>CM067333.1:13145000-13492500 GCA_034376525.1 Nicotiana benthamiana | reverse complement strand
GCCCCTACACATCATACGTATTGCCCCTTCCACCTCCTCTATCGTAATCCGCCTACAGTACCTAAAATTCTGCCGACTCTCGAAGATCTCTAACTCACCCAGCACAATGCGTCTATCCCCCTCCCCATTCAACAGTTTATGAAAGTATGTCTGACATCTTCTCCTAATAAGTGCCTCTTTCAACATCACTTTTCCATCCTCGTCCTTGATGCACTTGACTTGGTCTAAGTCGCGAGCTGTCCTCTCCCTCGCCTTGTCCAACCGGTACAACCTCTTATCCCTGCCTTTTCCCTCGAGCTCCTCGTACAAATGAGGAAACGTTGCGTTCTTAGTCATCGTAACTGCTAACTTCGCCTCTTTCTTTGCCTTTCTGTAGCACTCCCGATAAGTCCTTTTTTCCTCCTCATTTGTACTCTCCACTAGCTTCAAATAAGCAGCTTTCTTTGCCTTTCTGTAGCTTTCACATACCTTTATCACATTTCCTGCAAATCCTGCAAAGAAGATAATCAATTTGAGTCTTACCCATTGAATTTCGGAAAGTGACCAGGTGCTCTTCCGTCTTTGGAAAACTCGAGTTAGCTATAACCAAATCAAAAGCTCTAGTAAAATCCAATAGTGAATTACCTCCCTCATTCCTAACCCCAAAACTATACCCGCCATGCATATCATCATAACCCCTAGCACTAGACCTAAGATGACCTTTGAAATCTTCGCCAATGAACAACTTCTGTGTGTACGGGATACTATGCACCATCTTGTCCAAATCCTCCCAGGATTGCTTCTTGACCTCCTGATCCAAACCTACTTGAGGAGCGTAAGCACTAATCACATTTACAGTAAAACCACCAACTACCAGCTTAATACTCATCAACCTATCATTTACCCTCCTAACCTCAACCACGAGCTCCCTAAGGTCCCTATCTACTAAAATACCTACCCCATTCTTACCCCAGTGCTCCCTGAGTACCATAGTTTATAGCCGTCTACATCTCGTGCCCTAGTACCCTTCTATCTAGTCTCCTGAACACACGCTATGTTAATCTTCCTCTTTTGAAGAATCTTACCTAACTCTATAGACTTCCCTGTCAATGTCTCAATGTTCCAAAACCCAATTCTCAACCTAGAGGCTTCCTCACCCCCTTCCCACCCCTGGACCCCACCCCCAGTCGACCCGAGGACATGATCTTACTCTCACATCATCCACTACCGCCACTATAAAAAAAAAGATATTAGTTACACACTACCACTAAGAACCAATAATGAGGACGAAGGTAGTATATGCACCTGCGGGCTAAAAATAACTCAAAGGGGCGACTATGAGAAAAGTCACGCGAGCGGGCACTAGAACAAAGAATCTACCACATCCACGAAACTAACCCTATGCAAACACATGATTAAAATGAATAGGTGAAACCTTAAGCTTAAAACACTAGTAGAAAAGACAGAAAAAGCAATCAATCCACTCAAAATCGTCGGCAAGGCAACAGTAAATAGATGTGCGCAAATACAATTCAAGAAAGATAAACCTGGATCACAGTCGGGACACACTTCCAAATCCGCTGAATACTAATTCGATAATTAGAAATTTAAAGTGTTTTTGTCAAAAGTGTACTCTGAATAGTACTATAATTGAATAGCAAACATGATACTAAACTTTCTAGAGAATAAGAGTTAAGGACAATAGGTCGTGAAGTCATGAACTTAGACTAACAAGCTCAAAAGTTAAGGACAATAGGTTCTGAACTTAGGCTAAGAAGCCCAAAAGTTAAGGACAATAGGTCCTGAACTTACAGTTACAAGTTCAAAAGTTAAGGACAATAGGCCATGAAGTCCTGAACTTAGACTAACAAGCTCAAAAGTTAAGAACAATAGGTTCTAAACTTACAGCTACAAGTTCAATAATCAAGGACAATAGGTCATGAAGTCCTAAACTTAGACTAAGAAGCCCAAAAGTTCAGAACAATAGGTCCTGAACTTAGGCTAAGAAGCCCAAAAGTTCAGAACAATAGGTCATGAACTTAATGTTACAAGTTCAAAAGTTAGGGGCAATAGGTCCTGAAGTACTGAAGTTAAATTCAAAGGTTAAGGACATGTAGTTCTGATGTCCTGAACTTAGAGTTCCAAATTCAAAGTTCAAAAGTTAAGGACATAAGCAAAAGGGTATTTTCGTCTATGAAATTAAAGTTTATTAAAGCAGTGGCTAAAGACTAAAGATATTTTAAGCAGTGACTTAAAAGTAAATACATGTTTTATTAGCAGCTAACCGTGCATTCCCCCTTATTTTCACAAGAAAATACTTGCCCTATTCGTTATTTACTTTTTCTAGCCATTTAAATAATTTATATATATATATATATATATATATATATATATATATATATATATATATATATATATATATATATATGTATATATATATATATATATATATATATATATATATATATATATATATATATATATATCTCTATATCTGTATATATATATATATATATATATATATCTTCATCCACCATTTTTAAGCGATTGGATTAGTTGCTATTTAATTTTTCTTTGCGAATTACTAGTAGATATGTACTATTTTTGGCCCAGTGAGACACAACAATTCTTTTCGCAAGAAAAATACTTGCCGTAAGCCCAACGACATGAACTGTTATTAATAATTAGTCTAAGTATATGCATGTTGCGTGTGTACCTTATTTCTATAAATATTTTTTTTTAAATTACATAATTGTTATAAAAATATATATGAGTTAGGAAAAATTAGAAGTTGAAGAAAAGGTATAGGTTACTAAAAATGATGATTTTTGATCTTAATTAACTAATTCAATGAAAAAAACTATATTTATAGAAGTCTTCGATCATTTAAATGAACGGGTAACGCTTGAAGATTTAAGAGTAGTTCTGAATTTTTCTGAAAATCAATATTTTACGTTAATTGCAGAAAGCACAAGCAGAATAGTCAACTTACATGACAGGTTTTCTTGTCAAGCAAAATATCAATTATTCTATTTCTTTATTCAAAGATAACTAATATGAGAATTATTTCCAACAGATTAGAAAAGAATAAATCTCTATTGAAAAAGTAAAAAATCCTATATTTTGATTAATCTACACTTTCTTCATTTCGAGAGAGCTTTTATTTCTGTCCAAGCAGATAACCATTCCTAGAATTAACATTCAGATGTTGCGCTTTTATAAAACGAAGAGTTTATAATTGAAAAATATAGTGTTCATGCATGTTAAAATCAGATTTCCAGTTTAATACTTCTCCAGAATATAAGTAAAAATATAAATTTCATGCATATTACAATCAACTTTAGAATATATTTTTTCAACCAATTCTCAGGTAAGGTTTATATTTATGTATAATTGTCTATATTGTGAAAAAGTAGTTTTTGAGAAATTTTTACATAAATACTTTGCTTGTTTGTTTTTCTAATAATATTTATTATGATTTTCTAGTTTTTATTGTAGTGATTTCTCACTTACATAAAACATATTTATAAATGGCTTATGAAAATTATAATTTTAGATTTATTTTACTATTTTCACATATAAAATGGCAAGAGATTTATTCTTACTTAAAATCTTGCACTAATTTTTATTCATATAGTTATATCTCTTCAAAACTATTAGTTCTATATACATTTCTATGACAAGGTATGTTGCTATTATCAATAGGACTGTAGACGGTTAGTTGGTGCATTAATTAATGTTATTATAAATAGAACCTTAGATGCTTAGTTGGTGCTAAACGTTGCAATTATTCTCAATAACTGTATCATTATTCAGTTTCAAGTTAAAATTGGTATTGTGTACCTCAAGTTAAGAAGTATTTAACTTTGTGGATTTCCTACCTTATTCAAATAAGGAAAAATTTAATAGTAATTTTAGTTGATTTCAAACTTCTAAATATTAGGAGACAATAATTAAAAGACTACTTTGTCTAGCATGAAATATATTTTTAAGGATAAAATAGACGAACGACGTTTCTTTAAGGATTTCCGTGCTTTTAATATAATATAGATAGATATAGATAAGTAGAACAAAAATCGAAAAACATATCATAAATAGGTCGAAAATACTGTACTTGTTATAAAACAATAAAAAAAAAGAGTACTGTAGAATTCTTATTGATTTAGGATGAATTACAGTGGAATAAGACTCGTCTATTTATAGGAAAAAAGTGACGAAGCCACCAAGTAAAGTCCATAAAATCTCTCTAAGATATAAACGTTCACCTTAAATAAAATTATATCTATAACACTCCACTTGAATGTCTATTCAATAGATAATGTGCCTCATTAAAACCTTAACCAAAATAAAACACAGTAGAAAAAAATTCTAGTGAAGGAAAAAGAGTACATATATCTAACAATACGCCTTTTGGTTGCCTCGTTAAAAACATTGCAAGGAAAACCCAGTGGGACAAAGCCTTATAAAGAAAAAAGAGTATATCACGTATTAACTCACTTTGATAAGAGCATTAATTCACATCCTTGAATTTTCGCATTTCAATATTGTGCACCATCTTCAAAAGATTGTTGGTAAATATATGACAACTAAATTAGCCATATTAAATTGAATGAATATATTGCATCTTGACATCATCGTTCATTATGTCTTCATATAATATCGTGGAATGACTTTTCAATTTCTCCATAGAGGTATTCTCGCTATCATATTATCATGCTTATAGTAATAGCAAGATACAAAGGTGCACAAATAGCACTTAGAATATGGTATTTCAGGATAAAAAATTATATATGCTTTAAGCAATTTAAATTCTTCAGGGATTGTCATATAAGTTAAGTCTTATAAGTCATATAATAAACTTTAATTAGATTCATATCAAGTTTTCATGTCATAGTAAATAAATAAAATATCGAGAACTGATTGCACATACCATTGACTTTACACTTTCAAGTGTTTGAACTATATGCCCAAACTACATGTCTTTCATATGAAACCAATTCTATTCGAATTTTGTCTCTTTTATTTGGCCAACATTTTTGTATCAGTACTCTACAGACTTAAGATCCTCATCCATACTTAGAGTTATGATAGATGTCGTCAACGAATATTTTATATCGGTTTTAATATTTTTTTCATGAAGACATAATATAGAGATCTCTTCATTCATATTTGCATGTACCCGAACCTCTCCAGAGATTTTATGAAGTGTTATATCACGTGATCTTCTAGATCATTGCCTCCTTATTATGATTATCTTGATCATTTGCTCATTTTCTTTATCAAAAATTTTATTTAAAACCGTTTTGTTTATAGGCTTTAAGTGTACCATAGATTTTGTCCTTCTAGGACTTGTTCTAATAGGAGTATTTTCGATGAGAATATAGTTACTTTCTTGGGTTAGCAAAGGCGTTTGGCATACTTTATAATATATTGTAGATGAATTATCTTTTGATGAAATTCAAGTTCAGATTATCTTTTCCAAGGATCTAGATGTATAAATAATAATTTAATTCATGTAACTTTTTTCTCAATAATATACACTGCACATCAATAATAATAAGATGTAATTATTTGATTTCTGCCTTGAACCACTTGTGAGGGGTGAGTGTAATATACTTTCATGTATAACCTATATCAAATTTATATAGATAACTTTGTTCTCATAAGCAATAGTTTAACTATTAAGTGGAGACACTTAATAAATTATTTTGAGAAATCAATTGTATTGTAAACCAACTTATCAAGATGAATTATCTTGAATAAAAAATATAGAAATTATGCTTGAAATTAAATTATTAAGCAAGTTACCTTGCAACAAATTCAACTCGATATAGAATACACATCCTAATTGTGCCTACCATTGGACCCCTAAATCAGCTCTAGTTACCCACAAATAGATAAATAACCCCCTAATGTTCCGTAATAACTGAATCATAACACATAATATCATATGCTAGCTTCGGCCACGACTTCACAGTCCACAAACATGATACAATATGCTTTTGAGAACTCCCAGTCTCTAAATTTATAGAACACACGAATCACCATATATGATCCCATCTCCACTGCCCGAATGTCTAAAACATCCCTCATACACGATCATCCCATGAGCAATACTTCTATAATTCATCCATGCCACACAGCAAAATTTGAATATTAGCAGTCGATCAACCAGGAGAGTGTCGTAATACCAAAGAAGTATCCATAAATCAAAACACATTGCCCCTTCTGAAAAGTATACTTTCATCAAGCCATACCAAATAGTAATAGCATTCACCTATTCATCTGAAACAGTCCATGCTACCTAAGAATACACTTCGACCTTGCTTATGCAAATCTCAATCTCACACAACACATCACATATACCATGTCATCCTATGAAAAGTACAAAAATCTCATAATCCATTCCGAGTCACAGTAAACCATATACTCAACCAGTTAGAAACCTTCCATTTGATCTCATTCAGGAGAAGATCATTATTCGCAACACGTTCCACACACCAGTAGGAATATACACATCAAACTATGGTAGTAACCATTGAAAACTCTTTGAAACTCATTTGCACGTAATCAAGCCATCAAAACTATATCTCTCTATCTCAACCAAGCCATACAGGCTGCCAAAATCCAAGAGCATTGACACAAAGCACCTATACACCACATCATGACACCCAAAGAACCAATTATATCATTTACTATGCTGATCCAACCTACTACCAAGCTGTCCTATTTATCCGAGTTTCTTTTGAGTTAACTACAAATTGATACTTCTCCTCGCCATGATACCACAATCCTCAACCAATACCCACCATACGAGACCCAAGCATAAAGTCACACCGATATAAGGCTCATAAGCCGTTGAATGCTCTTTTAACAACCCCAAAAGTACCACAATTGAGATACCCACTTTGAAGAGACCTTCTGTGAATTTAAAGCTATTCATTTTACCTTCTTGATACTAAATGTGGAATCCATAATGATGTATAGATATTGCGAGTCTCGACACTATCCAATGTAACTCTTAGCTTTTAGCCATATACAAATCTGCAACATTCTCAATTTCCACGTATAAATCTTGAATTCATTAGAACCATTCTAAAGATTTATCCACTCTACTTGAATCTCCATAACACGGCCCAAATGGACCGAAAGACCTATGCTCCACTTGCACCCTAACACCCTAAGAAGTAATTCACACCCCTAAGCAACCAAGCAAATTTCTACTCCATAAACACTATATCCTTCACGAATAACCACTCAATCATTCCATGATTTCCATATACCTATAAAGTGTAATACAACCAATATCCAGAACTTCCCTAACTCGAGTAATCTTCGATCTCACCCTCTGCAGAACATAACTTATCTACTAGTATACCTCAAACTGAAACCAATACGACGCATAGTCGTGCAATCAGCTTATCAATAGAAGATCCCCCACTTAGCTCAAATTCATAGATCAAAACACACAATAATTCACGATGCCCATATTCTACCACAAACATAATACCGGAGTGAGATTTAACTAAACCCTTCATAAGATCTCATGCACAGCCCCCATAGTACCTCAAATCATCTACAAATCTCGCATTTACCCTAGTAACAACCAAGCCAACTCCCATTAGTAGTCCAAACTCAAATTGTAACACATATTATTCACTGGCAAAAGGGAACTCTATACAAAACAACATAAGGATCACACAACCTCTAGACATCCCGAAGGAGATAATCAACATGCTTACTCTCAATATGACATTTCTTCTTACCCCTTTCACAACCACAACTACTACGCAATCGCTTAATCTTTTTTAGATTGATCTCAACAATAAGACATGAGAACCTAATTTTTGGCATTAAGAAATAGGAAAGATGCTTTAATACGCTCATAACTCAGAACCATACGGTCGCATCAAGGCAGAAACCGAACACCCAATAGTCTTTTCTACATCTTAAGTAAACTCTTCTCATCATATTCGGACAATCTTAACACATCTCGCAGTCACATCATACTCTCCACATAGTCACCCAATCACAAATCCCATTAATAGGGACACCACTAGACATATAAGTCCCAAAAGCACGTGCTCACACAATCAAAATCTCCGGGATCAAGCTACAGTAAAAACCTGGCATCAAGTCCTCTAGACTGCCTCTCATTAGCATGCCAAAATCATATTTTACACCTTAACTATGGAATCACAATTCGTCGATGCACAATTGATACTGAGCGCTTATGTGTGCATGCAAATACGTGGGATGAATTCAAAAGATTACGCTTCAACCTCAATGAATGCCACACAATAAGGAAAGAAAGATGGAAAGTATATACTAAATGTCCTATGGACTCTCGAAGATAGGTATGGACGTCATCATATCAATCCGCAAGACTTTACTAGACACTTGCTCATGACTTGTAAAACCTATAAACCTAGAGATGTGATACCAATCTGTCACGACCCAAAATCCGCTAGTCATGATAACATCTAACCCAACCCGCAAGGTAAGACAATTGATAACTATCTAATTACAATGATATTAATAAGACAATTAAACAAAAGAATTTTCTGAATCTTATACATTTCTCAAAGACTGGTAGTACAAAATATGAGCTTCTAAGAGTAGAGTTTACAACGCTGATATGAACTAAATACACCATCTATTTGAAAAGTACATAAACAAAGTTTTAAAACTTAAGGTTGTCATGAACAAGAGACATCTACAATCAGAGTGTTGGTACTTCTTTCGATCGTGCAATTATCGAGCACAACAACAATGGAAGCCAACATCTGCATGGAATGTGCAAAAATATAGTATCAGTACAACCGACCTCGTGTACTGAGTAAGTAATAAACCTAACCTTAGATTGAAAGCAGTAACGAACTTGAACATAGATCGGGTCCAACACCAACAACTAATAGCATCTCATAACAACGTATAACGTATAAATACAGAAGTAACTCATAGATAAGAATGCTCATCTTTTTCACAATTTCTCAAAAATAGTTTCGCTTCTCAATAATATTAGTGAAAACTCAAATCCTTTACTGAAATCGTCGTAAGATATGAGATAGTTTGAAAACTGTAATTTATTTAAAAATCCTTTACACAGTAAATAAGATGTTTTATTTTTTTTCCAGGTAGCAAGTGTGAAATAACTCTCTATGACCACATATCAACGTGTGTAAGAATTCATGAATAACGTGATACCGTATATTATGAGAAAAACGCGTCTCTATGCATATATGTCATATATGCATGCTACTGCTATGTATTCTAGAGATGAATCATATACTCACGCTCCTACAGTACTAAATCTCACTATCTCACTCTTTCAACTCATTAATGCTCAACCACTCGACACTATATATGGCTCATACGGCCCAGGAAATCCATCCCAAAATATATACATCAGTGACCATGAGTTATCCAGTATCGAGAAAAAGGGGCAATCCAACCTTGTGGAGAAATCCATCTCCAGGTATCAAGTAATTCAGACAAATTCATGTACAGGGAAATCCATCCCTCAATAAGATCATTCGTCCTTACTGGGGGTGTGGTACAGACTTTGGAGGGGCTCTTGCAGCCCAATCACTATCACAATTATCAATATAACCATTGCAACATGCAGTCCGATCCCATAACAATTACTCATAGTTAGGCCCTTGGCCTCACTCAGTTATCACTCACTACTAAAAAAACATTAATTCGAGACCGAATTTTGCGACTGAAACTGAAGTAGTCGCTAATGGGACTACTTTCACGACCGCAGTATTCGAAAAGGGATTGAATTTTTAATTTTTTATTTTTAAAAAATGACTATTGTTTCGACCAAGGCAGTGGGAAAACAACATGTCAATTTCTTGCCTTCATCTTTGCGACTGATTCGGTAGGACATTAAAAAGTCAAATATATCTGTTGACCCACTAAGGGACTGTATCGGTCGTAAAGTTAACATTCAAATAATAAAAGAATTTTAAGCAGGTTTGCGACTACAATAGTCTGTAACATTAATCTGATATTCCACATCCAAATCCTATTTTCCCAATTTTCTCTATCTCTCTCTGCTCGCCAATAACCCCCCTCCCCCCCTCAGAGCAATTTTCTTTTGCACTCTGTTGAGATAAAGTTATTGCCATAAATGCCAATGAAAGCAACCTCATGGACTAAAAGTACTATAGATCGACTTTGCAATTTGCAAGTGAAAGCAAGTAGTGGAATAGTCTCATAATTAGGTACTACTTTTTACCCTACTAATTTTCCATCCTCTTACTACTCATAATTCAACTTAGAACAGGGAAAGGAGCATCGGGGTTATCTTCAGTGTACAGAAAATTTGTACCTTGTAGACACTCATTTTGCAGGTTATGTTCAAGGGAACTTTGGGTTGAAGGAGGTAATTGCCCACTTTGCAATAATTTCATATTGGAAATTCTAAATATTGATCCAGTTTTTACATATTCAGAATTACTCTGCAAATTTTGTTTAGATTTATGTTGTTATTTCTTTTTTTCTCTTTTGTTTTTTTATTTTTTGTGTGCATTTTCTCTTGTTTGTCCGATAAATATATCTAGTAGTACTTGAAATGTCCATTGTGATTGCATTTCCTCCTTTTGTATATTAACTCAATTTTTTGTCTTGTATGAAAACTTATATTGGATTGGATTATGCATGGCGGATTTATTAAGTTTGTAGTAAAATATTTAATTTATCTGTCACTTAACAGCTTGAATAAAGTTGCAACTGAGCATCATTTTGGATGTGAATTTGATATGTATATTAACAAAATCATATATATACTGGGGTTTTCAAGAGTGTTGAATAATTTTTTATTTCACAATGTATAATGTGGAACTATGAATAGAGAGAGTTAAATAATCTAGAAGGATGTCAAAGCCTTTTTTGAAGTTGGTAATTAAATCAACCTTAGCTTTGCCATCTATATGAGACTCTATTAAACTGAATAGTGTATCGCTTACTTGAGTTTTGTTTGAAAGATGAACTTTTGACATTACTGAATATTTTTCTGATTCATTTAGTTGGAATATAATGTTCCCAAAATTTTGATTTTACAGTTTTTTCTCAAAGCAAGTTGTTAACTGAAAGTGGGGAATGGAACATTACTTCACTTGTACTAGGGGTGTGCATTCGATTTATCGATTCGATTTTGACCCTTATCGATAATTACTTATCGATTATCGATTTGTACATATGCCTATCGTTATCGTTTCAATAAGGTTTCGATTTTTTTGATTTCGATTTATCGATTTTTGGGGCTTATCGATTCGGTTATCGATTACACCAATAAGAAAATTTGTGGCATTCCACGGAAAGTATATCGCTATAAAACACGCCTAACTAATATGGACAAAAAGAAGCTAAAATAAGACAAACACCGTTTATAACATAAAAATTATGTCAACAGGCACATACAACGAAACTAAATTAAGGGATCGAATGGATGTCACCAACACTCCAACGGTATTATAAAAAATAAAATACATCATCACTGCTAATTCTATTTTCCATTAATTTGAACTCCATTCCCTTAGCATTCCTTAAATGTGGTAGATGAAATAATTAGGAGTGTGCATTTGATTTATCGATTCGATTTTGACCCTTATCGATAATTACTTATCGATTATCGATTTGTACATATGTTTATCGTTATCGTTTCAATAAGGTTTCGATTTTTTCGATTCGATTAATCGATGAATCGATAACAAATAATCGATTCGATTTATCGATAAACTGATTCGAATGCACACCCCTAACTTGTACTATGTAAATCCTGCATTTTTTTAGTTTAATTTTACTTACTTCCCTTTTTCAATATCAGCAACTCAATAAAAATACAATTATCTCCAAGAACAATAAGTTTTTTATACTTAATTCAAGAGATTTTCTATTAATTTCACAAAGACATTCAGTAATAAGTTTCTTCGTGCTTTTTCTGGACGATGTGGAAAGAAACTATAGTTTTTTTTCAAAATACTTATTGTGCCTTAGCATGTATTCAATTCAACTCATTGCACTTTGTGGTATTCTTGGTATAATTGTAAGATGGCCCTAGGATGTAAACAATTTTATGAATTTTCATTATGTGTATGCATTATGACTCAAATACCATATCCTATTCAAATTAGTCTTATAATTTTCTTGTTAGTTCCTCTTCCAAACTAGTTGGATGGATGCATGATACAGTAGTTTGGTTAGTTCTAAACTTCAGGAACCAATTATGACTATTGTCTACTTTTGTCATTGTTGAATGGGTTGTCTAAGAAAACTTCCTGTTTGTTTCATTTAGTTGAGGTGAAAGTGCATCTGTATCTTACAATTAGATGGATCATATCATCGTAAAGCAAACTTATATGTCATTGAAACTAGTTTAGAAAATGAAAAAGGAATATTTCACAATTGAGCACATGCTACACGATACCACAAATTATTTTATCTAGAAATCATATGATACAAGCTAATCTGTGGGGCCCAGAATAGGATTCTCTTTTTACTTTAACACATTTGCAATACTGCTTTCTGGTTCTTAACAATTAAAATTTTGAGTGCTTTAAATAGGTTTTGTTAAACGGATGCAATCCAAATAAATTCCACCATTTAGGAACCATTTTTCTGTTATATGTGTACATACCTGCTACTTCTGATGGTGATGGAACATAAGAATCTTTTGTTACATTGAGCTCGAACAAGAATAGTAGGATGTTGTACCAAATTAAACTCTGTAGTACAATTAGTTGCACTAGTAGAGCATGCTTATATGACTATATTGTATGATAAAATACCTTTGTGTACGTCTCATTTGATAAGTCATATTAAATATCTTGGATTTATTTTGTGTAGATGGAACATGCACATCGTAGATAGATGTATAATCGAACTTATCCTAATCGTAGTGGGTTGAGGGAGGAATTTATAAAAGGGGTTGCCGAATTCATAGCTAAAACGAAAACGCTTCATGAATTTCTCAGTGAAGGGGTGATTAGGTGTTCTTGTATGAAATGCAAGTGGGGAAAGTTATTACAACTAAATGTTATTAAAGTTTATCTTTATAAAAAAGGATTTATGGAAAATTATTACATGTGGACTATTCATGGAGAGGCTGTTGCTAGTGTTGGTAACGTCGATTTTCAAAAAAAAAATTGATAGTAAGGGTAGCTCATTAGCAGAGAATAATGCTGAAAATTCTCGATTCAGTGAAATGGTTAGGGATGCTTTTGAGATGCACTTGGGGGCTCAGTCTGAACCAAATGATGATGCTAAGCGCTTCTATGAACAACTACAGGAAGCAAGTCATCCATTGTATAAAGGCAAATGCATTCTAAGTTATATGTCACTGTTAGATTACTAAGTATTAAATCAGATTTAAGTATTTCTCAAGCGGGCTTCATTGGCCTTATGAATGAACTTAATCTAAATAAAATTAGCCTACCCAAAGATTTCTACACAGCAAAGAAATTGGTTTCTAAGTTAGGACTTTCATTAGAGAAGATTGAATGTAGTGAGAAAGGTTACATATTATTCTATAAGGATGATGTAGCCTTAGAAAATTGCAAATTTTGTAACCAACATCGTTACAAGAAAGTCAGAAATTCAAAAAAGAAGAAGGTTCCAGTTAAGGCGATACATTACTTATCGCTTATTCCTAGGTTAAAGAGGTCGTATGCATCAATGAGATCTGCTCCTCATATGAGATGGCACCATGAAAATAGAAAGTCACCTGGTATTTTGTGTCATTCGTTAGATAGAGAAGCATGGAAGTATTTTGGTAGGGTGTTTCCACATTTTGCTAGTGAACCAAGAAATATTAGGTTGGGTTTATGTGCAGACGGATTCACTCCTTTTTCTGTCTCTGCTGCACCATATTCATATTGGCCAGTATTTGTTCTGCCGTATAATGGTCGTATGCATCAATGAGATCTGCTCCTCATATGAGATGACACCATGAAAATAGAAAGTCACCTGGTATTTTGTGTCATTCGTCAGATAAAGAAGCATGGAAGTATTTTGGTAGGGTGTTTCCAGATTTTGCAAGTGAACCAAGAAATATTAGGTTGGGTTTATGTGCAGACGGATTCACTCCTTTTTCTGTCTCTGCTGCACCATATTTATGTTGGCCAGTGTTTGTTATGCCGTATAATCTTCCTCCTGAACTGTGTATGGAAAGTCCATATTTGTTCCTAACTTGCATTGTTCTAGGTCCACGCAATCCGAAAAGTATGATTGATGTATACATGTAACCTTTAATTGATGAGTTAAAGTTATTGTGGAATGAAGGTGTAGAAACATATAATATATCAACTAAACAAAACTTCAGATTACGTACTGCTTTGATGTGGACTATAAAGGATTTTCCTGCTTATGGAATATTGTCCGGGTGGTCGACTGCAGGAAAGTTAGCTTGCCCAACTTGTATGGAAGGCACAAAAGCATTCACATTGAAACAGGGAGGAAAGAATACATTGTTTTGATTGCCACCATTGATTCTTGCCTATGAATCACGAGTTTAGGAGAAATACTAGTGCATTTATGAAGACCAAAAATGATTTTGAGGAGCCACCGTCACTATTGTCGCCAAAAGACATTTGGAACAGAGTTAGGTTTCTACCAAAAGTAACAGAGTCTCAATGTCTAATAAAATACCTGGTTATGATGTTACACATAATTGGACTAAACAGAGCATATTTTGGGAGTTACCTTATTGGAAACATAATCTTCTTCAGCATAATTTGGATATCATTCATATCGAGAAAAACTTTTCGACAACTTGTTTAATACAATAATGGATGTCAATAACAAGACAAAAGATAACTTGAAGGCTAGGATGGACTTAAGGAATATTATAGGCGAAGTGAGTTGTGCCTGACATACTTGAACAACAAGATTCAGAAGCCCAAGGCAGTTACGCATTCACATTGGATGAGAGAAGAGAGATTTGTGATTGGTTTAAGAATTTGAGGATGCCTGATGGATACGATCCAACACCTACTAGAGGTACAAAGGTTCACCCTTAGTATAAAATAGTTGAAATTAACTACACGAATGAGTATGAATTCTATGATCCATTTATAATTGCATAAAATATGAAAGTGTATTATGTTCCTTATCCTTTTGTACAAGAGTAAGTCCACCACATTGCGGATAGTTATACAAACAAATCCCGTAGGTAGAGTAGAAGTTGAGAATGCATTAGAAGTGGTATACCAGAATGATATTTCGAGTGTTCAAGAAATTGTTGATGATGAACTAGTGGGTGAATTACATCATAGTAAAGGCATCTATGAAGAATATGATCCTTCGATCCTTACCGGTAGAGCAAATCAGCATGATTTTGTGGAAGGAACATCTCGTACAAACATGAAGGAAATCCCGCCGATGAACATGAAACATGTGAGGAAGAATCATTTGATGAAAATGAAACAAGCGATGAGAAAAAATTGCTTGATGAAAATGAAACAAGCGACGAGGAAGAATTCAATAATGAATATCAATCAGGCAAAGAGAATTGTCATGTTATCATTTAATTTAATAAGCTGAAGAATTCCTTTATATTTTTTATGAGTTAACATATTTCGTCTAATGTTTTTAATATACTTATGTTACATAGATGGTGCCGGGTAAAAAAAAGAAGAAGATAAGACATGATTCCCAGCTTCCTCAGCACACTTCAGCTCCCACTACCTCGTATGTGCCATTTATGGGTCCTCCTCATCCTCATCCTTATCCTCGTCCTCATCCTCCTCCACCTCCTCAGCAGACTTTAATGCCACCTGGATTTTTCACTTTCCCCCTTGTGATCCAATTCGATATAAGTCTATCTCTAATTCCCAGAGCATGCACACTATACCATTTTCTTTGCCAGCTTATTGTACTGGTCAACATGGTTGCTCCTCACCTATGCCTCCTTCAGTATTCACTCCATACCTAAGCTACTATGTTAGTCAGAATGGTGTTTCCGCATCCATGGCTCCATTTTCATATACATCATCATCCACTCCTAGTGTTTCTAGGCCGCATGTTGGAGACTCTACCATACCATCATCCCCATCCATTGATACATCTACACCTGCTCCTGATGATATACAGACTCGGACTTTTGAAGAGATTGTATCATATGATTTTCTTCGTGGACTGATTAAAAATCATTTCTGATGGGACTACTAGGTAAGTAATTACTTTATTATTTGTTTGAATTGTTGAATATATTTTTAACATATGTTCATTTTAATGCAGATTTGTTCCCTCTAATGAATCTACAAAGGTGGTTGTGGATTGTGTTAAAAGATTTTATCGAGATATACCATATTTTTATAGAGATTAGATTTGGAACCAATTTAGGGTATAAAATCAATAAATTTTATATTATTTATCAAACTACCCTTATTTCATCTAATGTTTTAAATAATTTACAGACAATGTGTGCATGAATTTTCAAATATCATCAGCAAATAAGTCATAATTTTAAAAAAAAAAAAAGCTGTTGATCAGCTTAAAATCTCCTTTATAAAGCTCGACAGAAGGGCAAGAAGCCCGGTTGGATGCTAAAAGATATATGGGATAGACTTATTGTGATTTGGGCTTCTGAAGAATTTAAGAAGAGGAGCAATGCTGCAAAGGCTGCCTGAGCCTCCAATACGGGTGGCTCATTGCACATTGGGGGTTCGATTAATATGGAGACCCATCGAAGGAGATTAGTAACTTTCTTATTATATTTGTTTTGATTTTAACTAGATGCAATTGAACTTCATCTAACTTAACTTTTTCTTTGCAGGAAAAGTAAAAAGGGAGACTTATGACTTATACTAAGGTCTTTGAGGACAAGCATTTGAAAAAGAAAAAGGATGGAACAAGAGAATGGTTCGAGCCGCGTGCTGCGAGGGTATATGTTGTAGAGAGTTGGAGAAGTTAATTGGTTTGAGGCTTCTCATTAAAATATATTGCTTACAAAGGTATATATAGAGTATATGGAAATCAAAACCTACCAACTATAGGATTGTACAATAATGAAGGAAAATTAAAACCTACCAACTATAGGATTGTACAATTAATGAGAGAATATTCTACCAATAATAAAAAGATACACAAAAGATATTTACAATATTTCCTAATACGCCCCCTCAAGATGGAGGGCCGGAGGACACGCCAATCTTGGACATCAACAGAGGAAGCAGAGGACTGCCGGTTAGGGCAGCGGCCATGGAGCGCGAGGCAGAGGAGACGCTGATCGACATCGAGAGAGAGGGCTGCCGGTTAGTGCAGCAGTGGCGCGGTAAGATGCCGGAGAAAAGGCGCTGAGAGAGAGGGCTGCCGGTTAGTGCAGCGGCGGCGCAGCAAGAGGCCGGAGAGGACCGTGAAGGTCGGCAGCTGATCTTCTTTGCCGGAGAGGGGCGGCAAGATGCCGGAGAGGGACGCCAGAGAGGGCTGCCGATTAGTGCAGCGGCGGCGGCGACGGGCTCCGATGAGAGGAGCTACGGCAGCGGCGGGTAGTATGTAGTTAGGATTTGTTTGGCGATAAGCCACTGGCGTATGATACCATGTAGAGTGTTTTGGAGAAGTTAATTGGTTTGAGGCTTCTCATTAAAATATATTGCTTACAAAGGTATATATAGAGTATAGGGAAATCAAAACCTACCAACTATAGGATTGTACAATAATGAAGGAAAATCAAAACCTACCAACTATAGGATTGTACAATTAATGAGAGAATATTCTACCAATAATAAAAAGATACACAAAAGATAATTTACAATATTTCCTAATATATGTAAGATCCTTCTATTTTTCTTTTTGTCGCTTCTTCTTTCTTCTTCTTCTGGTATAGCTTATTTCCCCTCTTTTTTAATGTTCAGCATTTAAGATAGTTGTGCATTTTAGGAAATATACTCAGCTTCTGGTAGTATAGGACTGCAACTTGTGTGAAATGTTTTCTATGATTAGTAGTTAGTGACTTGGAGTTCCTGCGCATTTGCTATTGTGACTAGATAGTAAATAAATTACTCTTCATGTTCTTCTGATTTTATGCAATTCCAAGTTTGTTTTCATTACTGTTTCCGGAAGCCCCTCGGCTAGCTAGTAGCCAAAATCAGCAAGTTAAAACAACTAAGGCCAAAGTAGCTTTTCAATTTATATTTGCCATAGTTGTTTGCATCTGGTTGTCGTATCAGATTTCGAAACTCTCAAAATTCTGAGAGAATCAGAAGTAAGCTAAGTGATGAAGGTGATTCTCAACATGAAGACACAAAAATTATGAAGAAATCTGAATATGTTGTAAATAGGGCAGAAGAAGTAGAAATTTTAGACCAATGAAACAGAAATTTCTAGCTTCAATGATGAGAATGGAATTCCAGAAGAGGTTCGCAATGTAGAATACTTGCACCATTTCCTTTCTTGAATTGGGAAGAAATCGTATCGTGTTTCCTTCCCAATTAGCTGAAATCTTCAGCTTTCTCAGAAAAATTTGTAATTTGTTTGAGTTCACCCACCAAATTATCCGGTGTCATATTTTTTGGTGATGGGCATTATATGATACTTCCAAATATTGATATCTCTAAAAATCTCATCTTTATGCCATTAATCACCAACCCTTTTGGTATTGGATCAATTCCATTCCTAAATGAATCTTCTTCAGAGTACTTCATTGGAGTGAAATCTATTAGAGTGAATGGAAAACCAGTGCCAATTAACAAAAAATTGCTCTCAATTGGAAGGAGAGGAAATGGTGAAACCAAAATCAGCACAGAGATTCCTTATTCAATCTTAGAATCTTCCATCTATGATGCTGTGACTAAAGTTTTCATTGAAGAGTTAGCTAATGTCACCAGAATGGCTGCTGTGGCACCTTTTGAGACTTGTTTCAGCTAAAAAATATTGGCAGCACAAGGGTCGGACCAGCTGTTCCTGCCATTGATCTTGTGTTGCAGAGTAAACAAGTCTATAATAGGATTTTTCGTTCAAATTCAATGGTGGAAGTTAGCCAAGATATGATATGTTTAGGATTTGTTAACGATGGGATTAAACCTACTACTTCAATAGTAATAGGAGGATATCAACTTGAGGACAATCTTCTATAGTTTGACCTTCCAAGATCAACACTTGGTTTCAGCTCATCCCTTTTTTCTCGCCTAATGGCTCTATCTATGAGGTAACCTCAGACTAGTATAACCCGAGCAAAGCACCCTATGGCATTTAGGACATCCAAGGGAGAATCAAGTGAGATATCACTTATCAAAGTAAAATCTGCTAAAGCCCTAGATACCAAGATCCACATGCACTCCTAAGGCTTGGTGAGCTAGGTTTAGTGACTGTGGCGGACTTCTATTCTATATGATAGCACCTGTGCCTTGTTATACTAGAAGATAACCTCCTCGAATCAAGAAAAGGAAATGAATCATAATAGGCTTTAAGGGATAAGGAATCCCCAGCTATTGACTTAGCTACTATTGAATGCCTAGCTTGATGCTTTATAGAATATGCGGATCGAAAGTGAGGCATTCTTCGAAAGATAGTGAAGATGGAATGACTTGACACAAGAAAGCTCCTTATTTTCATAGTTCCCCTCGGGATGGTTTTGACTTTAGGGATTGCCTTGAAGGCTCTAAGGAATATCTGGAATAGATCCCTGACCTTAGTCAGCCTCACGCTTTGCTCATTCCTGCTGTTAGATCTTGTCTAATAAGCCAATCAAACTCAAACCTTTATGAAGATGAGCATACGATGTGACTTGAACCACGCCCTCACTTCTGGATACGAGATCCTCATAGTAGGCTGGACCAAGATCCAGCCGAGAGAGGGCAGTCTTTTTTTGTTCCGCCAATCAAAAAAGCTGATTTTTGCTGACACTGATATCATAATACTCGTACCATTTCCTTCCTTGTTTATGTGTGTGTTTGTATTTTTATAGATGCATGCTTCATCATAAAACTCTAAAAAAGTGGTACAATGTGGGGGTTTAGGGGGTGTATTGGGGGGGGGGGGGGGGGGGCAGTAAAAGAAGTGTTTCTGTACAGAAAAAACCAACTAGAGACTACAACTGAGAAATGAGAGGAACATGGTAGAATGTGTTTATCTGCTAGTAATATGTGTCTTTTTATGTATGCATAAGTTGTGATATTTTTCTACTCCTTTTTTCACACATAGCAGAACCAAGAAAGTAACAGTACAACAGGTTAACAGTTATTTCTGGTAGATTTAAGTTTCTTCTTTTGTTTAATTTATGATCACTAATTAAACATTTCCTCTTTGAGCGAACAACACTCGTCGATTGTTTCTAACTTTTAAGACATTTTAGAATTATATGGTTTCTTTTCATCGATCTTTTAATTTTAGGAAGCCTACCAACAACATTTTGAGGAATGGCATTACAGTCAACCCGATTTTGAGGATGGTACCTCAACCCAAGTGTCACTCAATGATGTAGCTTCTATATGGACGTCGGCGGTTGGTGGCGTAAAGAAAGGTAGAACCTACGGTCTTAGATTACAATATTTTGTAGGTCATTCTACGACATTGATGTCTAGTGATGTGAGTTATTCGCAAGATCACGAAGAGGTGGAAGCATTACAAAAAGAAGTTGAAGAGTTGAAGAAGGAATGGAAAGAAGATCGCACAAATTTTAACAAATTGTAGAGTCTAATGAGTAGACATCCATTTGCTCCTTCGAATGGCGAGGATAGCGGAGATAATGAATTTTAGTTTGTTATGTTTATTGATGTTTGAGACATTATTATTTATTGTAGTTGGATGTTTAGACTTGGTAATATTAACACTTGACTATGATTGTAATATTTTAGACTTGATTGAATGATGCCAAAATGTTTAACTCTTTTTTTGATGTTTTAATTACAAATATTTATGTTTTGCATTTTATGGATTTGATTCGTTGCAATGGTGGATTGATTGATTAGCATGGTAGATGAATTGGTTGTTGTATATTTGAATTGGTAGGTGGTATTACTTTAAAAGAGCTGAAATTTTGCCAAAAATTCCCTATTTTACGACTTATTTCCGACCATAATAGTCGCAAAATGCATCAAAACATTCCAGATACAGGAACATCTGTGACTATTGTAGTCGGAAATACAAATAAATAAATAATTTTAAATTAAATTTGCGATCATGGTAGTCAGAACGATAAATAAATAATTTTAAATTAAATTTGTGACCCCAGTAGTGGGAAAGCTCATATTATTGCATGTTATTTTATTTATGGTTCTTATGTTTAGATAATTATTTATGCTATTTCTGCTGGAGTTACTAATGCTCTTTTGTCTTTGTTTTGTTTTTCCTTTCCTTCACTGAGCCGAGGGTCGATTGGAAACAGCCTCTCTGCCCTTTCGGGTAGGGGTAAGGCTCGTCTACATATTACCCTCCCCATACCCCACTTTGTGGGACTATACTGGGTAGTTATTGTTGTTGTCGTTGTTGTTGTTGTGGGAAAAATCAAATAAAATTAAATATTATTATAATTATATATACCATTTGAGACCGAAGTAGTGGGAAAGTTAATATAAAATTAAAATTTAATTTCAACTGTTTGCGACCACGTCGGTAAGAAACTTTACCACATTTATTAGTCATTTTCTATTTTGCCTTAGCGATTGCTGTAATCGCAAATTAGAAACGGATTCGGTCGCAAACTATTTCAGATAAGCTATTTTGTGACTATGTCTTGGTATGTCGGAAACTAGCATTTTCTGATCATTTTTGCAGTCGCAAAATAGCCATTTTTAGTAGTGACTCTCTCTAATCCCACACACCGGCTCACAATGTCATGGTAACAGTCTCGGAACAATGATATGATGTATCAATAAACGACAACTAAGATTGAGATATGATATGAATGCATGAATATGATTGAGTATGAAATATCAATAAAATCAGTAAGGTGACAGCAAGCAACGACCACTATGGGTCCTAGAAATATCAGCGTAAAGCTCAAACATGATATCTAGCATGACTAACAGTTGAGTTACTTTATCATATGGTGAAAACATAGATATCAATAAAATAGGGCCACTATACAGTGCCATGGAAACAATGGAGTCACAATTCACATGGTACACGACCACACGCCCGTCACCTAGCATGTACATCCCCTCAACATCAATCACGTTTCACGTATTCAGGATTTTATACCCACAACACTAAGTTTGGAAGAGTTACTTACCTCGAACAAGCCAAATTCCAATACCAAGCAAGCCAATCGATGCTCCAAGAGTGCCCTCACGTACGATCTGAACTATGAATGGCTCGAAATGAATAAAAAATAACTCAAATACATCAAACAATGCTAAAGGAACGAATCTCAATCAAAAAAGGTCGAATCTTTAATCTAAAGCCCCAAATCAGCAAAAAGCCTTACCCGAGCCCGTGCCTCGAAATCGAAAAAACTCATAAAATTCGACAACTCATTCTATTAGAGTCCAACTACACTAGTTTCACTCAAATCCAACTCCGAATCAATGTACAAAACTCAAAATTTTAAATCATGAAATTTTGGACAAGACCCCCAAACTTTACTTTGGAATTATCAATCAAATGCCAAAAACAAAGATGGATTCATGAAATATAACCAATATCAAATATAGAACACTTACCCCAATTTATATGATAAAAATCTCCTCCAAATATTATCCAAATCGGAGCTACCAACTAAAAATATGGCTAAATGAACAAACCTTCGATATTAAGTACTTCTGCCTAGATGTTCTGCCTTGTTTTGTGTGTCAAACGATCCCAAAACTTGCTTTTGATGCATCCAACGGATTTCTTGTGAAATTTCTATCAAGATAGGATTTTGAATCACTCCATTTCACGTTATAATGAAGGAAATATGTTGGTTTCAATACTTGTAAATAGCGCAAATTTTTAAATACGAAGTCAACGCGAAATTCGTAATTAATATGAAAGAACTGGTAAATGAATTCTTAACAAAATGACCATAAAATTCTCATACGATGTCCAAATTCGACGATTCTTTTTGCTATGGATCTATAACTATAATACGGATCTAATACTTCAACCAAAGTAGAAATCGGAGCTCATTTGTTCAATGTGGTACCGTCTATGCTTGAAGAAACGACGTCAAAACATAAGAAAAACGAGCGCAACACAACCCAATTCTATCCAAAACTCATCTAAGCCCATCGAACAACGTACGGACATACCAATAAGTCATATAACATAACACGGACTTGCACGAGGCCTGAAATCACGCATTACAATATCGAAACAATGAAACACACCTCAAATCAAACTAAATGAACTTTGGAACTTTCAACTTCCAAAAACTCACACCGAAACATATCAAATCAACTCGGAATGAACTCAAATTTTGCACACAAGTCTTAATACATAATACGGAGCTACTCGTGATCCAAAACTATCGAGCGAAGTATAAATGCTCAAAAACTATTCGGGTCGTTACAAATAATCGCACATATAACCATCTCATATATGCATCTTATGTGGTAGATATGGCAGGTGAATGAGCCCATATTCCCCTTTGATATTTCCAGCATTCATGGGATTCAATTTCAACTTTAGTTTGTCTATTAGTTAATGAGAACAAGCAACTTAAGCGAATTCACAAAGAACTTTCTGGTTCTTGAATATTTACCCATGTAAATTCTCTTTTATTTTTGCACATTATACTTAAATTAACATGGACAAACCAATTACGCCAACTGGAGAAATTATCAATATTGATAAACTTTAGGTTTATACCATGACATGTGCAATTATGAATAAACTCCTAGTTTATTATGATATGAGTTTTTACATCAATAAACTTCTACTTTATTGTGGTTTTTTTGTTTGTGTAGTACAAACTGAAAAATAAAATGGGTAGCTTTTCGTATACATGTTACCCCGCTATAAGTTGTAGTATTAGAAAATTTTAAATCTTTCTTTTTTGTATAATCTCAATATATATAATCAATTGCTTTTGCGAATACTTTAGAAATTCAATAAATTTCTTTGAGATTTACTACAAAACAATACCTTATTGGTAATTAATTTTATTCCTCCAAAATTATAATAATTGGCTCTTCCAGAGTTCTCAATTAATTTGGTATCACCACACATTTATCAATATCCATATGGTGAATATCTCTTTTAAAGAGAAGGTTCTACCATTATAGTCATGGTCAAAATTATATGCAAGATATGTTTCTTGCATTACTATTATCCTTTAATAATCACATTGCCAAAATATTTTGGCATATTGTAGGGACTTAATCAATAAGTATTCATACCATAATAATGAGATTAGTTTCTTATTTCATCTTAAACCTTTTTCTAGAGATTAGTGTAGTATATCTACTACCACTAGCACGTTTATATTCTTTCAAAAATGAATATATATAATATCGTATATTGTCACATTCACATCATGAATAGATCATAATTATCTATGTGTGCTTTATAAAATCTCATGTCAAAACGATGACAAACATTACTTTCACAAAGTAAAGGATTATTTTGAGAATCTTTATTATTCTCGTTATACAATGATGATGATTATAATTTCATCTATTGCCACGCCACATCCATTAATACTTTCACAGTAATAATTTTGTCTTCTTTTAGACTTATCACATATTACTATCACATTCTCTTAAGGGAATGAGAATGAAGTAAATTTAATGGAACGGGTTTCTACTTCTTGTGTCTATAATCATACATGAATTTAATAATGGAAATGCAAAGAAGTTTACCACTTCGGGTGGTTATAATCTTGCAAACTCTATTTGAGTTATAATCAAAATTTATTGTCTTTGCTTGTAATCAAATTATAGAATTTCAAGAATTTAAAAGATAAAAATAAGATAAAATACTTACCTTAAATCAGAGTTTATTCATGATGGAGGTTCTTGAAATAAGTAACAATCATTACGGTCAATATTATGTATAAGATGAGAACCATGCACGTATCTCAAAGTCTCTACTCAATTGGTTGGAGTCTCATGCTGATAACGTATTATAAAACAATAAAAGAAGAAGAAGAATGTTGTACAGAAAAGTAGAGAGAGAAAATTCTTATTTGATTTGGGATGAATTACAATAAAATAGGATCCCTCTATTTACAGGGAAAGAGTAATTTAGCCACCAAATAAAATTCTTAAAATCTCTTTAAATTATAGACGTTCGCCTTAAATAAAATTTTATTTATAACAACACTTTTTAGTTTTGCCCATCACTCGCAAAAAGAAAAAATTCATGCGTATTACTGTTTTAGTCATATCAATGTACAAAATATAGTTAAAAAAAATTAGGACGATGACTGCTTATGCGAAAAGCAAATTATAAGTAAGGACTTAAACGAAAAACATAGAAACCGTAAAAGACGATGATAAAATTACATATTAAAAATTTTGGGAATAAATTAGCAGTAGTAATAATTTATTTATGAACGAACAAAATATCCATAATGGAGGTGTTCGGACTTACTTGTGCATATTTTGACTAATTCTATAGAGTAATTGTTATGTCCCACCAACAAAAGTGTAGAGTCACATAGTATTTTTGACCCGCCAGAATTTGAAAATTAAAACATAAGATCTCATGGTTCTCAACCTTTTCATTGACCACTAAAAAAGATCAGAAATAATTAATTTTTTTTAGAAAAAAAAGACAAGTTACATATATGGCTAGTCGATAGAGCTGTCAATATAGGTCGGACCTGGTTAGTCCACCTCAACTCACATGGACTTTAGCAATTGATGGGATAGGCTGGGCTAGCCTACCATTTTGATGAGCCTTATAATGGGCAGCGCACCTAGTCCTATGTGGGTCGCGAGCACTACAAGTCGGCCCATCATTTTAAAAATATAATTTATATTTTTTTCTTTAAGTTCTAATCTAAAAAAAGATAGATATTTTAAAGTTAAAAAAATATCTTATTGAAAAAATATCGCAAACCTTAATAACTTTTTGTATTGTTCCATTATATCACAATAAACACAAAAAAGGTAAAATACAAGACCGTATTTCATTCACTAAAAGTCAAAACTTAAAATAAACTATTGACGAGAACGTCTATGACACTTATGGGTATCCAAAACATCTTATTCATCAAACGTATTTGAATCTGCTTGTGATAAGGTTGTCTTCACATCTTCACTTTCATCTACATCTACAATTTATATGCAATATTAATTAGTTATAAGAATAATTAAATTTTAAAGCTAATAATATTCAAATTCACATATAAATATTATCCGTTTGATTTTGGGAAAAGCCGTGTAGCCAAACTCGAGTAGTAATAAGTGTTTGGACTATTTTATGATGGATGCAACTTGTATACTTTGTCAAAACACGCCAACCAATTCTAAATGTTAATTCCAAAGCTATATTGATAATAGTACTACTAAGTACATCACGTGCCATCACTAAAAGATCGAGATATTTTCTAGAATGGTCCTTCCAATACATGAAAATATCCATCTCTTGAAACTTCTCAAGATAAAGCTTTGGTTCCTCTAAGTGAAATCCAATTCTAGCTTTCTATCGCTAGATACAGTATACTTTTTATATTTTATATTTTAAATAAAAAATTTTATTAGGCCCACGGGCCGGCCCAACCCAATCTCAGTCAAGCCTCACGAGCTGTGACGATCCAACCAGTGATTTTGAGCTCTAACACGTCGTTCGGTGGTTTGAGGCCAAAAGCAACTTCACTTCAGGTATTATGAGTTGTGCCTGTGATTGGAATTGAACTCCGGGGAGCTCAGAGTTAACTTAGAAAGAAAATTCTCATTTCGGAAGCCTTATGTTGGAAAAATTGACTAAGGTGTAATTTTTGAGTAAACGAGCTCCGAATCAGGATTTCCAATAGGTTGTTATGATGATTTTGGACTTGAGCGTATGTTCAGATCAGGTTTTAAAAGGCCCGAGAGTGTTTTGGTGCCTATTGTGGAAAGTTGATACTTTGGAAGAATTTCATAAATTTTGGTTGAAGTGAATTTCAATGTTATCGATGTCTGTTTGGTATTTCGAGCCTGGGAATAGCTTCGTATTGTGATTTTGGTCTTTGGAGTGCGTCTAGATATGGATTTGAAGGTCCGCAGGTCATTTTGGGGTCATTGGTGAAAGTTCGAATTTGGATGTTTTTTGAAAGTTTGATCGAGAGTGGACTTTTTGATATCGGGGTCGGATTTTAATTCCGAAAGTTGGAGTAGGTTCGCAATGTCGAATATGACTTGTGTGCCAAATTTGAGATCAATCGGACGTGATTTGATAGGTTACGACATCGGATATGGAAGTTCAAAGTTCTAAAGTTTATTAAGCTCAAATTGGGGTGTGATTCATGATTTCGATGTTGCTTTATATGATTTTAGGTCTCAAGCAGGTTCATATTATGCTATGGGACTAATTTGTATGATTGGATGGGGTTCCGGGTCTTCCGGTGTGTTTCGGGTGGTTTCGGATCAAATTGAGCTATTTTCCAACTGTCGTTGCTGGTTCTGGTGGTGTCCTCGCGAACACAAAGGGAGTCCCACTTCGCGAAGAAGGGATTTTTTGGGCTTATTTGTTCATCGTGAATGCGGTGCATGGGACGTGAATGAGAAAGTGAGCTTGGAAAAGCCTACACGGAAGCGAGTAGGCGCACGCGAACGCGAAGAGGTAGGGAGCTGGAGCTGCGAGGCGATAAGCCTTTGCGAACGCGGCTTGAGGCCCGCGAATGCAAAATGCAAGGGGATCACTAGGTTCGCGAATGTGGCCCTTTTTTCGGGATCGTTAGAGGAAATCTGGAAGGCATCATTTTTAGCCTTCGCGATACGGAAGGTATTTTTACAATTGCGAGAAGGGTCGTCTAGGCGGTATATAAGTTTGCAAAAATGGGTTTGGCTCGCTTCATCTTATTTCCTCCATGGGAGCCAAGCTAGGAGCGATTTTGGAGCTCCATCTTCAGCATCTATATCAAGTTAGGTGATTCCCACCTATTGCAAGTTAAATACTTGCATTATATATAGATGGCGAAATGTATAAACCGCCCCTTCAAGTTATCCTCAACGACCAGCTGAACACCACAACCGATTCATTTACCATTTAGACAATTAAAGTAACTATTAAGAGTATCAAGTAAACACCTTATGCTGACATGGCAAGTTATATGTATTTTAGTTTAATTTGTGCGTGTGAGACTTTTATCAGATTTTCTCTCTCTTGTTTTTTTTTAAATTAAATTAAATTTTTTATGTGGGTCCTACATTATATCATTATATTTTCCATAACCTTATTCACCCAACTAGTTTAGGCATCTTCTTTTTCCTCATAAGCTGCCGCCTATTTTCACTTTTACACTACGAACCACTAAGCTTCAGCCATGGATAACCTTGAAGACCACTGGATTTAGCGTCACTTTTTAGTCTTTGGATTTTCGGGCTCTTGATTTTTTCCATAATTAATAGAGGATAAAAATAAAAAAGAAAAAAGAAGAAGAAAAAAATGGAATAGTGGAGCCTTCACCGGAGCAGTGGTCAGAATTTTGACCGAAGCAATGAAAAAAGCATTTAATTCATTTGAAATTATGAGTTTAAAGCAAGAGTTTTTCACCCGAGTGGTTCAAGTCTTGAGTGATGAAATATATCAGAAGGCGTCCAAAGCATCATTGCAGATTCTAATCAATGTGTGGGGGGTGGGGACAGAGTGAAAGCAATAGAGACAGACGCAGTTAGAGTTTTGGTGAATCTTCTCCTCGATTCGACGGACAAAAGGGATTGTGAATTGATGCTTATGTTGTTAGAACAGCTTTGTCAAAGTGCAGAAGGAAGAGATGAGCTGTTGAAGCAAGCTGCATAGCCATTGTTTTCAAGAAAATACTTAGGATTTCTGAACTGGAAAGTGAAAGGGCTTTCAAGATTTAGAAAAAAGAATCAAGAATAAAAGTAGTTCTTTACCATGACTGAAGCAAAGAAGAAGAAGAAAGGGAGGGGGAATGAGGAGAGCTGAAGGGGGGGGGGGGGGGGCGGGGGAGGGGTAGTGCTGGTGAGGTTTCTATTTTATTTTTAATATTTTTTTTAAATTGCGTGGTAATTTTTATTCCAATTTACACGTGACATTTTTTAATTGGCTCAATTAACACGTCATTGACAAGTGTAGCTCACGCATAAAGTCTTCAGCAGTCGGGTATTTACTTGATACACTTAATAGTCACTTGGAGTGTCTAAATAGTAAATGGATTAGTTGGGGTGTTCAACTGATCGTTGAGGACAACTTGAAGGGTTCGTTTATGTATTTCGCCTCTATAGATTAATAAGGAAATTCACAGAAAATTTGTGGAAATTTGGAATTTTTAAGAAAAACTTAAAAATTGATATTTTTGGATTTTGACCAAGAATTGGACATAGAATTGGAAATAAATTATATATTTGAGTTCGTGGAATTATGGGTAATATTTATCTTTACAAAAATTTGGAATCCGACAATTTGGGCCTGAGGGTGATTTTTATCGGCTTTTTGAGCAGAGTTAGAAACTATTGTAAATTAGATTATAATGAGTATTAGAGTATATATTTATGAATTTGTACATTTATTGACTAGTTTTGGAGCGTTGAGCTTCGGTTGGAGTTGTTGGACAGGTTTTTGGAACCGACTATAGAATTTTGAAGTGAGGTAAGTCTCATTTCTAACATTGTAAGAGGGAATTAATCTCATTGGTGAATCAAATTATTATGTGCTTCTATTTGTGGGGGCTATGTACGTAAGAGGTGACGAGAGTCTGTGCATAACGACTATTATGCATATGTCCGGGTGGTCTAGGACCCAAATCATATGATTCTTGCGATATTTGCACTCTACTTGTTAATTTAATATCTTAAGACATATTAGAACTTGATAAAGTAATTGTAAAAGGTTTAACTTTATTTTTCTTGACCGTTAACGAGATCCGATATTTCCTTGAATAATTGCCCCTTAATAAATCTTGAATTAGTTGTTTTGAATATATTGTCTTTTTTGTGGAGTGGGTCGAACACCTCAGTAGTAGATAGATGCATCTATGGTTGACGTTGTTCGACCCACGGCAGTATAAGGTTTAAATATTTATATTGGATCGGGTCGTACGACCTCGACGTGATTTGCGCATGATTGAATTGGTTGCTTTGAAATTTATAATAATTGATATTGCTTCACTGGCTTGAGATACAAAAATGTTAAATGATGAACATAAATTTGGAAATTTCTTATTAACAAAAGAATTGTTTACTTACTTCATAGTATTGAGTTTACAGTTATTCTATAAAATCCATGCTTAATTGTATTATCGGTCTTTTATTGTTAGACCATAGTAGTGATGGAGTCGGCCCCTTATCATTACCTCTTCGAGGTTAGAATTGATACTTACTGGATACTCGCTGATTTATATACTCATACTACTCTTGTTGTATTTTTTGTGGAGGTATATATGTGTCTAGTGATCTTGCGGGCAAAGAGGTGCAGTTATTGCAGGGCATAAGTGAGCTACCTCCCATGTTATGATCCCGTAGCCAGTAGAGTCTCATTCAGAGTTATTTATACTTTTCCTGTCTAATTTGTATTCCAGGAAGATACTGTGTTTTATTTTTTTCCTAGTTGATGCTCATGCACTTTGTGACATCGGGATTTGGGGATGCTTTCTCATGACCCAGATTTTTCACCCTTGGGAGTCGTGATGGCTCCTACTAGTGAAAGCTAGGCAAGCCAATCTTTTGAACAATTTACCATTTTTTCCATTTTAATTCTTTGACAATTATGAACCAATAGTTTATAAACAACAAAATTTTAAAAAGCGGAAGAAATAAATAAAACCATTTAAATATTTCCAATACAATTTCTTAAACAAAAATTATTCAGAACTGGTGTCATAACTTCATACACGATCTAAGAATACTACAGACAAGGTCCGAAAATAAATACAATACTATTTGTGAAACACGTAAATGAAACAGGATGAAAGGATAGAAGGAAAAGTCACGGCCTGCGGATACCTGTAGGACTACCTTGGATCTCTGAATGGATTGAAGGCAGTAACCTAAAGTCACGGTCTGTATGCTCCAGTACTGGAATCTGCACACAGTGCAGATTGTAATATCATCACAACCGACCTATGAGCTGGTAAGTGCCTAGCCTAACCTCGGTGAAGTAGTGATAAGGCTAAGACCAGACAAGGAATACCATAACTTAATTATGAACAAGGATCATAAATCAAACAAGTGCACGAAGTCACCCTTCGTGCTTTACTCACGTCCTCACCATAAGAATCAATATAATCTGCATGGCATCACCCTTCGTGTTTTTACTCTCGTCCTCACCATAAAATCAATATAGTCGGTACAGAATTGTACATCGTGCGTCATGACATTACCCTTCGTGCTTTACACTCTTCCTCACAAAATCATACACGACATCACCCTTTGTGATTTAACGCTCTCTCACCAAAATAATACATGACATCACCATTCGTACTTTAACACTCTTGCTCACCCAAACAACAATCACAAGAAATAAGGACAAGAAAATAAATAAAATCACAATAAAATCTCGGCAAGGGAACAATAGTTGAACAATCAAATCCCGGCAAAGGAACATTAGTTCAACAATCAAATCCTGGCAAGGGAACAATATCAAAAGCATCAACATCCCGGCAAGGGAGACAATATAATAATTCTCTTCTCTTTTTCACTTTTACTTCACAACTTGAGCCAACACTCTATAAGGTTCAATTTCCAATTATACATCTACAATTCATTATACAACTTGAGCCAACGCTTTCTAATGTTCAAATATCACTATTACTTAACCTTTTCTCAACAATATAAATCATCACATAAGGCATGAACAATACAAACAGGGTCACACAAATCATAGAATAAGACTGACGGGTATGCTTGATGCCAACGTATAGATACTCGTCACCATGCCTATATATTGTACTCAACAAATAACACATAGAAAATAGGACAAAACTCCTAATACTTCAAGCTAAGGTTAGACCAAACACTTACCTCGATGCCACGAACCCAATTCAAGCGTAAACTATCGCTTTACCTCTTGAATCCACCACCAATTCGCTTGTATATTACCACAAGTCACTTACTTATATCAATAAATTCTAAATGAATCGATTATAATGTATGAAAATAAGGTTTTCTAAAGTTTTTCCAAAAAGTCAAAAATCGACCCCGATCCCACATGGTCAAAACTCGAGGTTCGAACCAAAATTTGATTGCCCATTTTCCCACGAACCCAAATATATAATTTGTTTTGAAATCATGCCTCAAATCGAGATCCAAATTCCAAAAATTTGAAAAACCTAGGTTCTACCCAAAACACCTAATTTTCCCCCATGAAAACCTTTAATTTGAGTTGAAATCATGAGAAAAGATGTTAAATATTAATAAAAACAAGTTAGAAATGACTTACAATCGATTTGGAAGAGTAATTATCTTGGAAAAGTCGCCCGAGAGTATTTTGGTTTTGAAAGGGTTTGAAAATGAAGAATTTTCGGCTAGGTTGTGTATTTGCAGGTCGCAGATGTCGTATTGTGACTACGGTTCGCAATTGTGAACCATTCAGGACTTGCTACTCTCGCATTTGCGACCACTGCTCGCAAATATGAACTAGCATTTGCGATAGAGGAGTCGCATTTGCGACAAAGGGGAATTTCTGGGCCAGTTCGCATTTGGGATTAGCCCTGCCCAGGCCTTCTCTCGTATTTGTGATGGGTTTTTCGCATTTGTGATCTTGTATTTGCGAGCTAGGCTTCACAAAATGCGAAGCCTAAAGGACTACAACATACCAGCAATTCCTAAGTCCAAATTTCATTCTGTGGCCTATCCAAAACTCACCCGAGCCCTTGGGGCTCCAAACCAAACATGCACACTAACCCAAAAACATCATACGGACTTGCTCGTGCGTACAAATCGCCAAAATAATATCAACAACCATGAATTTATCTCAAAACTTTCAAAGTATCCAATTTCACAACTACGGGTCCGAATCACATCAAACGACTTCTGTTTCTTACCAAATTTTACAGACGCATCTTAAAAGTCACATTAAACCTGTACCAGGCTCCGGAACTAAAATACAGGTCCGATACCATAAATTCCAATTACAATCAAATTTCTAGAAACTTTTATATTTTCAATAAAAAAAATTCTTTCAAAAATTCATTTCTCGGGCTTGGGACCTCAGAATTTGATTCCGGGCATATGCCCATATCCCATATTTTCCAACGGGCCCTTCAGGACCACCAACTCATATGTCCGGGCCCGTTTACCCAAAATGTTGACTAAAGTCAACCTAAATTCAATTTAAAGGAAAAATTTATCATTTTTTCACAGATTTTCACATAATGGCTTTCCGGATAAGCATCTGAACAGCACATGCAAATCGAGGTGAGATAGAAAGAGGTTTTTAAAGCCTCAGAACATAGAATTTATTTCTAAAACAAGTGATAACCTTTTGGGTCATTATATTCTCCTCCTCTAAAATCTTCGTTCGTCCTCAAATGGACATAAGAAAGAAGTACCTGAGTCTGGGATAAAATGGGGATAATAGCTTTGTATATCGGATTCGGACTCCCAGGTCGATGCCTCATCAAGATGACCTCTCCACTGAACACGAACAGAAGGGATACTCTTCGATTTCAATTGATGAAGCTGCCGGTCTGGAATAGCTACTGGCTCCTCCTCATATGACAAGTCCTTGTCCAACTGGACAGTGCTAAGTCTAACACTTCAGATGGATCATCAGGATACTTTCGAAGCATGGACATATGAAACACTAGATGCACGACAGATAAGCTCGGCGGCAATGCAAGTCTGTAATCCACCTCTCCCCATCGATCAAGAATCTCAAATGGGCCAATGAACCTAGGGCTAAGCTTTCCCTTCTTCCCAAATTTCATCACACCCTTCATAGGTGACACCGAAGCAACACTTACTCACCGGCCATGAATGCCAAATCAAGAACCTTACGATTGGCATAACTCGTTTTCCTGGGCTGAGTTATACGAAGCCTACCCTGAATAATCCCGACCTTGTCCAAGGCATCCTGTACTACATCCGTACCCAAAAACTAAGCCTCTACTGGGTCAAACCATCCAACAGTAGATCGATACCTCTTACCATACAAAACCTCATAAGGAGCCATCTGGATACTCGACTGGTAGCTGTTGTTGTAGGAAAACTCTACTAAAGGCAAGAATTGATCCCACGAGCCTCCAAAGTCAACGACAAAAGCTCGGAGCATATCCTCAAAAATCTGAATAGTCTGCTTGGATTGCCCGTCCGTCTGGGTATGAAAACACTATGCTCAACTCCACCCGTATGCCCATCTCCCGCTGAATTGCTCTCCAACAATATAAGGTAAACTACGTACCTTGGTCCGAAATGATAGACACGGGCACACCATGAAGACGAACAATCTTCCGATTATAGATCTAATCTAACCTCTTAGAAGAATAGGAGACTGCCACCAGAATGAAATGTGCTGACTTGGTTAGCCTATTAATAATAACCCACACTACATTGAACTTCCTCTGAATCCGTGGGAGTTCAACAACAAAGTCCATAGTGATACGCTCCCACTTCCACGCAGGAATCTCAATCTTCTGGAACAAACCACCAGGCCTCTGATGCTCATACTTAACCTGCTGACAAATTCAAACACCAAGCCACATATGCAATGATTCCTTCTTTATTCTCCAATACTAATAATGCTGCCGCAAATACATCTTAACGGCACCCGGATAAATAGAGTACCGGGAACTATGGGCCTCGTCTAAAATCAACTCCCGGAGCCCATCCATATTAGGCATATAAACTCGATCCTACAGCCTCAAAACTCCATTATCTCCTAAGGTAACATGGTTGGTATCTCCGTGTTGCACCGTGTCTCTAAGGACACACAAATAAGGATCATTATACTATTGATCTCAGATACTCTCCAATAAATAAGAACGGGCGACTGCGCAAGCTAACACAAGTTGGGCTCAGAAACCTTCAATCTCACAAACTAATTGTCCAAAGCCTGAACATCTAAAGCAACCGGTCTCTTGCCGACCAAAATATATACAAGACTGCCCATATTGGATGACATGCTACTCAAAGCATCGGCCACCATATTGGCCTTTTTCGGATGATATAAGGTGGTGATAAAATAGTCTTTCAATAGCTCCAACCACCTTTTGCCTCAAATTTAGCTCCTTCTGATTGAACAAGTACTACAGACCATTGTGGTCCGTGAACACCTCACATGCCACGCCATACAGATAATGCCTCTAAATCTTCAACGCGTGAACCATGGATGCTATTTCAAAATCATCAATCAGATAGTTCTTCTCATGAATCTTCAACTGAAGCAAAGCATAAGCAATGACCCTGCCATATTGCATCAACATCGCTCCAAGTACAATACGAGATACATCACAATAAACTGTATATGGCCTGAACCTGTGGGCAAAACCAACACTAGCACCGTAGCCAAAGCTGTCTTGAGCTTCTGAAAGCTCGCCTCACACTTGTCCGACCACTTGAACTGGGCACCCTTCTGGGTCAACCTGGTCATTGGGGATGCAATAGATGAAAACCTCTCCACAAACCGACGATAATATCCTGCCAATCCCAAGAAACTCCAGATCTCTGTAGCTGATGCTGGTCTAGGCCAGTTCTCGACTACATCTATCTTCTTTGGATCTACCTGAATATCCTCTGCAGATACAACATAACCTAAGAAAGCAACAGACCCCAACCAAAACTCTCAATTTGAAAACTTGGCATACAACTGACTATCACTAAGAGTCTGAAGAACCATTCTAAGATGCTGTTCGTGCTCCTCCCAGGTGCGGGAATAAATCAAAATATCATCAATGAAGACTATCACGAGCAAATCCAAGTAAGGCATGAACACTCGATTCATCAAATCCATAAAAGCTACTGGGGAATTTGTCAACCCAAATGACATTACCTAGAACTCATAATGCCCATACAGAGTGCGGAAAGCTGCCTTAAAGACATCGGATGCCCTAATCATCAACCAATGGTAGCAAGATCTCAAGTCAATCTTTGAAAATACCTTGGCACCCTGAAGCTGATCAAATAAATTATCAATCCTTCAAAAAGGATGCTTATTCTTGATTGTAACCTTGCTCAACTGTCGATAATCTATACACGTTCTCATCGATCCGTCCTTCTTCTTACAAGCAACACCGCCGCACCCCAAGGCGAGACACTAGGTCTAATGAAGCCTTTTTCAAGCAAGTCTTGCAACTTCTCCTTCAACTCCTTCAACTTAGGCAGGGCCATATGACACTATGGAATAGAAATAGGCTGAGTGCCTGGAGCCAAATCAATGCAAAATTCAATATCCCTGTTAGGTGGCATACCTGACAGGTCTTAAGGAAATACCTCAAGAAACTCACGAAGAATAGCAACATAATCAATAAAAGGAACCTCGACACTAGAATTATGAACATATTCCAAATAGGCTAAACATCCCTTCTCAACCATATGCCGATCCTTCATATATGAGATAACACTATGGGTAGAATGACCAAGAGCCCCTCTCCACTCTAAACAAGGTAAACCCGGAAAGGGTAAGGTCATAGTCTTGGCATGATAGTCCAAGATAGCATTGTAAGGTGATAACTAGTCCATCCCCAATATGACAATAAAATCAACCATGTCCATAAGTAACAAATCTATACGAGTCTCAAGACCCCTGATCACAGCTATACACGAACGATGGCACGACCTACCATAATAGAATCACCCATCAATGTAGACACATATACATGAGCACTCAAAGAATCGCTAGGCATGACCAGATACGGTGCAAAATAAGATGACACATAGGAGTATGTGGATCCGGGATCAAATAGAACTGAGGCATCTCTACTACAAACCAGAAAAATACCTTATATAACTGCATCGGAAGTTTCAGCCTGGGGCCTGGCTTGAAGATCATAACATCGGGGCTGGGCCCCACCACCCTAAACTACATTTCTAGGATGGCATGCTGCTGATTGGCCTCCACCTCTAATACCTCTACCTCTACCTCTACCTCCAGCTGGTTGAGTGGGCTGTGGAACACTCGGTGCTTGAGCCATGGCACAGGAACCCTGATGCTAAGAACTGATCGATGCTTGAGAGAAAAATCTAAAAATGTGACCCATATCACCACAAGTATAACAAGACCTCAATTGCTGAAATTGCTGACCCTGAACAACTTAATGATCACCCTGAAAAATCTGGAGCAGTGGTGCACTGATAGGAGGTGGATTCACTATAGGACTACTAATCAGAATATTACATATGAGGACCACGGCTACCTGAGGCATCATGAGAAACCTGAAGTGCTGATTGAAAAGGCCTAGGAGTATGGCCTCTACCATACGAATCCATGGCTCCGGATGAGGTACCATTGAATCTCCCGAATATCGAGGCCTCTTGTCAGACCCCTAAACACCTCCCTACGATAGAACCATCTCAACTCTCCTGCCACGTTGGCCGACTCCTAAAAATAAATCTCCATCCGGGTCTCCTTGGCCATCTAAAGTCGAATAGGTTGAATGAGTCCCTCAATGAACCTCCTCACTCTCTCCCTCTCTCTCTCTCTCTCTCTCTCTCTTTCAGTGGGAAGTATAAGAAGAGCATAACAGGCCAAATCAATAAACCTGATCTCGTACTGAGTAACAGTAATAAACCCCTATTGGAGACGCTCAAACTACCTCTGATAGATCTCTGTCTGAGTGACTGGAAGAAACTTCTCCTTAAATAGCTGAGAAAACTGATCCCAAGTCAAAGCTGGTGACCCAGCTAGTCTAGCCAAACAATAATCCCTCCACCAAGGATTCGAATAAGCAAAAAGTAGCAAAGTCGATCCCATTGGTCTCCACTATCCCCATGTTCTTGAGAACCTCATGACAGTTGTCTAAATAATCCCCGGGATCCTCAAAAGATGCATCGCTGAACGTAGTAGTGAAGATCTTGGTAAACATGTCCAATCTCCACAAGGCATCAGCAGACATAACTGCTCCATCACCGGTATGAGCTAACCTACCCGACTGAACTGCTCTAACTGGCTGAGCTACTGAAGTTTGAAACTGGGGAGCCATCTGCTCTATAGTGCGAGTAGCAGGAGTTTGGGCTCCTCATCCAGCCTGAGAGACAACAAGTGCTACAAGAAGCAAGCCTGTCTGGGTAAAACTCTCCATACGGCCCACTAGACTCACCAGAGCATCCTGAAGTACTGGGGTAGCAATTAACCCCTCTAGGACCTGAGCTGGGTCTACCGAAACTGCCGGGGACAGAAGCTCATCATCAAACTAAACCCGAAGCTCTGTCGCTGGTGCTACTGCTTTGGGCTAAGCTTTACCACCAACCTCGGCCGTTAGCACGGCTTCAGCCTCACCCTCTACCCCTCGTGGGAGCTGCTGCTGAGGTCTCGGGCTATTGGTCAGTGGATGAGAAAGAGCGTGTTCTCGCCATCTGCAAAAAAATATAGTAGAAATTTTATTAGCATTGAGAAACCAAACCGCGCGACAGGAAAGAATAGATGTGAAGTTTTTCATAATTCTTTAGCCTCTGGGGGATAAATACAGACGTCTCGGTACCGATCCCACAGACTCCACTAAGCTTATCTGTGAATTGTGAGACCTATGTAACCTAGAGCTCTGATACTAACTTGTCACGATCAAGATTTTCCATCCTCGAGAGTCGTGATAGCCTACTAGTAAAAGCTAGCCAAGCCAACCTTTTGAACAATTTACCCTTTTCCTATTTAATCATTTGACAATTATGAACCAACAATTTATAAACAACGGAATTTAAACAAGCAGAAGAAACAAATAAAACCATTTAAATATTTTCAATACAATTTCTTAAACAAAGACTACCCAGATTTGATGTTACAATTTCACACACGGTCTAAGAATACTACAGACAAGGTCCAAAATATAAATACAACACTGATTCTGAAATACGTAAATAAAATAGAATGAAAGGATAGAGGGAGATGTCAGGGCTTGCGGACGCCTGCATGACTACCTTTGATCTCCGAGTGGACAGAAAGCAGCCACCTAAAGATTCGGTCCATATACTCTAGTATAGGGATCTGCACACAATGCATAGTATAGTATTAGCACAATATACCCCATGTGCTGGTAAGTGCCTAGCCTAACCTCCGCAAAGTAGTGACGAGGCTAGGACCAGACTACCAATAAACATGTGCAGTTAAATTATATACATCAGAAAATAAAACTAGGAATATACAGTTAAGAATAGGAGAGGAAAACATGCTACGGGGAAATATCAAATCATAATAGGAGGACAGATGGTAAATACAAGGAACATCATAACTCAATTATCAACAAGGATTAGAAATCAAACAAGTGCATGACATCACCCTTCGTGCTTTTACTCTCATCCTCACCATAAGAATCAATATAATCTGCACGGCATCACCCTTCGTGCTTTTACTCTCGTCCTCACCATAAAATCAATATATCGGCACAGAATTATACATTGTGCGACACAACATCACCCTTCGTGCTTTACACTATTCCTCACAAAATCATATATGGAATCACCCTTCGTGCTTTAATACTCTCTCACCAAAATAATACACGGCATCACCCTTCGTGCGTTAATACTCTTCCTCACCCAAACAACAATCACAAGCAATAAAGGCAAGGAAATAAATAAAATTACAATCAAATCCAGGCAAGGGAACAATATCAAAAGCATCAACATCCCCACAAGGGAGACAATATAATAATTATCTTCTCTTTTTCACTTTTACTTCACAACTCACTTAACAACTTGAGCCACCGCCCTATGAGGTTCAATTGTCAATTATACTTCCATAATTTATTATACAACCTGAGCCAACACTATTCAATGTTCAAATATCACTATTACTTTCATAAGATTTGCTCAACAATATAAATCATCATATAAGGCATGAAAAATACAAACAGAGCCACATAAATCATAGAATAGGACCCACAAGAATGCTTGACTCAAAAACCCGATTATCAATTCCCCCACGAACCCAAATATATAGTTTATTTCGAAAGCGGACCTCAAATCAATGTTCAAATCCCCAAAATTTGAAAAACCTAGGTTCTACTCAAAACACCCAATCTTCCCCCATGAAAACTTTTTATTTGAGTTGAAATCATGAGAAAAGATTTTAAAGAGTAATAAAAATATCGATTTGAAAGAGTACTTATCTTCGAAAAATTGCCCACAGGTGTTTTGGTTTCGAAAAGGATTGAAAAATGAAAATATTTTGGTTAAATTATGAATTTGCAGGTCGCGGATGTCGCAATTGTGACCAGAGATCGCACTTGAGAATCCTTCGGGACTTGCTACTCTCGCATTTGCGACCTCTGTTCGCAAATGCGAACTCGTATTTGAGATGGAGGATTTGCATTTGCGATAAAGGGGGATTTCTGGGCCTCTTCGCATATGCGAAGAAATGATCGCGTTTGTGATCAGCCCTGCCCAGGCTTTCTCTTGCATTTGCGATGGGTTATTCGCATTTGCGATCTCGCATTTGTGAGCCAGGCTTCGCGAAGCCTGCATATCTGCAACATACCAGTAATTCCTAAGTCCAAATTTCACTCTGTGGCCTATCAAAAACTCACCTGAGCCATCGAGGCTCCAAACCAAACATGCATACTAACCCAAAAACATCATACGGACTTGCTCTTACGATCAAATCGCCAAAATAACATAAAAACGATGAATTTAGTATCAAAGTCAAAGCAAAATCTCAAAACATTCAAAGTATCTAATTTCACAACTACGGGTCTGAATCACATCACACGACTTCCCTTTTAAATGTCACATCGAACCTATACCGGGCTCCGAAACCAAAATACGGGACTGATACCATAAATTTCAAATATAATCAAATTTTCAGAAACTCTTATATTTTTAGTAAAATAATTTCTTTCAAAAATGTATTTCTCAGGATTGGGACCTCGAAATTCGATTCCGGACATACGCCCAAGTCCCATATTTTTCTTCGGATCCTCCGGGACCGCCGACTTACCGGTCCGGGTTCGTTTACCCGAAATGTTGAGCGAAATTTACTTAAATTCAATTTAAAGATAATATTTTTTATTTATTTCACAGATTTTCACATAATGACTTTTCGGAAACGCGCCTAGACTTCGCATGCAAATCGAGGTGTGACAGAAAGAGATTTTTAAGGCCTCAGAACACAGAATTTATTTCTAAAATAAGTGATGACATTTTGGGGCATCACATGCTAACCGGTTGTTCATTAACGTAATTGCAAAAATATTTTCATTCACCATAAATCTCATTTTATACCATGTAAATTTAAAACAAATTATGATTTCAAATATTTAAAAAAGTAATTAAGTTAAACATTTATTGTTAGCTTGTCTAACAGCAGTGTTAGGCGTCATCGCGACCTTTAATGAATTCTGGACTATGACACAGTCCACAGGCTTACTCGAGTCGGGCTAAAAAGTCACACTTTTAAATGGCTCCAACAATTCTACTCCAACTCTGCTAAATCACAGGTTGGACTGAGCTAGCCCAATGGCCTAAGTCCATATTGACGACTCTACTAGTCGGTCAATAATAAGATGCACTGACAAAATATATAAGTATATATATATATATATATATATATATATATATATATATATATATATATATATATATATATATATATATATATATATATATATATATATATGCACATATACATATATATACACATACAATGCACGAATATCTTATGTCAAATATTATGAAACGCGTACAAAAAAAAATAAACTTTCAATTTTATAATATTCTAAAATTTACTGCAACTGAATATGTACGAATTCATTATTTACAAAGTTTAATAACTTATTCCCTTGGAACAAAAGATATAATATACCATCCAAATAAATAAATTAATAATATTTTGGCGCAATGAAAGAACAAATTAGAATTAAATATTGTGAAATTATACAATTATGCAATTGAAGTTGTAAAATCACTTGATGAATACAACAATACTTGACTTTTTTTATTCAATAGTTTTCTTTAATTTAATTAAGCTTTAACGATTGAGATACACAATAATTATATTTAGAGCCTGTTGGGATTAACTTGTTTTAAGTGTTTTTAAGTCAAAATAACTTGTTTTAAGTGTTTTTAAGTCAAAATAACTTTAAGTCATCCTGTGATTTTTAAATAAAGTAAAAACGGACTTTTAAGCACTTCTTTAAACTAAAGTGACTAAACAAGCCGAAATAAAAATTTATTAATATTTTAAGAATATTTTAATCGTTTAACGTTTAATATAAATTATTCTTACTTTTATAATAAATATATTATTAGTAGTTCCCTAAAAAATATTAAAGTTACTGAAAGGACTGGACAAATTTCTGAAAAAATAAAAAGGGTATGAAGCAATGATGTACACCTAGCAGCGTCAGTTATGAAAATTCAGGATTCCCCTTCAAAAGTTTATACTTTTTCTTATGTACTTTGTCTTAGGAAAAATCATAAGATTCCAGAAAATTAACAAATTGTACATCAAATACTTGTATCCTCCACGAGTGGCTCGAAAAGATGACATTATAAACGCGACCTTAATATTCTTCTCCCCTTTCATAAGTCATTTCATGATTGACACCTTTCCATATATATATATTCAAAATCGTAATTATTATTTTAATAATCCTATTTTCTAATTCGCATTTGCACCAAAAAAACCCCTTTTGGAGCACATGAAAATTGTATTTAATTAACACTGATTTTTTATGTACAAGAATTAAACGCAAACTGAAAAAACCAACTATAAAAAAACCAAACTTTTTTATCGGAACAAACAATTAAAATTACACCTCAATTGCACAAAACAAGTTTAAAAAGCAAAACAATTTCATTCTATATTAATAAAACTCAGATTAAATCTAATCCTTTTCTATAGTTTCAAAACACAGAACTAATGTCAATCATAGTAATCATTTGACGTGTTGACTTTTGGTTAGCCAAAAAACCCAAACAACCATCATTGTCTTAAACGACTCATAATTTCTCTCTATCAATTCATAGGATAGTAATAGTATCATTTCTCATAATGATTTAGGGAAGAAAATCATTTGTCATTCTGATATCGTATCAGGATATTGACATTTAATCTGACGGAGGAATTGGGATGTAAGAAGTGTATGCAAAATTTAAATTTAATAGGTTCACTTTTAAAGAATATTTATACATTAAATTTATTATACTATTAAAATTATATAGGTTCACATCAAATATTTGTTGAAATTTAACTTAGTAAGCTTATATATATATACTCTATAAAAAAATAAATTCATATGAATCCGTAGCCAAAAGACTACAACCTTCCTGAATTTGAGTATTTGGTCGTCCTCTCAGCCCCACCATCAATGACGAATATTTCATTAGTGTAAAAGCTCAGAGATTACGAATATTTGACAATATTTGATCGTTAGATGTTCAATGACATGACTGAGTTGTTAATAATATCCTTAACTTAAAAAAGACCACTCCACGAAGAATTATTGTTAGATGTTATTTCCTTTTTGGCCCCCATTTTTACCCACAATTTTTTTTTCACTACAGATTTTTGAGTGTTGAAACAAATGAACTCGAGAGATGTGAAGCATTATAGTTTAGATTGCAAAAATATATTGCATCATTAAACAACGATTTTTCTTCATTTTATGTAGAGGCGGCAAATGAGTAAATTGAGACAATTTTTGAAGGGCTAAAATTGGTAAATCAACAAAAAGGTCATAAACTCAAATTTTGCTTAGGTTAAGATTGGTCGAATAATAGGTTATAACCAACATTTCTTTCGATCTCTAAACTTGATTTTGTACATTTGGTTTTGGTTTGTATTTGAACCATTTGGACTTTAGTTTTTAATCGAATCGGTTTTGACCCAATAATCTGATGAATCTTTCCTCCACCCGGAGTGTGAAAAAAAATCGAGAAATTTGAGTATATCTATTTAAAAAGGTAGCATTGTTTTATCACTCTACTTCTTGACATAAGAATTTATTTAAACTTTGCTCAATAACTGGTTGATTTTGCCTCTATGAATATTTATTTCAAGGCCATTTTACTAAAAATGAGGTGAACATGAACCACCTCAGGGTTTTGGGAGTTTTCATCATGTTACCAAGTTTTCCGTCTTCTTTTCGTCATTATTACATATCAAATATGTCAAATTAAGTCCAATCTCGTTCCTGCAAATCTTAAGCAATACTCCGTGGTTTTATATTTATTTATTATTTAGCTCTAATTTAACTATAACTTGCAATTTTTTTCCATGTGTAAAACCATCTCCAACCCAACACTTCTTTTTTATGCAAAAAGCTATTCTAGTGTAAACTTTAATGTTTTTGCCTAACATCATTTCTTATATAATTTTGATGTATGAACAGTGTTAAATCAAATTTGGTATACAATATTCGTCAACACCATTATTATTCATCAATATCTTATTATTATCTTTTATTATATAACACTTTTAATTTAACGTATTATATATTTGTAATTACTTATACTTTTTATGTAGTATCTTTATAATATTAATTTTATATTTTAATTTTTGTATGTAATTTTTATTAACTAATTTTTGTATATTTTATTTTTATATAAAATAATAAGTTAATTTTATTATAAGTTATAATTGTATAAAAATATATAATCATAAACAAGAAATATTCTTTTTTGGTGTAAAAATAGCATAGGTTGGAGTTAATTTGTACTATTTTAATGTAAAAAAAGGTGCAAGGATTGGAGATGCCCTAAAAAGAAATAGACACATGTCAGATACTAATAATTTGAGCCAAGTTTAGGAGTGATTTAAGGTGATTAACAAGATGCATACAACAACAATAACAACTCAGTAAAATCTCACAGGTGGGATCTGGGGAGGATAGAGTGTATGCAGACCTTACCCCTACCCCAAGGGGATAGAAATGATGTTTTCGATAGACCCTCGGCTCAAGGAAATGAAAAAATAATATATCGATAAGTACCATCAACATAAATCATGGAAATAATAACAACATCATAAGTACAACAAAATAGATGACAAGCAATAACAATAACACGTAAGTAAGCTCGATACTATAAAAAGTGGAAGAATAGTATGGACACAACTATAACCACTAGCAGTCTAGGACATAACCCTAGCTATCAGACTAGCTTCTCATCCGGTATGAAGTAGAAAAGTGCTCCGCTACCTCCTAACTTACAACCTTAATGCTCGACCTCCACACCTTCTTATCAAGGGTCACTTCCTCGAAAATATGAAGCCTCACTACGTCCTTTCTGATCACTTGTCCCCAATACTTCTTAAGTCGTCATCTACCTCTTATCATACTCACTGACCGCCCGCATCTTCCTGGGGCATTTGGGCTTCTTCATATGGCAATAAATAATTGCTTCATATTTCTACTTTCCGAAATACATACTGTTATAGCTAGAACAACACGGTAAAATTTTGGTATAACTTAATTATAATGCTCAAATATAGAAATAAAGTGGTAAGTAATATAACCAAGAAAAGAGTACTACTTAGGCCTCTTTTTGTTGTCGATTGCTTATTCATAGACTCTATAATAAGTTCAAGACAAGCCATTATTTCCAATAGTTCTAGCAAAAAAACTTTGAGTGTTTTAGAGATGTTTTGTTATTTCCAATAAAACGACTCGGTAACAAATTGTTTCTTTTAATTAAAGAGCATTCCATTCATTTTGCTCGAAAAAATCCAATAAGTTCTCTGCCCGTTACTAGTGATACATTGGCTACAAATAATTGGAGGAATGGGTTGTGAAAAGAGTCCAAATGAGTGAAAAAACATGTTTTTGAAGGCAGATTTGTCTTCTAACACCGTAAAAGCCTGTCAATATATATTTAATACTTTGACCAGGCCCGTTGACGAATCTAGACCCCTATCATATCCTCTTTTATTATCTAACAACTACATTCATGTATTGTTTCAACATCTTTGTCCTACGCCTGAGTCAAGCTACTCCATTTTAATTTAATATAGTTTCTAGATTTTGTTTATCGTTATTGACAGAGAGAATAATAAAGAAAGAACTGCAATAAATTTTTCTTGGACTTTTACTATGTTGTCGAAACAACATATATGGTGAACACAAATCGAATTTTCGTGCAGCCAATTTTTACTGAGAATGAACCCTCGAACAAACAATTTTCTTATTTCACCTTTGAAGAATGACTCTTATAACCAATTCAATTGTAACCTTATGGATTCACTCCATGGTATAGAATAGAATAAGCTGCAATTTTTTTGTTTTGTTTACAGTACAAAATTTGACTTTGCAAGGATATAATTCACCCAGCCACTCATTATATATACTCGTTTCATCTAATTTAATTACTCCAAGAGGAAGCACATTCACCGTTGACTCGGGCAGATCCACAAGCTCTGTTCCGGGCAAGGGTACTTTCCAATACCCTCCTGGCCTGCTCCGGGTCAACTAAGGCGTCAAACTCGAGACATACAACAGAGCCCTCGAAAGCCCTGCAAAAGCAAAAATGAAGTTAGCACTTTATTCACGAAATTTTTTATGTCTGTATATGAATAAAAAGAACAGAAGGACTGCCATGATTTTTGATTTTCCACTCATATTTGAGAGATATTTTCTTCCACCGACGGAATTTTGGAGTGGTGATTTTAAGAAATTTTCTGAACCCACTGGTTCAGGCCGTGAACCCGTAGTGGTTATCATCGGGTAGCTGAAACAAAAGAACAAGTCAACAACAACAGGAAATAATATTTTTGAATGACTTGAAACTTAAGAAAGCGATTTCACGACTCGAAAAAGGTTGGAAGTGTGGCCGGGATGATGTCCCCGGCAGCATCTATTATTCCATTCATCCACGATTATTATCATCGTCTTAGCTGATAAGGAGAGCGTGGTGGCCACGCTTGCGAAAGTTTGTTATTTCCCCACGGGAAATTTGAGGGAATAAATGTTCCTCATGTATGCAAGGGTTAGAATTTTTCCGGTCTCCAAACATAGTTGACAAAGGCAGGAGACTGTCTCCCATATAGTGGGGTCTACTTATGCTAAACAAACCTGATACCGGTGACAAAACTCTAAAATTATTGGGTCGAGCCCTTCACTCGACGCCATGGTAAATGTATCAAAAGTAAAAGGATACACATAAATACACGTAAACCCCTCCTTGGAGAAGGTAACCCGCTCTATCATATCCGGAGCAAGGATTTCAAGATTGGTGCAGTTGCAATCCTCCTTCACAGTTGGGATACTAGAAGGGTGAATGGATGAAGGGTACCTGCTAACTGCCCAAGTCCGTGAAGAAGCAGAAGGAGATTTCTCATAAAGTCACTAGAGGTGCTGAGTTGTTGTGGTATGATAGTGCTAATAGCGAAAGGTTCAGAAATGACTTCAGCTTCCTTGTCCTTATTTTTCTTTGGGCCTCCTCTGAAGAGAAGACCAGCGTTCCAAAGAAAGCAGTGAAAAAAGCCATGATAACAAAGTATCAGTAAAAATTCTACTGAGATATTTCAAGAAGATGTAAAAGTTTCTAAGCAAATGCAAAAAAACAAGAAAGACTTATGAAGATTTTAGAAGTAAAGAAGTAAAAATAATGAGTAAAAGAAAAGTTATGGAAGGCAAGTATCGTGGTCATGATTAACTCAAAAATCGAAGAAAACATTTGTTGAAAAATAGGGCAATACATTTTCAGAATATTAAATGTGAGAAGACGTGCACCCTTTCAACCGTCAGAAAATTTGCAGGAACTTTCTCGCTAAGAGAGAGATCTTTACCAACTTTTCGTTAATATTAAGATATGTCGCCAGAAAGTAAAGGGACTATTTGTATGGGATAAAATTGATTTAACAGATGGTCGATGGTGACATGATAGGTGGAATCGAATACAAGCAAAAGTCAAGTCATATAAGAACCAATACCAGACACAACGAATTTAATCGTCATTGGATCAAACATGAAGGGAGCATAGTCAACGGGAAAAGAGAAGATATATCTTCATTAATTAGATAATAGGGAGACCATGTATATAATACTACATTATTTCATTAGTTACTTCATTTTAAAGCCTCAAAATATACATATTTTTCATAGTTTGAGGTGAAGTAAATGATTCAAACAAAATAATATTTCGCTTGACTTTTCCAACACCCATATACAATCCACATTATGTCTATATTGCCTCTAATAGATACAAAAGAGTACAACAAAGGAACCGGCAACAGGCCCCAGCTATACATCAAACATAATACATAAGGAACAAAAGATGCATAATCCCAAAATGAAATGAGGCTCACCAATCGATGTTATCTTCTATGGAATAACTTGTATCTATTTAAACATGCAGTGCCCCCAAAAAAATGGATGTTAGTACCGTCGAATAGTACTAATATGTATAACTAAACGTCGCCTTAATAAAATGAATAATAATAAAAGTAAGAAGAATCATAATATCATTTAAAGCATTGAACATTTATCAATCATCAAATAAGGGATAAGATACATTTTCAATTAATTTTTTATATTTTAAGTTGGGAAGTCTTTAGTGCCAATATGCCACTATTCACCATTTACATTTCAATTTCCAATTTGATCACGACCTGATTTTCTAGGCCATCTTATATGGACATCAACTATAATCATGATTTCAGTTACAGTTTTCTAATAACTCAATGCCAGGTATACGACACAATGTCCGATCACGACCCGATCGGCTAAGTCATCTCATAAGAGACATCAACTACAATTGCAATTCCAATTACAATTTCAATAGAGTCACCACCATGTGTACGTCATGGCATTCGATCATGACCCGATCGGCTAGGGCATCTCATAAGAGACATTCAATCACGATTATATTATTTCACTTGGCACGTTCGTCGTTTTCATATTCAAGTTATTTTTATTTTCCAACATATGATCATCATCATCAAAAACAAGGATTTTCATTGAAGACTTTGATTACATATGGGAGCAATTTAGAATCTAAGGCACATAGAGGCCTTTCACACAATTTGGCATAACAATCTTTATTTGAGTTTGTCTTGAAGTCTAGGCATTTTTAACACGGAAAAATACATAAGTTGCCACTCGATCTATGGCCCAAATCCCCCTTACACGCGCTATGTGGACGATAATAGCATTGCACATGCAACCTTTTTAAAGTGTATCTAATACATACCATTTTTTTGTTGACCGGCTTTTTAAAATATGTGTACTATCATGCACCAATAATATTGTGACATATGCCAAAATACAATAAAATACCTAATTTACTCCATAATTAAAATTTCTTCTTTAAAACAAGAAACTAATAAAAAAAATTCCCCTTTCCCGCTTTCAGTAATTCCCTCCCACCCCCACCCCCACTCTCGACTCCCATCCCACTTAGTCATCTTCTCAAAAATCACAACTCTATCATTGACTTTCCATTATTAACTCCATAGTTAGTAACACCGTGCCCTATTTTCTCACTATTGCCAATGGAGCTTAACTTTTAGAGATGAATAGAGCTAAAGATATTCATCTTCTTCGACAAATTTTTTTTTTTTATTAAAATCACCATTGTCATAACAACACCACTACCATTATTAATTTTAGAGCGAAACCCGCAAACACTATATTCCCCCTTTTCACACAAAATTCAATTAAAAATAGATTTTTGAAATCAAAGAAAGAATCAACAGATCTGGAAACAAAATTATGGAAACAAATAGAGAAACCAGTCATTGATTCATTAGCAGATCATAAAATGTTAAATCTTGAAGGAGATGACTAATAATTTAGAACTTGGATCTACCTCTTCAATTATTATTGTGTTTTAGAGTTTAATTTATGGAGAAGACAAAGTGGGTGGCCAGGGGAAGAGGAAAATAGGTGGGGTGGTGGGTGTGGAAAAGGGACCAAATTATTTGGAGATGAAATAATTAAAAGTAGAAAAAATTATAATTAACTCAAAAGAAGTTTAAAAGTAAAAAGGATGGACATATGACACTTAAGTAATGATTATGACTAATAATTTAGAACTTGGATCTACCACTTCAATTATTATTGTGTTTTAGAGTTTAATTTATGGAGAAGACAAAGTGGGTGGTCAGGGGAAGAGGAAAATAGGTGGGGTGGTGGGTGTGGAAAAGGGACCAAATTATTTGGAGATGAAATAATTAAAAGTAGAAAAAATTATAATTAACTCAAAAGAAGTTTAAAAGTAAAAAGGATGGACATATGACACTTAAGTAATGATTAAGACCCAAAAGTTCTACATTCACCCACCTCTTTTACGTGTAAAGCACGCGCCCGCCATCTGTCAAATGTGGTGTGTACTAGATACACTTTTGAAAGATTACGTGTGTAATATTATTATCGTCCGCAGAAAGTGTCTAAGGGGGATTTGGGCCATAGGTCAGGTGGTAACTTATGTATTTTTCCTTTTTAACACATATTTCATGTTTTGAACACATTCCCGAATGATAAGGTAACATGATGAAAGCATTGGAATACATATTGCACATATATTTTTCAATGCAAGTACATTCAGAATAGAAATTTCTATAACGATCAATTCGGGACTTACATTGATTGCATGAATACCATGCGATTTAATTTTAAGAAGATGAGGGTTTATCCAATATACCTCGATTGTGCTTCATTTAAACTTCAAAACATTCCAGAATTCTTATCAACTTCGATCTATTTTACAAATATAACAAGTTGGACCAAAGTTAGGAAGATGATCATGATTCTAGCTTATTTGAGCATATTATCAAATACTAGGTGTGCATTAATATTTTTAATGCCCTTTTGTGAAAATTTCCATCATTACTTAACCCATTCTCTACCATATTTAACTCATAACCTTCCCACATTTTTTTGACAACATATGTATGCAATATAACAACCCCCACACCCAAGAATTATCTTTCTAATTATTCCCTTTATAGTGAAATTTCATAATTAAAAGCTTGGGCATAGATTCTTACCATTAAGATGAGAACTTTTCTTGTTAATCTTGAAGGATAAAGCAGGAATTATTGGATAATAGGTTGAAGGTTGCTTCCCCACTTTAAGAACTCTCTCTCACTCTAAAAGCATCAGAAAAATGGTGAAAATGGACTATGGCATATGCTTTAATGAAATAGGGCCGAGTTCAAAAATTAGCAAAATAGGAGCTCAGACACACATCTGCGATCACATACTTTGTGGTCCGCAAAGTGGGTCGCATAATTAGCCCTCTGAAACTAATATTTTCTGCTTCAATTTGCGACTAGTCTGCTATCCGCAGACCTGTTCTGCGGTCACATAATGCGCCACAAAACCACCATCTAAAAAATTTTGAGGTTAGGTATGTGATCACAGTGCGGTCCACATATTGCTTTTGCAGTCCTCATAGTGTGCCGCATAAATACCTTTTTTCGCCAACATTTTCCTTTAACTCCTCAATGCACTGTTCAACCCAAAAACTCCGAAACGCCTACCTCGGCACCACGAAATCTTGGTTTTTAAGAAAGATATTATTTATGGGATCTTACATTCTCCCTCACTTAAGATAATTCGCCCTCAAATGAGGATCAAGGTTCATTGTTAGCATCACATGCAACTTAGTTTGTATACCATACACCCACAGTCCCACGTTTGACTAACTCCCTAAATTTTCAAAAATTTTGCTAGAGTTTCCCCTATAACTCGGTCTATCCACCTGTCAAAAAGCCCTAGAAACACATTTCAAGAAAATATATGCGTAATCCAATAACGTAATATAACTCGTAACAACACCAAATTTGGCCTCATAAGCAACATATAACCAAAAAGGAACTCATTTACATCAGCTGAACTAGTGATAGAAAATTCATAGGAAGTAACTTCATAGAAACTATTACATAACTATTCAAACAAATAAAGGTAACTTCTTTTTCATTTCTTCCTCGGCCTCCCAAATAGCTTCTTCAACATGCTAGTTTCTCCATAGCACCTTCACGAAGGCAATTTCTTTATTCCTCAACTTTCGGAGTTGCCTATCAAAAATGGCAATTGGAATTTTTTCATATGACAGTTTTTCATTAACCTCTATAGTCTCAACTGGCACAATAGCCGACGGATCTCTAACTACCTTCTTCAACATAGACACATGGAATACCGGGTGCACTAATGAAATCTTAGGTGTTGACCCATGCTTGTATGCCACCTGACTAATCCTTTGAATGGTTCTATACGGCCCGTCATATCTCAGACTCAATTTCCCATTCTTTCCAAACTGCATTATACTCTTAATGAGGGAAACCTTCAAGAATACAAAATAATCTTCCTTGAACTCCAAATCTCCGCGACGAACATCCTTATAAGACTTTTGATGACTTTGAACAGTTTTCAATTGCACTTTAATGGTATTAACCTTTTTTATTGCAAGATGCACGAGGTTTGGTCCTATCAACTCAGCTTCCCCAATCTTGATCAACCCAATGGGAGATCTACATCTCCTACCATAAAACGCCTTAAATGGTTCCATTTGAATACTAGCATGGTAGTTGTTGTTGTAAGAAAATTCTATGAGTGAAAAATGATCATCCCAGCTACCCTTGAAGTGAAGAACACAAGCATGAAACATATCCTCAAGCGTCTGAATAGTTCGCTCTTCCTTCCCATCAGTTTGTGGATGGAAAGTTGTAATAAGATTCACCTGAGTACCAAAACCTTGCTGAGATTTATTCCAAAAGTTGGTTGTGAAATGTGCTCTTCGATCTGAAATGATAGGAACTGGAGTACCATGCAACTGATTATTTCCTTCATATACAACTAGGTATACTATTCTACTATGTTGGTAGATTTAACATGGTAAGACGTGTGATGATTTCGTGCGTCAGTCTACAATTACCCAAACCGATTCAAACTTGCATGAAGTGTGCGATAGTCCTACCACAAAGTCCATGCTAATCATTTCCCACTTCCACATTAGAATTTATATGCTCTGCGCCAACCCATCGCGCCTCTGATGCTTGGCCTTCACCTGTTGATAATTTCGACATTTTGCTACAAAGTCCACTACATTCCTCTTCATATTATTCCATAATTAGACTTCTTTAAGATTATGGTACATTTTCATAGAGCACGGATGCACGAAATACCTAAAAGTGTGAGCCTCAGCCAAGGTTCTTTCCCGAAGACCGTCCACATTTGGAACACATAGTCCCATTGGTGTCGTTGTACTATCATCCATGCCAAGAGAAAAAGATATGGTCTTATGTTTATGAATCCCCTCCTTTAACTATACCAACAATTGGTCGTCGTACTGCTTCCGCTTAACCTCTTCCACAAGCAATAATTCAGCTCTATTTTGTACAATTACCCCTTCTTCACTAGAGTATGCAAAACAAACTCCTAAACTAGCTAACCAGTGAATTTTCTTGGCTAACGGCCTTTTATATGCTTCCAAGTGAGCCAAACTTCCCATAGATTTCCGGCTAAGAGCATCTGCCACAACATTGGCCTTTCCCACATGATATAGAATATCGATGTCGTAATCTTTAAGTAACTCTAGCCATCTTCTATGCCTCAAATTCAGCTCCTTTAGTTTGAAAAGGTATTGAAGGCTCTTATGGTCCGTGAATATATCCACATGGACCCCATACACATAATGACGCCAAATCTTCAATGCAAAAACCGCCGCCACAAGTTCTAAGTCATGTGTTGGATTGTTCTTTTCATGATTCTTGAGTTACCTAGAAGCATAAGCTATAATCTTACCATGTTGCATTAGTACATACCCAAGACCGATCCTTGAAACATCATAATATACCATAAACCCATCGGTACCCTCTAGCAGGGTCAACACTGGCGCTGTATTCAATTTTGATTTCAACTCCTGGAAGCTCCTTTCACAAGAATCGGACCATTGGAACTTAGTCGCTTTCTGCATCAATTTAGTCAATAAAGAGGCAAGAGTAGCGAACCCCTCCGCAAACTTCCTATAATACCCTGCTAAGCCCAAGAAACTACGAATCTTTATTGGAGTTGCAGTTCAAGGCCGCTACAATCATTTGGGGATCAAACTTAATTCCTTCTCTAGAGATGACATGGCCCAAGAATGCAACTGATTCAAGCAAAAATTCACATTTCAAAAACTTCGCATACAACTGGTGCTGATGAAGAGACTGTAGAGTTGCCCTAAGATGGTTGGCATGGTCCTCTCGACTTCGTGAATACACAAGATTTTCGTTAATGAACACTATTATAAAGGAGTCAAAAAAAGACTTGAAGACTCAATTTATAAAATCCATGAAAGTTGTCGGGGCATTTGTTAACCTGAAAGACATTACCAAAAATTCAAAGTGCTCACACTGTGTCCTAAAAGCTATATTCGGAATATCTTGCTCCTTGATCTTCAATTGGTAATACCCGGACCATAAATCAATTTTGGAGAAGTACCTCGCACCCTGTAGTTGATCTAACAAATCATCTATCATTAGTAGTAGGTACTTATTTTTTACTGTGACTTTGTTAAGTTGCTAATAGTTAATACACATCCGTAGCAACCCACCTTTCTTTCTTACAAAGAGAACAGGTGTGCCCCAAGGAGACACACTCGGTCGGATGTAACCCTTCTCTAACCAATCCTTCAATTGCCCCTTTAATTCCTTCAATTCTGTCGGTGCCATTCTGTAAGGTGTAATAGATATAGGCTGCGTGTCTGGAATCACATCAATCCTAAAATCAATCTCCCTGTCCGGTGGGATCCCAGGGAGCTATCAGGAAAGACATTCGTAAATTCATTCACAACCGACACAGACTCAAGTGTAAGTGCTTGAGCATTGGTGTCCATAACTCAGACCAAATAATGGATACACCCTTTTTAATCATCTTCATGGCCTTAAGGTAAGAAATAAACCTACCTTTTGGCACCACATTATCCTTCTTCCATTCCAACTGGCTCATTAAGAAATTCAAACCTCACAGTTTTAGTTCGGAACTCGAGTTTGGAAAAACATGAATAAAGCCAATCCATTCCCATTATTACATAAAAATTAACCACCCCCAATTCAACGAGATTGGCCATGGTATCCCGATCACGTGCAATGACAACACAATCTCTATAAACTTGCGCAGCTATAATAGACTCACCATTTGGAGTAGATAAAGAGAACGGTTCATGAAGCTATTTAGTTTCTATCCTAAATTCCTTAGAAACATAAGGCATAACATAGGACAAGGTGGAACCGGGATCAATAAGAGCATATACATCTTGAGATTGGACATTCAATATACTTGTGACCATATCTAGAGAAACATCTGCACTCTAGCGACCACTCATAGCATAGAAACAACTGGGTCCTTCCCAACTTTGACACCACCCCTAGCTGCACCATGCCTTGCGGGTGCTGGAGTGCTTCGAGCCGGAGAGGGTGCTGAGGATGTAGCAGCTGCTTAACTAGATGGTTGTGTTGTGCCCTTGCACATGCACTAGTGGTAAGAACGACAATCTCTCTGAATATGGCCCCTCAATCCGCACCTGTAGCATATGGGTAAGTCCATGTAGAAGACCTCCAAGTATTTTTTCCAACACCTGGGGCATGGGGTTATCCGTTGCTGCTGGAATCTCCCTTCTGATCGACCCTGCTGGTGGGGCTCCTATTGCCCTGAATGAACCTAAAACGACTCTACTACTGCTGAATAGGCCCTGATGGTGGTGCACTGGCTAAATATTGAGAAAAGAACTGGGGTGGTTCTGATGACCCTTCCCCGAATGCTGACCTACCACCACCATATGAATCTAATAGGTTTCCCGCGGACTTGGCTTTACTGCTACCCCCTCACTACATTCTGTTCTTCAACTTACGATTCATTATAGCTTGAGAAAATGCCACCATTTTTCCATATTTCATATCAGAATTCAAGGCAGTTGTGGTAGCCTCACTAATAACTAAGGGGCTAAGGCCTTGCACAAACTGATGCACTCTAGCCTCCATAGTAGGCATCATGTGAATAACATACTTGGATAGGTGTAAACTCCATATGATACTCCCGTACACTGTTACTTCTTTGTGATAGGTTCTCAAACTCAGTGGCATGAGTTGCCTTAGTCTCGGCAAGAAAGAAATGATCAATGAAAGCATATGTAAACTCACTCCATCTCTCCGTAGGGCTCCCTTTCTCACGACAATCCTTCCACATCTTAAACTATAAATAGGCCACCCATTTTGGGCAGTAGGGGGATACTCCACTCGCTCTATCTCAGTAGCACGCATAACTCGGAGAGTCTTATGCATCTAATCAATTAAATCCTGAGGTTTCACCCCAATATCATTACCCGTGAAAACTAGAGGATCTAACTGGAGAAACATGTTCACCCTGGAACTAGTAGAATCCCCTCGTTGGCTAGAAGAAGTAGGTGAAACATCACTAGGCATAGAAAGCCACTATCTGAGCCAACATCTGTATAGCTTCCCTAAGATCTCCATCGAAAACACTAGGACGAGAAACTGGGGCTGGAGATGGAACCGAAATATCAGTTGAAGGGATCATTGCACCCTCAGTAGATGTAGGAACTGATGCAGTCTATTCAGGTGTAGGGTAATCTGGTAGTGTAGTAGTCGGCCTCACCCCTCGGTACTCACTTGCATCATCAAGTAAAAGATCAACTACCACTCCTCGGGAGGCATTGGCTCCTTGGCCAGTTTTTGCTTTCTTCTTAGGTGCCATGTACTAAAAGTTAGAGTAATGCACGAGTTAGAGGAGAAACAATTTCACAACTATCTCTATCGCACGATATAGAACATCAAAGAAATGTGTTAATCCTAAATGTCCAAGTAGCCCCCTAATTACAGATGTGGTTGACAACACATAGATAAGAAGGGCTCTACTAGACATGTCTCCAATTTATCCTAGGATATTTTAAAACCTTAGGCTTTGATACCAAGTTTGTCACGTCCCAAACTTAGGGAGCGCACCCGCCGCCCACTGAGTTCACTCGGTTGACCGACTGTGGTACTCCCTTATTTTGGGGCGTGACAATAACAGACTCATCAGCTATTGTAAGAATATGAAACATTTTATACCAAAAAGGGCTATATCTACTACGTTTGCTCTTAATACAACTTTATTTGCACTTTATTATTGCTCTCACTTTTTTCCTTGGAGGCGTTGCATTCAGAGCCATGCTTGTATTCTTCCTTAATTTCAATTGCTAATCTCAATTTTAATCTTATTTCTTAATTATTTTGGATTAAATTAATTCATTTTCCTATAAATCACACAACAAATTTAATTGTATCATTTTGTGAATAAGAACACGACCGACTCATAAACGAATTTCAATATATTTATTATTTATGTACCATCCTAATGGTTAGTGTTGAGAGTTAAAAGAAAGGATGTAAGAAGGGAATTTTAGATAATGCACACACACACATGTGATTTACACGTGAGTGATTAGTTAAGCTATTAGAAGATAGTTAACTATTGTATTTTGAATGTGCAGGGATAATTGAATCAGAAATTAAATTCTTCTTTTCCTCCTCCTTTCATCACTCTCTGAATTCTCTAGAATATTGTTCATGCAAGCCTAGATTCTATCATGGTATCAGAGTGGGTTGCTGTAAATTCGTAAGATCTGAACATTAAACACCGTTAGAAACTTCAATTGAATCGGCCATGGGAGAAACAACGAGTCTTCAAATTGATCACAATCAACTTATGTTTTTAGCATCTACATACACACCTAGAGTTGCATTGCACAATATCAAGCTCACCAGACCAAAAAATTATGGTTTGTGGAGTAGATCGATGCGATGACACTTTTGGTGAAGAACAAGTTAGGTTTCATTGAAGAAACCTGCTTGAAAAGCTCTTACAAAGGAGAATTGGCGAATCAATAGGAAAGATGCAATGCAGCGGTTCTTTCATAGATAGGACGCACAGTGTCTGCAGAATTACAGAGTATCATCTATGCATCAAATGCAAAAACAGTGTGGAATGAGTTCAAATAGAGCTTTGTAAATCTACCTTACTCATTTTTAACTTCTATGGATTCGAATTGAATTGCTAAAGCAACCTACTAATTCTGTAACATCGTACTGTACAAAAATGAAAGACCTTTGGGATAAAATAGATCTATTAGTTCCAGCACCAGGTTGTGATCGTGAAAAGACTAGAATTTTCATTGAACAGTTTAAGAATTTACGTTTACTGCAATTCTTAGTTAGACTTAATGAAAGCTATAGCCAAGTAAGAAGCTAGATATTGCTGAAAACACCAGTACTGACTGTAAACCAGATTTATACTTTAGTTATTCAAGATGAAAGCCAACGAGATTTAGGTGTGCTTAAAGTGAACATGGAACCCTTGACTATGATGGCATGACATAATGAAGGCTATAAGGCTAAGAATATTGGGATTGTTTTTGAGAACTGTGGATACAAAGGACATCTCAAGAAAAAATGTTACAAAATCATAGGGTATCCTCCTGATTTTAAAATCAAGAAAAAAACAGCAAGGCCAAGGAAATAGAGTTTATGCTAACATGGTTTCAGAAGAGACTGCAGGTTTCTCTCAAGGGAAACAACTTGGATACTTTTTTTACTAAAAGCCAGTACAAGAAGATATTAGATCTTTTGCACAAAACACATGCAGGTGATGGTCGGGCATTTATGGGAGGTATAACCACATTATTGTCCAATACATCTCTATGTGAGTGGATAATAGAAAATGAGAATCTCATTATATTACATGTAATAAGGAGATCTATCAAATTTAGAGAATATTAATCAACAAAGCAACCATAAAGTGCAGATTCCAACAGGTGTTGTAAATGTTTAGTAACACACAAAGGAAATGCATTTAAACTTGGAGGATGTGAATTGAAGGATGTCCTATATGTTTCTGATTTTAAGTTTAGCCTGTTGTCAATATCCAAATTGATCAAGGAATTAAGGTGTTGTGCCCTATTCTTCCTTAACATTTGTGGGATCTTTACGATGGGGATTGGTAGAGAGGACTGTGGACTTTATATAGTAAAGTGGAGAGAGACCCTATAGCATCAATGGTTACCAGAGGGAATGATGAAATCAATCTTTGGCATATGAGATTAGGACATCCATCAATAATGGCAATGAAGCATATTTCTGCCTTGAAGAATAAAGCAGTAGATAGTCTACAGCACAACTGTGAAGTGAAGCAAAGCAAATTGAAATTTCCTCTTAGCAGCAGTAAAATTGATTACATTTTCCAGCTTATTCATCCTGATATTTGGGGTCAACACAAATTGACTATATATGATAGAAAATATTATTTCCTTATGATTGTGGATGATTTTAGAAGGTATACCTGGGCTTTCTTATTGCAATCAAAGTCTGAAGTTGTAATGGTGCTGAATGACTTTCTTACAATGGTAAAGACCCAATTTGACATGAATGTGAAAGTGTTAAGATCTGATAATATGAAAGAATTTTTTAATTCTAGCTATAATGAGTTGTTAGCATCTTTAGGTATTGTGCATCAAAGCAGTTGTTCCTACACACCCCAACAGAATGGGGTGGTGGAAAGGAAACACATGCATATACTTGAAGTAGCTAGAGCATTAAGCTTTTAGAATTCTATTCCTAGCAAGTTTTGGAGAGACTATATTAAAACTGTTGTATTCTTGATCAATAAATGGCCTACATCTTTATTACATGGAAATTATCCTTATGAGATTTTGTATAACACGCTATGTGCTCTTGATCACTTGAAAGTGTTTGGGTATTTATGTTTTGCTAGCAATTTGCCAAAGGGAGACAAGTTTTCAAAGAGGCAAGGAAATCAGTCCTCATGGGGTACTCAGAAGTTCAGAAAGGATATATAATGTTTTACTTGGAAACTAACTCTATTTTTGTAAGCAGAGATGTTAGTTTAGATAACATATATTTCCTTTTAGAGAAAATACAACCAATATAGAAGACTATTTCCGACCCAAACAAGTGTGCCATTACAACCTGGCTACTCATCATCAGTTTCAACTACTGATCCAGAAGAATCATGTCCCACTATAGCCACAGATGTTCCTATTCTACCCACATACAATAATCCAGTAATAGGAGATGTCAATATACCCATTGCAGAAATACTGGTTATTGATCCTACAACTCCAAATACAAAAGTTGTTGAAGGTGAACATGAGGGTGCAAGATATTTCAGCTGAATTGCTCCCAAGCACTATACCAGAGATTGCTATTGATCCTCACACAAGCATGTTGGAACCTATTAATGATCAAGGTTCTAGGAAGATAATAAGAACATCAAAGCCTCCAGTTTGGCTAAAGGAATATTATACAACCAAGAAGCTCATGGTCACTGCTTATACCCCTTATCTAATACTTTGACTCATGCTAATCTCTCAACATGTTATCAAGCATATTTGGAGGCCTTTTCAGTTGAAGTTGAACCCAACACTTTCCAATAGGCTTCCAATAACAGTAGATGGGTTACAACTATGAAAGAAGAGATCCAAGCACTTGAGAACAATAACACTTGGGAGATAGTGTACTTACCAGCAGCAAGCCATTGGATCAAAATAGGTATACAAAATCAAATACAAAGCTAATGGAGAGATAGAGAGATATAAGGCAAGGCTGGTTGCAAAAGGATATAATCAAAAAGAAGTGCTGGACTACCATGGCACTTTTTCCCCTATAGCGAAGATAGTCACAGTCTGGTTCATTATTTGTATAGCTGCTGCAAAATGATGGATTTTGTATCAAATGGATATGAACAATGCCTTTCTACAAGGAGATCTCTATGAAGAGGTTTATATGCTGCTACCTCAGGAATTTCACAAGCAGGGGGTGTTGAAGGTATGCAGGCTTATAAAATCTCTCTATGGTCTCAAACAAGCATCCATACAATGGAACATAAAACTCACTAATGCGCTTACTCATAATGGATATAAACAGAGTGCATTTGATCACTCCTTACTCACAAGTCTCTAAGGAGAAGATGTGGTAATTATACTGATATATGTGGATGATTTACTAATTAATGGGAGCTATTCTGGTCTAATTAATGATGCCAAGACAATTTTACATATTAAGTTTAAAGTTAAGGACTTAAGCATATTAAGATACTTCTTGGGAATTGAAGTCTCAAAATCAAAGAAGGGAATCCTACTCAATCAAAGAAAATATGCTTTAGAATTAATCTCGGAGATATATTTAAGTGGTGAAAGGCCAATTGCAACTCATATAGAGTTAAATAAAAAATTGACAATATTGGAATATGACACATGCATTGGGAAGACAGAATATTTAGAGTTAAAAGACAAATCAGCTTATCAAAGATTGATAGGAAGGATGCTATACTTAACTATCACTAGGCCTGACATAAGTTTTATAGTACGAAGTTTGAGTAAATTTATGCAGACGCCCAAGCAATCACGTATGAATGCGGCATTGAGAGTGGTGAGATACATCAAGGGAGTACCAGGAATGGGGTTATTGATAGAAGCAGGAGCCATTGATCAACTCAGTGCATACTGTGATTCAGATTGGGCATAATGCCTCAACAAAAGGAGGTTTGTGACAGGTTATGTCGTGAAACTAGGAAAGTGCTTGATTTCATGGAAATCAAAGAAACAGCCTACAGTGAGCAGGAGTTCAGCAGAAGTTGAATACAGAAGCTTGGCAGCTGCAACTACAGAAATCACATGGTTGACAGGAATATTGAAAGACTTAGGAATCAAAGTGTCTAAACCTGTTTCTCTGTACTGTGACAACAAGGCAGCCATTCAAATAGCTGAAAATTCAATATTTCATGAGAGAACAAAGCATATCGAGATGGACTATCACTATGTAAGAGAGAAGATCAAAGCAGGGCTTATACATCCATTTTATATTTCATCTTCTTTGCAGTTAGCTGATCTCCTAGCAAAGAGGTTGACTGCTGCACAACAGTGTTTCTTAGTATCCAAACTCCGTGTTAGATATATTCCACCCTCCAGCTTGAGGGGAGTATTGAGAATTAAAAAATAGGATGTAAGAAGGGCATTTTAGATAATGCACACTCGCACATGTAATTTACACGTGATTGATTAGTTAAGCTATTAGAAGATAGTTAAATACTGTATTTTTGGAGTACAGGGATAACTGAATCAGAAATCAATTTCTTCTTTTCTTCCTCCTTTCTTCATTTTCTGAATTCTCTAGAAACTAAGGTTCAATTGTTCATGCAAGCCTAGATTCTATCAGTTAGTGGTTTAGACGCTATATTTTAGGGAGGACCAATCCAGGGATAATGATGAAGAGCCGGCCGGAAAAGGTTGCCTAGTGCCATACCATTCGGGATCTAAAGTTGTTGTTCAAAATGAGTGTGATCTGAATTTTTGGCCTGAAACTAATGAGTTCAGTTAAACTCACAAATCGGCATCTTCCTTAATATTGCATTAATGTTGGAGTCTCCATTTTTTCCTTTAAAAAAGTTTCTTTTAAAATTCATTCCCAAGATTACGTATTTCTGCTTTTCAAAATAATATACTGTTAATTACTTCTATTTTAATTTATATGACATTTTTTTAAACTCCATATTTTGATGAAAGACTATCACATAAATGGGAGGGAAGAAGAAATAGGAAAAACACATACGCATGTATACACACACAAAAAGAGAAGGGGATAGACCTTCTGTAGACGGAACTTCAGACTTCTGGATAGGCCTGAGAAAGCCTAGACCAAAGGTGCCTAATAGCCTAGCCAGACTCATCGGGTAGGGAATCCCATCCTCAGCGAAGCCAGTAAGCAAGCCCAAGTCCATGCAAGAAGGCCCACTGGATCTATCCAAATTCAAAGCCCATCAAAGACTCTCCTACATGAAAGGATCTGAGTCCATCCAAATGATATTAAGCAAAATCCTATTCTGGAAAGAATGGCAAAGTAAGGGATTTAAGTCTGCTCAGAGATTTCATATCTCTCCCACGTGTGATTCATCCTAACAACTATCGATTAGGTTAAAAAAGTGCCCCTACACATGCAAAAAACTAATTAAAAGGGCAAAAGAGACGAAGGCCAAAGCATTAACTGAAGAGGGGGGCAAAGAGATATTCGCCTTTGACTTCTTCTCCGCCTACTGACTGCTACTCGGCTAGATGCTCCTGAAGGGCATAGTATGGGGAATAGAGTGCATAGCCATTCTTAGGTAGGTAGTTACCTAGGAGTTTGGTTGTGCTATATATCTTGGAACTTGTAGCTTCTTTCTATTTCTTAATCGTGCGACACCATGCACAGTTAGCCGACGATGCTATGTATGTGCCGCCATTGAAACTTTTGTTTTATAGATAATTTAGAAACAACCCACTCGTGCAAGCTATCAATGATCATCGTCGTTGTTGGAATCTCTTTGGTTTGCTTGCAATCTAGTACCGATGAATATATTGAAGGTATTCTATTTTAAATCATTGACTGTCCAAATGAAACCCTACATGCATTACTCTTACACTATCTTGCACAAGAGCGGAGCTAGAGTATATAGCCGGTGGAATCGGTCGAACTTAGTATTTTTAGTTCGAATTATGTATTTGTTTTTAAAAATTTATTGAATATGTATAAATTATTAATTTAGAAGTCAATAATTTTAAGCGATTAGAATGACGAACTAAAAAGCTTGAAATCCTAACTCCGCCTCTAAATTCGTGCATGGTCATATAATACAAACATAAGCAGTGGCAAATGTTGTGTAATACCGATGGGTTCAACTAGATCAATAACTTTTTACGCATAGCATAAATTTATTAAGATTATAACAACGAATAGATAATGACCCATAACTTTATAAAATATAATGAGTTTAAGACTAAAAATCTTAAAAGCTTAACTCATAAAATTTAAATCTTGAATCCGCTTCTTGACACAAGTACATTATTCTAGTTTCATTTTGTATGGCAATACCTATCTTTCCAATTAATTCGTCGACTTTATATTGCACAATCTACAGGGTATATAGGAACTCATTCGCACCAAACTGACTACTATATGTAGTAATATATGTCTAGTACGTGAATCACTTAATTGCCTTAATTTATCGAAAAAGCCACAATATAATGTATCCCTTGCATGACAAATACAACCTGCCCTTTGAAAAGGTTGTAAATTCAAAATTAATTCCCCTTACGTTGAAAACTCCCTCTTAAGCATATTATTGTATAACTATTCCGAATTTGTTATTTTATATATACTAGCAAATAGTAATATCCCATATAAATGCACATGAACTTCAGTATTATCATTCACATTTTTTATTATTCTGTATATCATTATAACTTTTTCTTATGTTATTTGATCTATTTCGTCATAAGGTAAGTGATGGGTTGGTCTCGAATTCGATAAGTGCTATCAATAAAATAAGGATGCAAAATCATAGATGGTGGTTCTAGGGGATCCAATCCATTGATTTAAAGTACGAGGGTTTCGCCGTAAAATGTTATATCTCACTTCTGTTACATTGGGCAATTAAAGCCCTTTGTTTCATTATTTTAGATGTTTAATTTTTACTTGTATCATATGACAGAAGCTAAAAGTCCAAGGTACGTATCAGTAGCTGACCTTCAACTCAAACATAAAATATACGTCTAGTTTTTAATGAGAATTGCTGATATATATGCAAGTGCAACATGCTAAATTTTACAATAAAAATTTTAAAAAAATGAAGAAGGGAATATTTTAAACCTCGGATCTGCTGCAATATTTCAGAGCCCCATCTCTCGTTAGCCCATTAATTTTTGTAATATGTTATACCATACGTTATACCCATTTCGATTCATGATTTCAGATATGATAAGATAAGAGGTTTCATTAATACTTCAACGAAATAAATTCACGTTTACCATTTTTCTAGCTTCTGTTTGCGGGCGCTCTTTTGTAAATTTTAAGTTGGAAATTATATGTCATGCATAGAAGTCTGGAGCTGTCAGCCTTATAATTGAGACCTCTCTGGCCTTTTCCGAACATGAAGAGCTCATTTTCTAATTTTATATAATACACCAAATGATCTCTCTTTCTTGATTTTTGTGACAACACATATTATATATCTTTATAATTTTATAAGTTTCTTTCTTAGAAGTAAGAATTTAAAGAATTTTTGTATTAATATTCAATTAAACTAATTATAATAGGTTGTTACTCAACTTTGATAGTACAAAATTTTTATATTAGTGCATGGAATTAAACTCTTTTTCTTCACTTCATTAAATTGATGATATTTTTCCATTTTCTTTTAGTGTGTTTCCAATAACACATCCTACCCATGTTTTCACGTGAACATGGTGCATAAAAACAAAAGCACTACTGTGGGGTAGTACAATGTACGTGGTCTAATATAGCAAAATTATAAAAACTTAAAAGGGGAGAGTAGGAGTGGGGAGAAAGAATTAATAAATATATTATTAATAAGTACTAAATGATTAAATAGATGGTATAGGGCATATGTATATATGAGAGCTAGTGGCAGAAGGCGGTAGTTTTCCGTAATTTAGCCCACAATAGAAAGCGATAGAAGAATAGAGATTGAGAAAGACACATAAAACGGACCCATTCTACCCTTATTGGTTTTGGTGTAAGGTCATGTGTTACTGCAAATAAGAATATCTATGTGTGTATGCGAGAAAATAAAAAAGAGTTTATAGTTTCTTTTCTGTACATATATAATATTTCAAATTACTGACCAGACTAATTTAAATTCATATTATATAGAGTCTATTAAAGAATTATTATTTTTATTTTTATTTTTGTAGCTCAAACATAAAATATTTAATTAAGGATAAAGGAATTTTAATTACCCGTCGCATTCTTTAGTGATGTTTCTGGCCTTTAGAATAGAGGGGACGAGTGTGGCCCAGCAGTGGTCATCATGTGAGGATAATGGTAGTAGCCTTCATCCTATCTGGACTACTATTAATTCAACCAATATATTGGGGGGGGGGGGGGGGGTACCACCCCATACACACCTTTGTAAATTATTTGCTTTTTTACTATTGCAGATAAGGATCAATAACATTAATTTTTGAGTCTGCAAACTTGGTAATTTATCAAGTTCTAATCATATGTTAGAAAAAGATCATGCATTAGTTAAGCACTAATACACAAAATCATCAAATGGCATACCTTAATCAATTCCTTATTTTTGAAAGCAAATATACCACTTCATGTACATCCATATACAGATGTAAATTCAGGACTTTAAGAGAATGATACACTATTGCAAAGAGTTAGAATTAAGATTTATATTTGACGGGGTTAACTTTAGCTTTTTACTCTTAACCATAATACTTTTAAAAATATAAGTTCAAAATTATATTCTTTTTAAAATTTTTAGTAATTTTCACACACACATATAATTCATATTGAAAAACGCTGTCTAGAATAGTTTGAACTGGCAATTTAACTTGTAGCGGTTAACCCATAATTATTGTACACCATAAGAGTCTTTGATCAACTTGGGTGAGTACACACATATATATATATAAAACTAATTTAAAAAAAATATAATTGTTAAGAATAGAATTCTAATTAGAGTGAATGTCTATCTTGTAGAGAGTTTTACTTTGAGGCTAAGTCATTTTTCCTCCTATAAATAGATGGGTCTTATCCCATTGTAAATAACCCCAAAAATTCAATAAGAATTTTCTCTCTCTTTCTCTGCAATATTGCTCTTGTTCTTTTATTGTTTATAACACGTTATCAGCACGAGACTCTAACCAATTGGGTAGAAGCTTTGGGATTGAGCATAATGATTGAAAGTTGTTCCGTGAATTTCCTTCATGATTAAATTCTGGATTTAAGGTAAGTAATTTACTTTTCTCTTTCAAATTCTTGAAATTCTACGATTTGATTATCATATACGAACAAAGACAACAAAGTTTGATTATAACTCTAATGGGGTTTGTAAAAAAATTATAACCACGTGTAGTGGTAAAATTTCTATGTCTTGCCATGATTAAATTCATGTATGATTGTGGGCAAAGAATTGAAAACCCGTCCAATTGAATTTGCTCCATTCTCATTCCCTTAAGAGAATGTGATCGCAGTATGTGATAAGTCTGAAAGAAGACAAAATTATTACCGTGAAAGTATCAATGGATGTGGACGTGGCAATAGACGAAATTATAATCGTCATCATTGTGATAATGAGAATAATAAGGATTCTTAAAATAATCCTTCACTTTGCGAAAGTAATATCTCTCATCGATTTGACATGAGATTTTATATAGCACATATAGATGATTATGGTCCATTCATGGTGTGAGTGTGACAACATCTAATTTATGAATACATATTCATTCTTGGAAAAATGTGAACGTGCTAGTGGTAGTGAATATACCACACTCACCTCTAGAAGGAGGTTTGAGATGAAATAAGAAATAATATCATTATTATGACATGAATGGTCATTGATCACGTACCTATTGTACGCCAAAATATTTTGGCAATGTGATTATTAAAGGACAACAATAATGCAAGAAACATATCTTGCATATAATTTTGACAATGGCCATAATGGTATAACTTTCTCTTGAAAGAGATATTCACCATATGGATATTGATGAATATGTTGGTAGTACCAAATTAATTGAGAACTCTGCAAGAGCCAATTATATTATTTTGGAGAAACATAATTGATTACCAATAAGGTATTGTATTGTAGTAAGTCTCAAAGAAATTTATTCAGTTTCCAAAGTATATGCGAAGCGATTGATTATATTGAGACTATAAATAAAAGAAAGATTTGATATCTTCTATTACTACAACTTGTAGCATGATAATATGCATGTGAAAAGCTACCAGCTTTATTCTCCAATTTGTACTATACAAACAAAAGAATGCCACAATAAAGTGGATGTTTATTGATATAAAACCCATATCATAATAAACTTAGAGTTTATCGGTAATTGCACATGTCATGATGTAAACCTGAATTTTATCAATGTTGTTAATTTATTCTATTGGCATTCGGGTTAGCCATATCAATTTAAGTATGATGTGCAACAATAATAGAGAATTCACATGGGTAAATATTAAAGAACTAGAAAGTTCTTTACGAATTCTCTTATATTACTTGTTCTCATTAATTAATTGACCAACTAAAGTTGGGATTGAATCCCATAAATTCTGGAAATATCAAAGGCGAATATGGCCCATTCGCCTGCCATGTATACCACATATGATGCATCTATGATATGGTTACATGTGCGATTATTATTAACCTGCAACCTGGCCGGTGCTTGCGAGGTAACTTGCTCAGTAATCTAATTTCGAGCATAATTTCCAGATTTTCTATTCAAGATAGTTCATCTTGATAAGCTGGTTTACATCATAGTTGGTTTAGCAAAATAATTTATTGAGTGCCTCCACTTAATAGCTAAATTATTGCTTATGAGAACAAAGTTATCTATATCAATTTGGTATACGTTATACACGAGAGTATATTATATTCTCCCCTCACAAGTGGTTCATGGTCAGGAACCAAATAATTTCATCTTATTATTATTGATGTGCAGTGTATATCAACATGATAATGCACAAAGATGATTTCTCAGAGTTGAGGAAACAAGTTAGTTTTTCTAACATGAGGGGGAGACATGATAAACACTTGAGAAAAAGTTACATGGAACGAATTATCATTTGTATATATAGATCCTCGAATATCATAATATGAACTTGTAGTTCATAAAAAGATAATTCAATTGCAACATATTGCAAAGCATGCCATACGCATTTGCTGACCCAAAGAAAGTAACTATATTCTCACTGCAAATGCTCATATTAAGTCCTAGAAGGACAAAGTCTTTGATACGCTTAAAGCGTATAGACAAATCGATTTCAAAATAACTTCTTAATAAAGAAGATGAGCAAATGATAAAAGTGATCATAATAAGGAGGCAAGTGATCTAGAAGATCACATGACATAACACTTCATAAAATCTCATGAGAGATTCAGGTACCTTAATATATGAATGAAGATATCTCCATGTTATGTCTTTATGAAAATTTACTGGAACCGATATAAAATGTTCGTCGACGACATCTATGATAGCACTAAATATCGATGAGGATCTTAAGTTTGTCGAATACAGACAAAAGTATTGTCCAAATGGAAGAGATACAATTTAAGTAGAATTGATTCCATATGAAAGACATGTCGTTTTGGACATGTAGTTCAAATACTTGAAAGTATAAAGTCAATGGTATGTGCAATCATTTTTCGATATCTTATTTCTCTAACATGACATGAAAACTTGATATGCGTCTCTCTCTATTATATGGCTTATATGACTTAACTTATATGTCAATCTATGAAGGATTTAAGTTTCTTGAAGCATATACAATTCTTGATCTTGAAGTACCACTTTCTTAGTGCAATTTGTGCACATATGTATCTTACTATAACTATAAAGCATGATAATGTGATAGCGAGGATACCTATATGAAGATATTGAAGAACTATTCCACGATATTTGTGAAGTCATTATATATATATATATCAAGAATGATGATTTCAATGTGCGGAATATTCATTCAAGTCAATATGGTTGATTTATTTATCAAATCTATACCAACGATCTCTTGAAGATGGCGCATAAGATTGGAATGCGAAGGCTCAAGAATGTGAATTGATGTTCTTTCAGGGGGAGTTAATGCGCGTTGCACTCTTTTTCCCTTACAAGGTTTTGTCCCACTGGGTTTTCCTTGCAAGGTTTTTAACGAGGCAACCAATAGGCGCATTACTAAATATGTGTACTCTTTTTCCTTTTCTATAACTTTTTTTTCCCATTATTTTAGTTAAGGTTTTAATGAGGCACATTACTTATTGAATAGACATTCAAGGGGGAGTGTTAAGAATAGAATTCTAATTAGAGTGAATGTCTATCTTGTAGAGAGTTTTACTTTGAGGCTAAGTCATTTTTCCTTCTATAAATAGAGGGGTCTTATCCTATTGTAAATAACTCCAAAAATTCAATAAGAATTTTCTCTCTCTTTCTCTGCAATATTGCTCTTGTTCTTTTATTATTTATAATAATAATATTATTATACATAATTTAAGAAGAAGAGTATGAATTCGCATAAAACTCATATTCCTTAACCTAGATACACCCCTGTCCATATAGATGTTGTGACACCAACAGATAGAGGTCCTGAGTAGTCTCTTTTGCTGAAATAAACGCATTGCTAGCTAATATGATTTTGAAGGCATCACAACTTGCAGTGATAGTTGACCCTAACTGCTTGTTAATAGTACTGAGTAAACATTATTAGAAAATGATAATTAGGTAAAAGCATGAAAAAATTTACTTAAAGAACAAGATACAGTTAATTATAAAAGCAAATTAGGATAATCAAGCAAAAATTCATTAGAAAATAAGTACGAAAAGGGAAAGAGTCAGTGGTCACAAAAATTCATTAGAAAGCTGAATGAAAATGAAATCAAATCTTTCCTCGATTATGTTGTCCGTTGATAGTGATAGCATGCATAGAAAATCAGCCCAGGACCCCCCACCCATCCCCACCCCCAAGAAAAACCCAGCCCGACCCCCCTTTTTCTCCCTGTGGTCCTCCATTTCACTATCCAAATAAATACTTATATTATGTTATCCATTAATAAGTCATTTTACTACCTTTTTGGGAAACTTTTAGGTTTGATTATTGACCTACTAACTACTCAATTATTATATATAATGATTCACCCATGACTTTATAAACATCACTTATTCTAGTCCTACCAATCAAATCGGAGTACCTAATTGGGTTATTAACACAAACTTTGGTAGTTACACATATCTCCAAATTTTGTGCATTAATTTAAACTCTCTCCCGTGACTATAAACATCCATTAATGGTCATGCATCTCCAAGTTTTCTGTACAAATCCTTTTCTAATACATTAGCGCATTTGGGAGGGATAATCGAACTAACCAGCAATCTTAGGCGATTTTGTATCATAACAATAGATTGCACATATTGGTTCGGCAGAGGTGGGAGGTTCAAACTGATCAGCGAAAGCAAACTCATGATTTAATGTTTATAAGTTTTTGTAACGACGAGGAGAAAATTTTAAATAATAACTGTATTTACATTCAAATATTTATAAATATTTTGCAAATTTTTCGAATACATTTACACTGTTTTAATAAATGGGTTCATGTGAAATTATAAGTCGGAGAATGGATTCGCCCTATCAATCAATAGTGTAACATCTCTACCTCTTTTTCCTTCCCCTAATGTTATGGAAAAAAACTTTTCTTGTTAATTAGAAAAAAAGTGCAACTCAAATTATACTTCGTACTTTTTCCGTTTACCTTCTTGCATTACTTCTGTCTCTGTTCTAGATAAGTATTTTTTTTTTGGCAAAAAATAATTAAATATGGAAAATAAGTTAAAGCGAAAGGAATACTATTTTTAGAAACTGACAACCTCTGGTGTTACGGAATTTATTTCAGTACATCATATGCTCACTGCTTTAATTGGTGCGTCATCGACATGCTCCAATATCAAGCAGTCGTTTGTACACGATCATCATACGCGCGTAAGAGGGGGCTTTTCTCTAACTTTCAGGTACCAAACACCAATCAAACAGAATTCTAAAACCCCGTTTTCCGCCTTTTTGGGCTGGTGTCCACGTCATCCCTCTGACATGTCACCCTTGACGGGTCCATTAATTGACACGTATCAGTAGAAGACCAATTGTATCACACTATTCTCACACTTTGCGTTCTTGCGGGACACTCTCACGTGGTTGGTCATGTCCCCTGGGCCCACCAACCATGGTCCATTTTGGTATGGTTACGTTCCATAGCTCTCGCACCAAGTAAAAAGTCGAGCTGAATTAAAATTATTTTCCTCGACTATATAAGTCGTGAATGAATGTAAAAATTGTACGATATTTTATTTGGTCGTTCTCGTTTAATTTATATTTATTTTTTTAAATAATGATAATTTCATTTTTCTTCCTTCTTCTCATTCGTTTTTTTTCTTCTTCTTCTTTTTCTTCTTTTCTTTTTTCTGGTGTTAGTGTTATTATCATGGGATGATTGCCACAAATATATTTATCAGATTATTTAAAAATAAATTATAAAGAATTACGTAAATTAATAGACAATAATAATTCTGTTCTTTTCACGTTTATTGTTTAAAAAAATCTATGATTTAGATACTGCTGACAATTTTGATTATTTATCTAGCATGTTAGAAAGCTTTTTCAAAAACTTCACTTATATAGTGCGGAAGTTTTTACAAATGAACTAAATAACTTCAACTCTAGAGCTGAAGTTTGCTAGTTACAAAAACAAAAACTTCAGTAAATAAATAATAAAACTTCAGCTACTATGGTTAAGTTCAACAATTACAAACAAAAATTTTAGCATATTTGATTAAGCACACTTGCTACGTCAGGACCGTCTAATAGTACGCTGAAGTTTTACGTGATTGCCTTTGCTACTTCAACCTTGTATGCTGAAGTTAAATGAAAAAACGTGTACACTTAAAAAAAAATTACGAAGCGAACACAAGTTTAAATATGATACAAACTGAGGATAGATGCAAATCTCCTGAATACATTTATTTATTTATTTATTTATTAGTAAGCAATCTGGTTTCTCTTATGTAGATTGTATTCTTTCTTTATATGTAATATATTGAAATATTTTTGTCATATGACTGGTATCAGGACTCAAATCTAACATTATGTCTACTCTAGTATCTTCTCTAACCATGCAAGAATAATAGTACTGTCATCGTTACTTTTTATTTGACACGCTTTTCTTTATTATTTGTTCGGAAAAAATTATACTTTGATATTTGGAAGTTTTTATTTTGAAATTTTCGTTTATATGTAATGACATATTGTTATAACTATAACATATATTGATTGAGCTGGTTGTGTGAGTGATTTTACACCTAGGGGAAACTTGGGATCTGATTCTCCTCACCAATAACCTCGTCAGTAAAAGCTCGTTGAGCGTGTCTAGTGTGGATTATATTTCTTATGTGGGCCTAATGCGGGTTACATCTCCTGTATAGTTTGTGAATTATTGCAGTGAGCAGGAGCGTCTCTGGAAAGTAAATACAACTCCACATCTCCCCTCTCATAGGCTCGCTGTCCTATTCGGCTAACCTTTTCTCAAATTTATATATACCCCACTTTCCTTAAAACTTTAACCTTCACGCATCCTTCCCCATTCTCTCTCTCACCATACAAGAGAAGGAAAAAGAAGAAAAAAAGAGAGCATCCCATTTCTTCTATTCAAGCAGTTGTGCATTCATAGTACTTGAGGAGAAAGAAAGAGGGAGTAGGTTCAAGACGACGTAACAAGGAAGGAACAAGTTAGGAAGTTACCTAATATTTTTCTAGTACAATTTTGAACCACCTTTTGTTACTTTCCCCAAAGCAAAACAAAGGACAGTAGTATTTTAGCAGCTTTTGGAAGTCCCTTTTTTCTATCTTTTTGAAAAAAAAAAAAAAATCTCTGTTATTAATGAATACTGCATTACCAGAAATGTTACATAGTATCACAGGCAACGGAGGAAATGGAAGCTCAGAAATGAGCGTTCTTGAACGACAGCGAACGAGAATGAAATGGCAGCAAGAACAGCTGCAGCGACAAGAAATGATGAGTTATTTTGATGGACAAAATGATCATCAACTGATGCATTCTTATTCTCAAGCAGCTGGAGCTCAACAGTTTCATGGTCTGATTAACAATGTAAACGACCAGAGTCTTAATGAGCTTGTGACTCGGGCAATTAAGCCAGACCCCTGTTTAGAGAACAATTGGGGTGATCTTGGGACCATTGGTACTGATGGTTTAGGATATGTTCCAATTGGGGTTGGAAATGGAGGAACTACACCACAATTGGGATTGAATTATGCCATTTCCAGAACCACAAGTTGCCCACCTAACATGGCGGACAACGTTGTGTCTGTTGGTAAAGCCAAAGAGAGTATGCTGAGTTCTAATAGAGGAGGAGAGAGCTTCAAGAAGAGGAAAGCAGACAAGAATCAACATCTCAAGGTATGTTCAACTCCAACTGAAACTGTTCCTCTGCCCTGTCTATGTTTAGTCCCTACATTTCAACGCGATTGAGACACAGTATAATTAACTAATTAAAAGTGTATTCTCCAGAGTTTAAATCTTTAGATGAGCTGGTCACTGCACTAAACATGGTTGCACAACACTCTCACCGCCATCCAAAATGTAAAAGATATTTCTACATGTTCTTATCCACGTGAGAGAGAGGTTGTTGATATATAGTATAATTAAGTTAAGAGTTTAAATCTTTAGATGAGATGGTCAGACAATTCAATAGTTGGACTGTCCTGTAATCTGACAATTGATGACATTTTTCAGGAGGTTGCAGAAGAGGAAATCAAAGACAAGAAAATGAAAGAATGCATAGAGGAGGAAGATTCCAAGGTAACAACAGAGAAATACAACAACAAAAGGAACTCCAATAACAGTAACAACAGTAAGGATTCTTCTGAATCTTCAAAGGAGAAGTCCAAAATTACTGAAGATAAAAAGCCTGATTATATTCATGTCCGAGCACGTCGAGGTCAAGCCACTGATAGCCACAGCTTAGCTGAACGAGTGAGTCATAGATTTGGTCCAAATGTTCTTTTACTACGTATTGATATTTAACTCCAGTGAACAACTTAACCAGCAACTTAATTCATATTTTTGGCAGGTAAGAAGGGAAAAGATTAGTGAGAGAATGAGATTTCTGCAAGATTTAGTACCAGGATGTAACAAGATCACAGGGAAAGCGGGAATGCTAGATGAAATAATCAACTATGTCCAGTCTCTCCAAAGACAAGTAGAGGTAAAAAAAAATCAAGAAACAATGGTCACTTCAGTATTTGCTATCGTTGCTAGAAATATTATGATTTGAGATTCTATAATTGACAATTCAATATCATGACAGTTCCTATCCATGAAACTGGCTGCTGTTAATCCAAGACTTGATATCGACGTAGACAATTTCTTCAACAAAGATGTAAGGGAATATCATATCAAGAAATTATTTCGTTCTTCAGTGTAAAAACATGTTCTTATTTCACATTTTATTTCTCCAGATATTTGCATCTAGCACGTCTAATTTTCCTACAGTGGGAGCTGGAACATCATCTGAAATGCTTAGTATGGCCCAACGCCAGTTCAATTCATTGCAGCAGATAGTGTCAAGTTCTGGATTCGAAATGGGTATTCTAAATCTTAGTGAAATGGCTCTACGTAGAACCGCTAGCGCATCTGTGTCAATCCCTGAAATATTTCTCGACTCATCCAATATCAATGTAATTATTCGAACCTATCTTCGTCGATAAACTGTTAATTTCCCTTTTTCTTTCAATTTGTTTAACAAAAGTTTCACTCAAAATACAGCAAATTCAAAGCTTTCCAACTTGGGATACTGAATTAGATAACATATATGCAATGGAGCTTCAACAAGGAAGATCAGCGCAGTTTCTTCCCCATCCGTGTACAGGTATGCACAAGTGTGTCTAGTCGATATTTCGATCATGTCCATGATAATCAACAAAAAGAGATTAAAAATTATTTAAGGTGGGTGATTGTAAAGTTTAATAATTTCACCACACACTTGTGGACTCTCATTCATTAAATATATATAGGATACAAATACAAGTTATAATACAATAAGATTTACACAAATCCCTAACTTGTAGGAGAGCTAACTAATTTATATTTATCTAGGATTCTATCATGATCTTCAATATTATCTCTAATACCCCCCCTCAAGCGAACTGGTGGTGGACCAACATGAAGCTTGGTACGAAAGGAGTCAAAGAGAGGACGAGGTAAGCTCTTGGTAAAAATATCAGCAAGTTGCTGCGTTGTGGGCACAAACTTGGTATGAAGACGTCCCGAGGCAATGAGCTCTCTGATAAAATGGTAGTCAATATCAATGTGCTTGGAGCGTTTGTTGGATACCGGATTTTGACTTAAGAAGAGAGCACTCTTATTATCGCATAGTATGGTTGGGCGGCCAGAGGTAAGCACGTGAAGTTCCTTCAGTAAGTGAGTAATCCAGAGTATTTCAGCAGCAGTATTAGCCAGAGCTCGGTATTCAGACTCACAGCTAGAACGTGCAACAGTTGGTTGCTTCTTAGCACTCCATGAAACCAAATTTCCGCCCAGAAAAACAGAGTACCCGTATGTGGAACGACGAGTTTCAATACATCGCGCCCAGTCGGCATCCGAATAACCAAGAAGTGATGTAGTAGGCGAATGATGAAAGGATAAGCCAAACGACAATGTACCTTTAACATATCGGAAGATACGTTTGACAGCTTGAAAGTGAATGGTGGTTGGTGCCTGAAGAAACTGACTGACCTGATTCACTGCAAAGGAAAGATCAGGTCGAGTAATTGTGAGATACTGAAGCGCACCAACCATAGAGCGATACAAAGTTGGATCGTGAAAAGCATCACCAACAGTAGTGAAATGGTCCGAAGTGGCAAGCGGAGTGGCCACCGGTTTTGCATCAAGCATAGCAGCACGGGACAAAATATCATGAGCATATTTTGTTTGGCTCAAAAATAAACCAGTAGGCGTATAAGTAACCTCAAGCCCCAAAAAATAATTGAGACGACCAAGATCCTTAATCGCAAATTCTTTATGCAAACAAGAAATAAACTGGCGAATAGTAGAAGCATGATTACCAGTGAGAATGATATCATCAACGTAGACCAATAGATATAAAACACACGAGCCACGTATGAAAACAAAAAGTGAGGGGTCCGCACGACTACATGTAAAACCTTGTCGCAGCAAAAAATCACTTAGGCGTTGGAACCACGCTCTTGGAGCTTGCTTTAGACCGTAAAGAGCCTTTTTTAATTTGCAAACATGATTAGGAAACCGAGGATTTGAGAAGCCAGGAGGTTGCTCCATATAAACAGTTTCCGTGAGATTACCATTGAGAAATGCATTCTTGACATCTAATTGATGAAGAGGCCATTTATAGAGAGTGGCAAGAGATAAAACAATCCGCACGGTAGCTGCTTTGACAACAGGACTAAAAGTAACCGAGTAGTCCAAACCAGGAATTTGCGAGAAGCCTTGCGCAACAAGGCGCGCCTTAAGACGATCCACGGATCCATCAGAGTTGAACTTAGTACGGAATACCCATTTGGAACCAACGACATTTGACTTCATTGGGCGTGGGACCAAATCCCACGTGTGGTTTTTAGCTAAAGCTTGTAGTTCATCATGCATAGCAGCAGTCCAAGATGGATCTTTAAGGGCTGTTTTATATCCCTTCGGTTCAGTAGTGGTTAACAAGGCATGATGCAGCCGAGGCAAAGACAAGTGAGTTAAGTCCACAATATGACGAGGCTTGACAATACCAGCCTTTGATCGTGTAGTCATAGGATGAATTGATGAAGTAGCAGCTGGAGGAGGAGGACCCGTAGGTGCAGCAGGTGATGGTGGACGCGGAGGTGTTGCAGGTGAAGGTGGACTTGGAATAGCAGCCGCTGGGGTAATAGACGTCACAGCTGATGGCACATTGCAAAGAGAGCAATCGGCATTGCTTGGGTGAGCAGATAAATCGGGTAGTTTAGCTGTAGAAGGCAAAGTAGCAGGCGGCATGGGTAAAGCAGGCTCGTCATAGGTGGAGAAGACGAGAGATGCTAAATCAGAGGACGACGAAGCTCCAGCAAAAGAAAAACTAACTTCATCGAATTGAGCATGGCGAGTAATATAGACTCGACCAGTAGAAGGATCAAGACATCTATACCCTTTGTATTGTGTACTGAAACCAATAAAGATGCATGGAATGCTTCGAGGTGCAAGCTTATGTGGCGCATAATCCCGAAGGTAAGGATAAACACGACATCCAAATATCCGAAAATTATCATAATTTGGTGAGGATAAGTAAAGCATCTCAAATGGCGACTTGGAACCAAGAATAGGAGAAGGAACTCGGTTGATGATGTACGCAGCAGAACTAAACGCATCAACCCAAAGAGATGCGGGAGCATGAGCATTAAATAACATGGCCAATCCTGTTTCAGTAAGATGCCGATGTTTCCTCTCAACACGCCCGTTTTGCTGAGGCGTATCTGGACATGACATACGGTGGTGTGTGCCATTCTCAGTAAGAAGAGATCTAACTTGGTGATTAGTAAACTCAGTGCCTCCATCACTCTGAAATACTTTCATCTTACAAGAAAATTGAGTTTGAACAAGTCGAAGAAATGCTATAAACACACCAACAAAATCAGATTTCGTTTTAAGTGGATAAAACCACGTAAATCTAGAAAAATCATCTATGAAGATTGCATAATAACGAAATCCATGTGTAGAAGCAACAGGCGCGGGGCCCCACAAATCACAATGTATCAAGTCCAAGACATGCAAAGAACGTTTTTCATTAATAGTAAAGGGTAAACGTTTGCTTTTAGAAAGCTGACATGACGAACAAATGCTAGGTTTCGGTAACAATGAAGTAACAGACAACCGACCTAGTTTATTTAGAGCTGAAATAATAGAAAAAGGAACATGTCCCAAGCGTGATTGCCACAATTCATAAGAACCATGTGTTCGATGAGAATGAAACGCAGCAAGGAAAGCTTTATTTCCACGTTCCAAAACATAAAGGTCATCATGGCACCTCCCTGTTGCTAGAACTTCCTTTGTTTGACGATTGTGGATAGTGAAGACCTTATCAGAGAGCAAAACATCAACAGGATTGTCAGAGGTAAGTTTGCTAATAGATAACAAATTTTTAGTAATATATGGAACGACAAGAACATCAAGAAGTTGAATGTCCTTGTTAATTGAAGAAGACCCGATATGAGTAATAGGTAGGGTCGCACCATTACCAATGGTGACCTTTTCAGTACCTGAATAAGGAGCAGCGGAATCCAGGTTAGAAGATGAAGAGGAGATGTGGGCGGATGCACCAGAATCAACATACCAGTCGGGTGAGCCATTAGTAACATGACATTGAGCTTGGAAAGCTTGGGCTAAGTTCGCATCAATGGCCGGTCCTCGATGAGCAAAAGAAGACAAATCGGGGCATTGATTTGCATAGTGGCCATCGGTACGGCATAATTGACAGTGTGGTGCACGACGACCACGGCCACGCCCATAGGAGAACCGTCCACCAGATCGACCACGACTTCGTGAACGATTAGACTGACCACGACCACCAGACTGTTGAGCAACAAATGCTGCGGTGGAAGGGGCTAAATTTGTATCAGATTTGAGAAACATCTCATGGCCTTCTGCTTGAGAAAGAAGCTGCTGAAAAGTAGGTTTCGGACGAATAGCTCTTTGAGTGGTTGAGAAGTTTTCAAAGGAACCACCAAGGCCACATAAAAACCAGTGACTTTTATCAAGGTCATCAACAGGATGACCTATGGCTGCAAGATGATCACATATATTTTTAAACTTCTGACCAAATTCTGAGACGGAAGAAGTACCTTTTTGGAGTAGCCTCAAGGAGTCGCGAAGAGTGTGCATTCTCTCAGTGGAATCGTGACTGTAAAACTCCTCCAAAGCTTTCCAGATTTGATGTGAATTATCGAGACCAAGAATGACAGCCATGGCTTCTTCTGATAGAGAAGACTGAATAATAATTCGTGCTCGTTGTTCACCTTCCATCCATAGAGAATATGCTGGATTTGGAGAGGTTACTTCTCCAACAGTGAGCGTTTCAGATGGCGTAACAAGAGTGCCATCAATGTAGCCTGTTAACGTCTGGTAGGCAAGGAGAGGAAGTAATTGATGGCGCCAGAGAAGGTAATTAGAAGACGACAATTTAATTGTCAACATATGAAGAATGGTGTTCAAGGGGAGGGTACCTTCGGTTGCTTTTACAGCGGCAGCCATGGGAGAGAAGAAAGAAGAAGGCGATTAGGGTTAGGGAGGATCGGTTTAGGCTGATACCATGTAAAGTTTAATAATTTCACCACACACTTGTGGACTCTCATTCATTAAATATATATAGGATACAAATACAAGTTATAATACAATAAGATTTACACAAATCCCTAACTTGTAGGAGAGCTAACTAATTTATATTTATCTAGGATTCTATCATGATCTTCAATATTATCTCTAATAGTGATACTTTCCATCTTAGAGACTCAGAACCTATCATATTGCTTTTGAGAATAGTTGGGTCCTATTTGATTCATACTCCTGTTGAAAAAGGTTGCTGATTAGGTATCTTCCCCTTTTTTTTCTGTCTTCCACCTTAAATGATCAAAACTATGTTACTTTTGCACGGCAAAAAATTCCCAAAGTAGTTGTTGATAGGCAAGATGTAACCATCCAACACAAATGAACAGTTATTATTCAACTACATTATTAAGACTTACGAGTTCTGGGAGGGCCCTGTCTTTCCTTTTTTCTTTTTTTGACAATAGTAGTCTCTTGGCCACGTAGCGTGCACCTCAACTAGTTCACCGAGTATTGACTACCCCAAACTCAGTGTTCTTTCTACCTCCACTGAAATTTGAACCCTGGTCTCTCATAGGAGGGCCTATGACCCCTATCTATCTCAACTACAATACTTATCTGAAAAGGTACCACTTACCGCGGCACTAACCTTTAGTTTAACACCAGAACAATAGAAATTAGGCTTCTGTGCTAGTGTTGAAGCAAAAAACTATTGATCGTTGTGCAGGTTTTGTTGAAGCTGGAAATGACCTGAAGATGGAAATGTGACCTTACAGTTCTAAACATTCAAGATCATTTAATGACTTCACCTCAGATGTCATGGATCCTGATTCTTTTTTCCAAGTACATAACATAGTATATTATGTATGTAAATGTTGCAGTTCAAGAGTATCAAGCAATACTGTGACAGTGTTCATTGGAAATCTTGTCTTCTCTAAAACAATTAATCAGATTGCAGCTGGAGCCAGCCATGCTCACAATATCCAGTATAAAATAGCTAGAAACGAAGTAGAAATCTGGCTTTTTCTATATATATATAAATCTAATTTTCATCTGGTCTGTATATAAAGGTAAACATAAGCAACTACTGAAGGGGGAAAAATGAAAGAAAAGAAATCTCAACAGAAGAAGAAAATTCGTTCTTTATTTTTTTATTTTTAAATTTGATAACCGAGAAATCTCCGAGGGCTAGTGGCGAACACAAAATTCAATCCTTTAGAATAACTAGTAGTCCCCGCGCGATGCGCCGTCAGTATTAAAAATATTAATTAAATTAAATTATGATCGGGCTTTTTTAATCTTATTAGATTGTATTGCTTAAATAAAATTCAAATGTCATCTTACTTGTCAATACGATACTCAATAATGAAATCTCTATTAAATCATAGATACTTATATAGTTAGTGAATAATTTTTTGTTCTATATATATGTTTTATTATATTAACCAATATTTAATATTCGCTTTCTTTTTGCCATATATGAGAAGATTTACAATTTATTACTGTTGAAATATTTTTTTTAATTTTAAATTTTATTCTATTGTTCTTAATAATATTATCTAAATTTTAATAAACAAAATCTCTGTTAAACTAATGGGACTTGGGGAGCGCATTGAATAACTTTTTTTTAATGTTTTTTCTTTATTATATCATCTAATATTTAATACTATTACATTGCTAATAGAAAGTTTTATTAGCATATTACTTTATTATCTCTGAAAGTTTTTTTTGTCTTTATTTTCGTTTTATTTATTTTAAAATAATTCTAAAACTCCAACTTGAAACTAATCCCCAATTTGAATAGGTAGTTTATTATTTTTTTAATTTTATTTTTTATTTTAAAACTCCAACTTGAAACTACATCCCGATTTGAATGTGTAGTTTTTCTTCTCTTTCTTTTGTTTTTTTCTAGCATAAGATAATTTATAAACTCCAACTTGAAACTACTCCCACCCAATTTAAATGGGTAGTTATTATTTTATATATTAGTTTTCGTTTTTAATTATATTTAATTACAAGGTATCTATATTTATTAATTTAAATAAAGTAACCAATATATATATATATATATATATATATATATATATATATATATATACACACACACACGCGCGCGCGCGCACACACACACACACGCACACACACACACACACACACACACACACACACATATATATATATATATATATATATATATGTTAGTTTTTATTTTATTTTATTTTTTCATTTTTTATATATAGAAATTCAAAAATAATAACCAATAACTTTTTTTCTATATATTTCTTTATTATATTAGCCATTGTTTAGTATTCGCTTTCTTTTTCTAATATATGAGAAGATATATAATTTATTACTGATGAAATATTTTTTTTTTTAAAATTTTATTCTGTTGTTCTTAATAATATTATCTAAATTTTAATGAATAAAATCTATGTTAAACTGTCAGGACTTATACAGGGAGCGCATTGAAAAAAATATATCTTATATATTTTTCTTTATTATATTATCTAATATTTAATATTATTAAATATTTAATAGAAATATTTATTAGCATATTATTTTATTTAATATTTTTCTCTAAAAGTTTTTTAAATTTCTTTATTTTCGTTTTTTTTATTTTAAAATAATTTTTAAAACTCCAAGTTGAAACTATTCTCAAATTTGAACTGGTCATTCATTTATTTTTTAATTTTATTTTTATTTTAATAACTCAAACTTGAAACTACTTCCCGATTTGAATGCGTAGTTCTTCTCTTTTTTATTTTTTATAGCTATTTTTTGCCTTTTATTTTAAAATAATTTAATAAATCCAACTTGAAACTACTCTCACCCAATTTAAATGGGTGGTTATTTTTATATATATTTATTTTTTATTTTTTATATTTAATTATAAGATATCTATATTTATTAATCCAAATAAAGTAACTAATTAATATATATATATATATATATATATATATATATATATATATATATATATATATATATATATATATATATATATATATATATATATATATATATATATATATATATATATATATATATATATATATATATATATATATATATATATAGTTTTTTTATTTTATTTTATTATTTTCGATTTGATGCGTAGTTCTTCTCTTTTTTCTATATATATATTAATTTTATTTTATTTGATTATTTTCTATTTTTATATATATTAAATTAAAAAATAATAACTAATCATAAACTAAATAACTAATTATACCATGTCACATTTTTTTAGGTTGCCACTTGGTTTAAGGAGAAGGCTTTTTCCTCTCTTTTTAATAATATAATAGATAAGAGATTTGTTTGGCCATGAAGTTATCACTAGGTTGAAATCAAAATCAGCTGAAACCTCTCAATCTGGCCAATAGCTTTAGAGAATTTGGTACCAATTTGAGTTATTTAGCCGACCCCAGCTTGCCTGAGACTAAGGCATGGTTGTTGTTGCGTATGGTAACTTATGGTTGTAATCAATCAAGATATCATTTTAATTTTACATTTTACTGTCAGTTTTAAAGTACAAATTATACTCCATAAAATTTAATGGAAATCCATCATAATAGAGTTGTTAATAAATATGCTTAAAAGCTGGTTGATTCTAATTTTTTAGGGAACACAATATTTTGTGGTCAGAGTAGTAGAGAAATTCTATTCTAAAGATTGATTATTAAGGGTCATACTCATCAAGTGGCACAAACTGGTACTCTGTTGACTAGAACCAGAATAGCAATATTGAGCAGTCCATGAGAATACTGAAAGGGAGCCAACCAGTAAACAATAGTGGCTAGCCTAGTTGCCTTTTGGACAGAATAAGACATTATGATTAAGACCTGAAAATTAATAAAGGGAGAAGCCTTTTTCTTTTCAAAAAAATTGGTGATGTTGAGACATCTGAATTAGATATTAGGATTCATGCTTTCTTTATTTGAAAGAAAGAAAAAAAATTAGTGCCTAATCATATGGCAACTCATGTTTTTGTCACACAATTAGAATAAACTTTGTAGAGAGAACAACATTACACTTCACATCAGTGTTTAAATATTGTTTTGATCATTTGAACAAAGAAAGGTAAAAAAAAAAGGGATAAGTAGCTTACCTAGTTTATAAGGGACTAAAAATTTGTTATGATCATATACAAATTCCACTGAGGGCAACATGGAGTAAATAACATACTGGTGGCTTTGAATTGGAAAAGAATGGATTTTGTGGATTATCATTAAGACATTAACCGAACTCATATTAGTGACTACTTGTCATATAATCCAACTCATTACTCCTCTCCAGTGAGGGAGTTTCTTTTTCCTTATATTCTTTCTTTTTTTTTCATGCTTTCATTTCCTTTATCCTTTTTTTGGTTTTTTTTTTTGGGGGGTGGGGGTGGGGGGTTAACAAGCTTGCAAGACTTTGTTGTTGCTTTTCATCTTTCGGTCAGCATTATGGAATATATAGTTCCATTATGCTCAGGAGGGCATCTTTTCATTATTGATGGTTCAGAGCAAACCAGACGCAATACTCAGAGTCTGGGCAGCACCACCATTGGGCCTAGTCTATGTCATCTTGTGCCTTTCACCATTATTTCTTTGTTCTAACACCATTATTTCTTTGTTCTAACATCTGCTTACCTTCATTTTCAGTGAGCAAAGACGGAACTGGTCTTTTCTGCAGACAAAATCTACAGGATTCTTCTTGTCTAAATAGATACTGATAGATGGTTTTGCTTGTTGTCTTTCTGGACCCACTAAGGTTACAAAGCAATTCCTTTCTAATTAATCAAAATCTTCGTAATTCTTGTTTCATAAAAATCTAAGGTTGTGAAAATATGTGGTGTGTAGTACAGCAACCTCGAGCCAACATTTCTACATAGCACTTTATGTTTATGCCCTTTCCCCAGCTCTCAATTTCTTAAGTAATCCCTCTTGAATCCATGAACGGCTGAAGAACTTGCATCTCTACATTCAATAGCCTGGTACACGATGCATCTTGCGTTCATGGGTCTAGGGAAAGGCCGCACCCTAAAGGCAGTATGATGAAGAGAGTCTACCATAATGTAATCATTATATATAGTTCAGATTCCTTCTGATTGAGCTAGTCAATAGATCTTATTTTATGTTTTTCCAGCTTATATGGTTCTTGGGGCTAGAAGTGATGCGTTACATCTTTATGACAGAAGTTGTTAAAGTATATCAGCACAAATTGTAAGCCTTCTAACTCTTAGGAACAATATCCAATGCGTAAGTAGATGAGGTTTTTCACTGTGTTCAGCAACCATTTACAAAATTGGTATTACGTACAAACAAATTTAAATTAAATAGCACAAGCTTTTCATACAAGCATAGGCATTTAGAGGAAGAACCTGCCACCAGTAATACAGTTGCTCCCACTGTCTCACAGCAAGTAGCATTCCTTGGATAGGCACCACTTCAGAGTAAGCTCCTCAAACTTTGCAAGTCCCATTAAATCACAGATTCTTCCCTAGCCTCTGTTTTGACAATAGATTGAACTAATTTAGATTTTTGCAACTATTTGATTTCATAAAAGAAACATGGAACCAAAGCTAATGAACGTGATAGTGTAAAGTGTAAACATTATAGATTTTCCAGGAACTATTATGATGGGTGATATCTTGCAGTTGTGTAAACAATACTCACCGACAGAAGATTAATGAGTTCAGTGTGTTATCAATTCCTAGAGATTATATCAATGGAACCAAAACCATTTTGATTACTGGTGTATATGAGGTCAAGCTCAATAAAACCAACAATAACAAAGGTGATAACAAACTTCTACAGGGTATTACATTACATCTTTCTGTGAAGAAAAAGACCTTCTTTCAAAGTTTAAAGGCTTTAAAGTGAAAAAAAGACAAGACAATTTTGTTCCATAGTAGAAGTGGGAATACAGACTTTGCACTAGTTACACATGACACGGGAATAACTAATACAGTTAGATACAAGCTTATCCATAAACAATAGTCACCATATGTGCTAGGAACTAAAACTTGCATACTTTCCAATCGTCAACAAAAATATGAAAGAGAAAATAGGGAAACACTCCTTATGATACTATTGCATAACACAAAAACGTGCATCGGAATACCGTATCATGCATGAAATAACTTGAAATTTAGAAAATTAACGATATATGCATCATTCAGGCAATAATCAGATAAATTTCTGGAAATCTTTAAGACCTTAGAACCACGTCTCAGTCAGGGGCAGAAATCTCAGGGGGACTATTCTCAATGATAACAATGGACAACAAACTGGGGAATTGCGACTTCCATAACTTCATCTTAATTATGCCCAACTGGGCACTGCAAGTTCCACATTTTCATATGAAAATGCATTCCTCCACAACTTTAGACTACTGGATCCCCAAAAGAAGAAGCATAAGCAGAAAGGCGCATACCAAACACAGTAGTACACTTTCTCAGCCTCAATTCGTCTACTTCATCCAAACTTATTGATTATAAAGATGTGCATCAACTCAATCAACTAATCAAGAGAGAAGTTGCAAAGTAAAATTCTCCCGACCAATTATACAACAGCATGTCCTTCAGGTTAACTATCTATTAGCCACGTATCATCTGCTTAAGTACCACATACAAAGCAAATAGTAACAACAACAACAACAACAACCCAGTATAATCCCACTTAGTGGGGTCTGGGGAGGGTAGTCTGTACGCAGACCTTACCCCTACCCTTGGGTAGAGAGGCTGTTTCCAAATAGACCCCCTGGCATCCTTCCCTCCAAGAACTTCCCACGTTGCTCTTGGGGAGACTCGAACTCACAACCTCTCGGTTGGAAGTGGGGGTTGCTTACCATCAGAGCAACCCCTCTTGTAACTCTTCATATATTCGAATAATGGTTCTTAGACATGTAAGGAATTGACGAAATGTGGGTGTATTCAGTTAAGTTAACAAGATTTAGTTAGAGTTAGTTATCATTAGTCTTTAGTATAAATAGCTGGATATTTGTTCATTGTAACTTGTTAGCCTCTGTACGCTTATCTCATTATCTCTTCTCAATGTTGTTTGATCGAGCTCCTCAGTTCATCAATTTGGTGAAAGTTAAGAAGACAAAACATTTATTTCTAATTACTTGAATGATTACATTAGGCAAAAAGGCAAGCGACAATCAGAATGATAATACTCAAATTTTGTAATAAAAGCTTTCCCAACAATGTGTTTAACTTCTAGGATTAGCGGCCAGCAAGGGAGAAAGGAATCGCAGGTGAGTAAGAAATTCCACCCCATCAAAGTTCAGTCCTGAAAATCATACATGTATATTTCCTCCAACGAATCATCAAACTAGAAAATTCTCCAAGGAACCATTGTTTCTTATCCTAATTGTCAAGGGTCCTTGAAGGTTCATTTTCTAAAATTTTCAGCATACATCTTCCATTCTGCACAGAAAAAATGACTTATCTTTAATCTAGTGAGAACATTTAAATGTGAAGTGGTTCATTTTTTTCCCAGAAAATGCTACCGCAACATGTAATCATGCCTTAGTCATTACAAGTTACAACCATGGTTTATAAGAGAAGTACACCAATTTAATATTTGCATGCATCAAGGTTGAGGGTGAGAAGTGCTTGTCTAGGATGATTAAAAATTTAGACTAATTACAAATATTAATTTTCAATTGTATTATATTAATCATTCTTATCATATATGATCATAAAATCAATACCAGATTAGATAAATTTAACATAGGCCAGGGTGTTATTAGTACAAATCTTAATCCAATTAAAAATCAAACTAAGTAGTCATCTTTTTTAGATAATACACTGTACACGCAGATTTTAATACATTAACATAACATCTGATAATACATAACGCAAAATTATTAATCATAGCCTAATTCTTAAAGCAACCGAAAAAAGAGAGAGAGAAATACTGACCAGAGCAACCTCTAAAGCTTCGACACGAGCTTCTCCATGAGTCTCATAGACAATCTCATTTCTCAGACCTGAAACAAAATTAGAATAAATGGAGCTCTAGATTAACAATATTACGAGCAATCGGTTATTCAAACGGAAATTAAGGATGTGAATCTAACTGGAGACGGCGTGAATGATATGAAGTGTATCTGCGAGACGGTAAAGGTGAGTAACGTCCCAATCAAAAGCATGTTTGCTGTTAGGAGGGTGATCTACTGCGACTATTTATAGAAAGAGAAAAGACTTAGCTCAAAGTAAAATTCTCTACAAACTAGAACTCTTCTATAAGATAGACATTCACTCTAATTAGAGTTCTATTTATAACACTCTCCCTTGAATGTCTATTCAATAACGTGCCTCGTTAAAACCTTAACTAAAACAAAACCCAATGGGAAAAAAATTATAGAAAAGGAAAAAGAGTACATATGTTTGAATATGCGCCTATTGGTTGCCTCGTTAAAAACCTTGCAAGGAAAACCCAGTGGGACAAAACCTTGTAAGGGAAAAAGAGTGCAACGCGCATTAACTCCCCCTGAAAAGAGCATCAATTCACATCCTTGAGCATTTGCATTCCAATCTTGTGCACCATCTTCAAACCGATCTTTGACTTTATTGTGATCACTTTGATCATTTGCTCATCTTCTTTATTAAGAAGTTATTTTGAAACCGATTTGTCTATACGCTTTAAGCGTATCAAAGACTTTGTCCTTCTAGGACTTAATATGAGCATTTGCAGTGAGAATATAGTTACTTTCTTTGGGTCAGCAAATGCGTATAGCATGCTTTGCAATATGTTGCAATTGAATTATCCTTTTATGAACTTCAGGTTCATATTATGATATTCGAGGATCTATATATACAAATGATAATTCGTCCCATGTAACCTTTTCTCAAGTGTTTATCATGTCTCCCCCTCATGTTAGAAAACCTAACTTGTTTCCTCAACTTTGAGAGCCCATCTTTGTGCATTATGGTGTTAATGAAAATATACACCGCACATCAATAATAAGATGAAATTATTTGGTTCCTGACCCTGAACCACTTGTGAGGGGAGAATATACTCTCGTATACAACGTAATCAAACTGATATATATAACTTTGTTCTCATAAGAAACAGTTTAGCTATTAAGTGGAGGCACTCAATAATTATCTTGCTAAACCAACTTATCAAGATGAACTATCTTGAGTAGAAAATCTGGAAATTATGCTCGAAGTTAGATTACTGAGCAATTTACCTCGCAAGCACCGGCCAGGCTGCGGGTTAATAACAATTGCTCATGTAACAATATCATAGATGCATCATATGTGGTATACATGGCAGGTGAATAGGCCCATATTTACCTTTGGTATTACCAGAATTTATGGGCTTCAACCCGAACTCTTTAGTTGGTCAGTTCATTAATGAGAACAAGTAATACAAGAGAATTCGTAAAGAACTTTCTAGTTCTTTAATATTCACCCATGTGAATTTGCACATCATACTTAAAATGAGATGGCTAACCCGAATGCCAACTGAATAAATTATCAATATTGATAAACATCAAATTTACACCATGACATGTGCAATTATCAATAACTTCAAGTTTATTATGATATGGGTTTTTATATCAATAAACGTCCACTTTATTGTGGTATTCTTGTGTAGTACAAACTGGAGAATAAAGCGGGTAGCTTTTCATATACAAATTATCCCGCTACAAGCTGTAGTAATAGAAGATATCAAATCTTTCCTTTATAGTCTCAATATAATCAATCGCTTTCGCATATACTTTGGAAACTGAATAAGTTTCTTTGAGACTTACTACAACACAATACCTTATTGGTAATCAATTGTGTTTCTCCAACATAGTAATAATTGGCTCTTCTAGAGCTCTCAATTAATTTTGTACTACCACAGATTCATCAACATCCATGTGGTGAATATCTCTTTTAAAGAGAAAGTTATACCATTATGGTCATGGTCAAAATTATATGTAAGATATGTTTCTTGCATTATCGTTGTCCTTTAATAGTCATATTTTCAAAATATTTTTGGCGTACAATAGGTACGTGACCAACGATCATTCATGCCATAACAATGACATTATTTTCATATATCATCTCAAACCTCCTTCTAGGGGTGAGTGTGGTATATTCAATACCAATGCGTCTGACATTCGATTTGCTATTCTTTGCAAATGGATAATATTTTGCACCTCTTTTTCACAAATAGAGGTATGTGGATCAAGATGAGATAATGATGCATTTTTCCACAAAAATTCCCGTTTGGTTTCACCAACTTCTCCCCCTAATTTTGGGAAAAGTGTCTCATCGAATTGACAGTCTGCAAATCGTGCAGTGAACAAATCCCCTGTCAATGTTTCGAGGTAGCGAATAATGGAGGGCGATTCAAACCCAACATATATTCCTAACCTTCTTTGCGGACCCATTTTGGTGCGGTATGGCGGTGCTATAGGCACATATACTGCGCATCCAAAGATTCTTAAATGGGATATATTGGGTTCATGACCCAAAACTCATTGCAACGGGGAATATTTGTGACAATTCGTCAGTCAGAGACGAACTAGCATTGCTGCATGCAAAATGACGTGACCCTAAACCGAAGTGGGCAGCCGACGAACTAGCATTGCTGCATGCAAAATGGCGTGACCCCAAACCGAAGTGGGCAGCCTCGTTTTCATGAGTAAATGAGGTATTCAAGATTATTCTCATCTAATGTCTCAACATGATATCCATTTTGAATGATATCTTAAAAACTCAACAAGTTCCTCTTAAACTTGGAGGAGAACATTGCATTCTCTATGATAAATATTGTTCCTTTAGGCAGAGTTATAGTTGCTCTTCCTGAGCCTTCAATCAATTTAGTTCCCATGGTTGACAACAAAAGAAAATATACGAACATGAGAATAAACAAATTCAATCCGTTTGTTTCACATTTAAACAATATTTTCAAAATCTGCTGAGGTTAGTTGACTAACTAAATCAGATAGTCGATTATATGTTTTCCATAATCGATTACTTTGCAGTTTGAAAATTTCAGTTTAAGCACTGTCTCAATGTAATCGATTGTTAAACATACATAATCGATTATGTCTTAATATAATCGATTGTTAAACATACATAATCGATTATTTGCTATTTTGAAAAACTTCAGATCACACTGTCTTAATATAATCGATTGTTAAGCATACATAATCGATTATTTGCTATTTTGAAAAACTTCAGATCACACTGTCTTAATATAATCGATTGTTAAATATACATAATCGATTATGTCTTAATATAATCGATTGTTAAACATACATAATCGATTATTTGCTATTTTGAGAAACTTCAGATTACACTGTCTTAATATAATCGATTGTTAAACATACATAATCGATTATGTCTTAATATAATCGATTGTTATATAATCGATTGTTTTGCAGTTTTAATGCGAAATATTAGATAATCGACTACCTGTTAGGTTAGTCGATTAACTCTACTGAAAAATAAAAATATCTTTGAAATTTAAGCATATTGAAACATTCTAAAGAACTAATACTAACATTATATCATAAACTAACTAATACGAGCTGATACTAATGACTATTAGTTTATTTACTAATTAATACAAATAAAATCAAACAATTCCATCATCCTTCATCACAGATCCATCACCGATTAAGTGGTCTATTTTCCCCTGGGGTTGCTCAAAGAAGTCTGCCACATCCAAGTGGATGATGTCAAAACTGTTGTCAGAGACAGAATTGGTTTCAGGGCATTTACTTTTTAGAGATGCTTGATAAAGCTCAACCAAATGTCTTGGTACACGGCAAATTTTCGCCCAGTGCCCTTTTCCACCGCAACGATAATATATAGTTTATGAACTATTTGCTTTTGGATTCTCATCGCATCGTGCTTGTGGCAGAGTGACCAACTTCAGGTTGTCATATCTCTCCTTTAAGCCATTCCACAAGATAGGTGGATCTTTGACTGTGATATATTAAATTTTCAAACCTTCATCAAGGTGATGGCGCAAGAAAATCAAGGCCTTAGCACAGTTTCAAACCTTCATCAAGGTGATGGCGCAAGAAAATCAAGGCCTTAGCACAGTTTCAAACCTTCATCAAGGTGATGGCGCAAGAAAATCAAGCCTTAGCATAGTCTTGGGTGGATGCATTATTTCTGTCTTTAATGGCGTCTCCATGACCCATTGCATCCAAATGGATTTCAGCATCCAACACCCATGTCATATAGTTCTTGCCCGAATTTCAAGGGCAACGAACTTTCTTTTCATAATGTCAGACATGAAACAAAATTACATCAAGAGCGTGTTTATACTTACGGGCTTTATTATAATTATCACATTCACTTCAGGGAATGGATTATAATCATCTGTATGTGTTATATACAATCTCATGTCAAATATTACTTTCATAAAGTGAAAGATTATTTTGAGAATCTTTATTATTCTCATTATCACAATGATGACGATTATAATTCCGTCTATTGCCACGTCCACATCCATTGATACCTTCACGGTAATAATTTTGTCTTCTTTCAGACTTATCACATACTGCTATCACATTCTCTAAAGGGAATGGAGCAAATTCAATTGGACGATTTTTTTTAATTCTTTGCCGACAATCATACATGAATTTGATCATGGCAAGGCATAGAAATTTTACCACTTCATGTGGTTATAATTCCTTACAAACTCCATTAGAGTTATAATCAAACTTTGTTGTCTATGTTTGTATATGAAATCAAATCGTAGAATTTCAAGAATTTGAAAGGGAAAAGTAAATTACTTACATTTAAGGTATACTAATAAATGTTGTGATATCAAATATACCTCTTGAGTTTCCATCCCGTTGCATTATTTTATGATGATACCATCTCTTCTATTTTTCCGTATAGAAATTTTGTTAAACATCTCCACTCTATACTCCATCTCTTTCTCTGCCATAGCAAATATCTGTTCTTTTTCCATGTCGGAAGGAGCAGCCATTAGAACCTTTGTTTGTTTAAAGAAAGAAAATCTTGGAGTAAGCTGTTTCCTGCGTAAAACCTATGAAGCAGAGACGAAACAATGAGAGGCGCTGATGTTTACTTATCTTAATTGTGTAGAGACTCGTACTGATAACGTGTTATGAAATAATATAAGAACAAGAAAAATAATACAAGAACAAGAACAATAGAGAGAAAAGTAGAGAGAGGAGTATTCTTATTGATACTTTTGGGATGATTTACAATGGGAGAGAACCCCTTTATTTATTGGAAGAGAAAAGACTTAGCTCAAAGTAAAACTCTCTACAAAGTAGAACTCTTCTATAAGGTAGACATTCACTCTAATTAGAGTTCTATTTATAACAGTATTATATTAGTAAATTTATTATTCCGTAACAACAAAAAGTATTATTTTTTAAAAACAATCAATTTACTGTGCTGGAATTATTTTCTATTTTACCCTTTATTTGTTTTTTTATTCACTCGAAATCTTCAATCTTTAACTTATTTTATTTTCGTCCCTTTTCCCCTTCTGCTGCTTACTATTCCAAACTCCAACATCAAAAGTAGTAAGAATAGAATTTGCTTTCTTTTTATTTCGTTTTCTCCTACTTTGATTTTAACTCCAATTTTAATTGCTATAATCTCCATTTAGTTGTATAATATTGGTTGTTTCTAAGTGTACATAGTATTACTTATTTATCTTCGTTCCTTTATTCCGCCAACTGCACGGTCTTTGTTCGTTTCTCTATCATTTTTTTTAATGATAGTTAAACTTTGATTTTAGCAAAAAGTGATTTTCTTAAATTATCTTTACCTGTAATTCTTAAAAACATTAATATTTAAAATAATTAAGGATATTTTAATAAATTCATCAGTTACAGTACTGTTTGACTCAAAAGATACTAAAATATTTTTGAACAAATCAATCGATGATGAAGGGGCAAATCATAGCTGATGATAATAAACTTTAAGATGATAGTGATAATGATAATGGAAAGAAGAGAGTTGTTAAGTATTCTTTTCTATTCCCGGCTTATCTGTCCCCTTTTACAAGACTCTCATTCTTCTTATATATTGAGAAACTAACCCCCCTTCCCCCCAAATAGAAATGATACGTAAGAGATCCTTGAGGAATATTCTCGATATCACCTAAATAAACTTGGTCTACCGCTGGGGTCGTATCCTTCTTGGCGTCGACTTGCAGGTACTCGCCCATTTGTCAAGCTCATTGCAGGTCGTGGTTGTCAAATACAGACACATACAGTTAGTCCCTCCGCTCGTCGAGGTTGCGGTCGGGTGCATCCTCGATGGGCAAACTCTACCTTCGTTGGGAGAAATTTGAACCGTAGGAACGTTGCGATGTAGGTGATGAGAGGCGGCTATCACACTCAGCGGAGCATTGTAGAGTGCACGCTACCCGGGGGTGATGTCAGCTTTACGTGCGTCATTATTATGCGAATTTTCTAGTCAAGGCCCAGCGGTTTGACGCTTTGATTCTTGCGTTGATTTGAGGCATGCCGCCTCAATTCTGGCGCCATCCAACTCTACAAATAGATGAAAGGTTCGATTTTTTGAAAAAAATTAGCCACTCTCTCTTGATAGCCTCTCAGTCTTCTTTATTTTCTCTTACACCTTCTTGTTCTCGTTTCCATTCCTTGCCAAAAGTTTCTTATTTTTCACTCCCTTTGTGTTTTTACTCCTTTAAATGAAACTATGCCAAGGTCTCGTCGAGCTAATGAAGAGGTTCCTGAAGTCACCCCGTCAACCACAACGCCTCTTTTCGGCAGCAGAGAGGTGGAGGTAGAAAAGAGTGATAACCCTCTTATGGTGGAGGCGCTACTGCTGAGGCATCCCCTATCTCGCAGTGACTTCCTCAAAGATCTGCCCTACTCCGAACCCCGTGCTTTCTAAGATGAAGCAGGTTCACCTTGATGCCCTCCGCATGAATTATGGTATTCATGCCCACGTAAAGATGATTCTGGCGGGGGAAGATTATGTTGACGTCCACAGGCCCGAGTAATGTGCTTTCTATGAATATCCTTTTGTGATTGGTTGTACCCTTCCTCTATTCCCTCTAACGGAAGAATTCTACAGATTTTACCAGGTTTGCTTGGCTCAGCTTTTGCCGTACACGCTCAAGGTACTTCTGCTATTGACTAAGTATGCAGAGTTGGCGGAATGTAGCAGCTCCGTCCACCATCTATCACACCTCCTTTTTTCGCTTACATGGCTACCCCGAAGGATAACACGTAAAATGAGTTTTTCCAATTAAAGTGACCTTATTCGAAATGGGATTATTTATTTATTCTAGAGTCTCCACTTGGGATAGGTTTGGCTTTTGGTGTCCCAAGTCACCGGTTTATTTTAAAATCCCAAATCGAGGAAATTTTGACTGCCCAATTGGAGTCTACGAACCAGAAATTCTTGAGTAAGAATTTCTGTTGACCCGATGGAAGGTGTTAGGCACCCCCGGATCCCGTGATTCTAGCACAGTCGCTTAAACTTATTATAAGTGGCTAAAATTCTGATTTTAGTACATGTTTAAACCTATGATACAATTTTAAATCATTAACCGCTTTTAATATATAACTTTTAGGAAATTTGCAATGTCATTAAAATACACCGCGAATCAAATCACATAAATGCGCATGCAATTTATGCATATTCTAAATCCATTGAGATTTGAATTTGGGTCACATAAATACGCACCCAAATTTAGGAAGGTATTTTTATTAATAAGTTCGTGCCTATAACAACTACGTCTTTTGGAGTTCGTGGAGGCCGTGAAGTTTTACTAATCGACACCTCCAATTTTTCTAAGTATTTTATTAAATAGAGGAGCCTCGCGGGATGCTTGATTTAGTTAACAAGGCTCGCTTTATTTTGTAAGGACGTCCTAAAGCACTTAAGTTTCTATTATTCTTGTATCTACAATATCCTAGTCATTCATTCATGGGTTTTGGGAAATTCAATACTTATATTTAGCCTCATCCATGGCTAACTATACCTTGGGCTTTGCTTAGCTAACCCAAGAGCCTGCATTTTTTATGCCACATCTGGCAGCTATTGGGCTTCCCAATTGGGCTCAGAAATACCGGACTAACGAGTCCATTATAGCGGAGTATCAACGGCCCTTCTTTCAATTACATCTCAATTACTAAAGTTATACACTTGACCGTCACGAAGTATGTTGCAGGTGTTTAAATAATAAAAATGTCTTAATTGGCTATGCATCAGATTTCAACCTCAATATACAAGGGATCAATGTGAAATACTCGTCACTCAGAGTATGCACACATTTAGTTATCGGAATTTCTATCATAACTCCAATTAAAACACTACACAATGTTTTGACATTTGAATAGTTATTAAGCTATGAGTTATAAATTAATAAGTAATACAACACAGAGTTGGATATCCAAAGATTTTTGTTTTCTATTATTTGCATTAGAAAATACTGTTTCCGATTTTCATTTTTCCTCAAACACACGTTAGATAAGCTTACATAACCAAACTTTCTAAAATCCCTAGAAAACACTGGTTTTCAAAAAATGATCACGCTATCTTTCACTAACATCTTCTAAATCCAATTTTTAGATAAAACAGGAACAAACACCTGAACTGACCATTCCACTAGTTAATTTTACTATTAATTTTACATATTTAAAATATCAGTCCAAATGTCCAATTATTACAAGGTAAATCAGTCCAAATGTTTAATTATTGCAAGGCAAATCATTCCAAATGTTCAATTGCTACTAGGAAAATCAAAATTAAAGGAAAAGAAAACAAAATGAAGACTCGAAGAGAACATAAGAGACATGGATCTTCAAACTTGGGAGTATATTCAGTTCAAGCTCCATACATCAATAGATATTGAAATGTACCTGGAATTCAGCAAGGAACAAAGCCTATGAGTAAATGAAAGCAACCAGCAAGCAAGCAGCAGCCAATCGAACAGTAAACACCCAGAATTCAAGAAGACTTTTGAGACAAGCAAAATTCAACAAGCATAGAACAACACCAATTATTTTCTGAAGAATGTAGAGGAAACTAATATGTATTTTTATATTTTAATTCACTACTAAGCTTTTAAAAGAAAAATTCTGCTAAAAAATGTCCAAAAGCTTATTTTTTCAAATGTTTAGATTGCCCCTTTTTATAGTTGAAACCTTAGGGCAACACTCATTTCCTTGTTTTCCTTTTAGTCTCTTATTCAAATTTTAGTTTTACCTAGATGGTCCTTAGTTTTCTAACTTGTGTCTCAAGTTTGAGGCTGAAATTATGCCTAAGTCCCTCACTAGAATGTTCTAAGGGTTGTTACAAGATTCTTTTAGGCTCAAATACCCTCTATGCCCCTGTTTCTTTTCCTAATTCACTAACCTAAGATTTTTCTACCCTTGGTTTTCATTTGGTTTGTTCAAATCTGACCCTGGTCAATTACATTCAAATTATGAGCCAAATTCATGGTCTGGACTACAGGCTTAATTGAAAAGTTTAGGAATTAGCCAATACAAACTCAAGTTTCGAACAAATATCCTAATGTGGACGATTCAGCAACAATTATCATTCAGGATCATATGAATCTTCAATGCATTTTCTGCCAAAAACCAATGAATTAAAATGATTAGAAAAGGAAACCCATCAACTAATGCTTGACTTACAGAAATAACCTAATCAAAATACTTGGAAGTGAGAAATGAGTAACAGATATTGGATATCCAGGATATAAATGAATAAAACTAAGAAGTTAAAAGCTAATATTAGTAGTTAAAAGTTCAGAAAAACAATTAGCCTATTACATGCAAATATTGAAAATCAAAGTTACTAGAGAACTATGATAGGTATGAAACTCTTAAGATGAAACAACTACTCAGAATCATGACATAATACAAGTAGGATCCAAAAGATAAACATTTACCAAAACTAATCATGACCAGGGGTGAAACGAATGAAAATCAAGAGACAAGGATCAATATCTATTCAGAATTTTAGAGGTAAAAAAAGTGACAAATCAGGAGGCAGAGATCGACAAATCATGCAATATTTCAGAGTCAAGAGGCAAAAAATAAAGCAACTAGTCTTGTGAAACTTCAGATGTGAAACAGCATAGAAGATTATAGAAGGAGAATGAATTCTCCAGTGACACCCAAAGAAACCACAGAATATAACAAGCATATTTCAGAATGAGATCATAGAAAACAAGTAAAAGTTAAAACAATACAACAATTAAAGAAAAGACCTATACAAAATTGAAAACATGGTACTTAGCTTTTGTGTGTGCATGCAACCCTAAATTGATACTCTTCCGATTCCATGAGTTTCTGACCTCTTTTGGGAGGTTTTTTAATCTCTAAGGCATTTTGCCTTGAGTATCGGAGAGGGCCAGAAGGGTTCAGATGGGGCTTTATGCTTCTAAGACCAAGTAAGGTCTCAGATTTGATTTTTCCCTTTGGTTAGCAGGGTTTGAGATCTATGGGTGGTATGGTTGGGGTGAGGGATAGAAGGAGATCGCCTGAGGCCAATTTGGCCGGATTCCGGCGAGGTTTAGGTTTTAGGGTAAACTTTGACTCAATATTCGAGCCGTTTCACTTGGATTCAAAGGGTGTGGTATGGATGGTTGGAAAGGGGAAGGTGAGGTGGTTCTGGGGTGTAACTTTGGGGCGGTTTGGGGTTGGGTCACCAGAGACGGTGGTTCCTGCGATCCTTCTTTTGAATATTCGAAGAGACAGGGACTTATTCGAGGGAAGCTGATCATAGGATAGGGGAGAGGGGGTCTTGGTGGTCTTGTGGTGTAAGTTTGGGGTAGTTTGTGACCGGCCGCCGCCGTGAAGCAATTTCTGGCTGCGGTGTTAGGGTGGTTGCAGGGCGGTCAAGGTGGTCATAGGGTAGAGACGGGGAGGCGTTACAACGGGAGTGTTTGATACGAGGAGGGTGATGAGTTTGTCTTTGCATCTATGCAGACATTTGGACATATATATCTAATTTGGTTAAGGGTTTCATGACCGTTGGATGGCCTGAGATCAACGGTTGAGATGAAGGGCTACAAAAACGATGTCATTTTGGGCATGTCTGATGGACTGGGTCGGAGGCTAATGTTTGGGCTGGGCAAAGGCGTTATTTACAGGGTGACAAGGTTTTGGCCCACCCAAGTCTGGCCCAATTATGGCTAGCCTGGGTGGTTATGTATATCTATATATATTTGTTGTTTTCTTTTCTTTTAATTCCTAATTACATTTTAGGATCCCTAATTAACCTAATAATTGTCTATTTATGCAACACACACAATAACATACAACAAATAAAAAATAAAATGCCAGAAATACTACTTATATATTTTTTGAATTTTATATTTGTAAAAATAACCCTTGTTAATAATTATTTTAGCAAAAACATGAAATTAAATCCTAAATGATTTTAAGCATGCATTAATGAAAACACACTGGCACATGCAATTAAATCCTAAAATTAAATCCAAAAACAAATATTAAAAGGAAAATCCTAAACTTGAGAGTCCTGTAGGAGTCGACTTAACAGAGCAAAAATCACATGCTCACAGCTGCCCCTCTTTGCGCGGGAACACGAAGAGTTTTTGTGCAAAGACAAGTGAGCAAACATGAGCGATTTTCATCCGACTGAATACTTCGTGTGAATCATTTGAAAAATTTCTGACCGAACCTTGCTTCAAAGGTTGCCTACATATCCTTGACGATAAAGGAATTAGGTCAATGTAGTTCTGAAAGTTTTGGTAGCTGGGTCTACCATAGGCTGTAATTTCACTGTTGTTGTTGTCGTTGTTGTTGTTGGTGCTACCGCTTACCAACTCTTTATTACACAATAGGAAAACAAAAGCTAAACTGGCTAGGCCTGGCAACTATGGTATACAACATTCCTATACATAAATCTCTAGGATCTTGATCTTGAATCTTGCAGACCTTGATCTGAATCTTAATGCCCATTAGCTGCAATTTCAGTTTATTCTTCAGTTTTTTGAAACAAAGCAGGACATGCAGAGTTTGTGACTTCATTCCAATTTTGAGCAGTCCGCATCTCTATCTGCTTCACCATTTTGAATTCACTTCTTTTTGGTATTTTCTTCTTTTACTTTATTCTGGATTGAGACTCAATGCTTTTTGTCATCTTGAATCTTAAGCGTTAAAGGTGAAATCTACTCGGACACCAATACAAACAAACGAATGAAATTTTCTGCCCCAGTTTTCACTGGGAAAATTTCGTGAGTTAATTTTAACACAAATCCAAGCTATTCTTTATTTAAGGAAAAAGATATCTGGATTGTGCATCCCTTGGAATGATCGCCAGGTTATGCTAGGGAGGAGAAAGGGTCCTTGCAGGGGATACGAGGAGGATCTGCGGGTTATGCCAGGATGGAAATGAAAAAGTCCCTGCTGGGGGTAAGGAAAGACCCACAGGTTATGTTGGGATAGGAAGGAAAAGGTCCCTGCTGGTGGTAAGGAAAGACCCACGAGTTATGTCGGGATAGGAAGAAAAAGTTCCTTGCTGGGGGTAAGGAAAGACCCACGGGTTATGCCGGAATAGGAAGGAAAAGGTCCCTGTTGGGGACGGAAAAATAGTCATGAGTTATGAAGAAATTTCTAAGTTATGACAGGGGAATCCACGAGTTATGCCGGGATGAAAGAGAATTCCTAGGTTATGCTAGGAAGGTCCACGAGTTATGCCGGGATAAATGAAAATTCCTGGGTTATGCCAGGATAATCCGCGGGTTATGCCGGGATGAATAAAAATTCTTGGGTTATGCTAGGGGACTCTGCGGGTTATGCCGGGATGAATGAAAATTCCTAGGTTGTGCTAGGGAGATCTACGGGTTATGCCGGTGATGAATGAAAAATCGTAGGTTATGCTAGGGAGGTCCACGGGTTATGCCGGGATGAATGAAAATTCCTAGGTTATGCCAGGGAGATCCACGGGTTATGCCGGGATGAATGAAAAATTCTCGTTTATGCTAGGGAGATCCACGGTTTATGCCGGGATTGGTGAAAAATCCTAGGTTATGCTATGGATATCCACGGGTTATGTCGGGATGAATGAAAATCCTAGGTTATGCTAGGGAGATCCCCGGTTTATGCCGGGATGAATAAAAATTCCTGGGTTATGCAAGGGGAATACATGGGGTTATACCTGGATGAGAGAGAATGCCTAGATTATGCTAGGGAAATCCGGGGGTTATGCCGGGATGAATGAAAATTCCTGGGTTATGCCAGGGGAATCCGCCGGTTATGTCGGGATTGAAAGAAAATTCCTAGGTTATGCTAGGAAGATCCACGGGTTATGCCTGGATAAATAAAAATTCCTGGGTTATGCTAGGAGAATCCGCGAGTTATGCCGAGATGAATGAAAATTCCTAGGTTATGCCAGGGGACTCCGAGGGTTATGCCGGGATGAATGAAAATTCCTAGGTTATGTTAGGGAGATCCATGGGTTATGCCGGGATGAATGAAAAATCCTAGGTTATGCTAGGAAGATCCATGGGTTATGCCGGGATGAAAGGGAATTCCTGGGTTGCGCTAGGAGGATCTACCAGGAAGTGACGGATCAGAGAGATCCTTTTGACTATGCTGGGGGTAGAGGGGAGAGGAACAACTCTTAGGTTATTTTAAGGATAGGGTAGCGTTAACTTTTAGACTAAGCTGGGGATTAGAAAGTGTAGGAAAGGAATCCTCAGGTTATGTTGGGGATGTGAAGAGGAACTTCCCGAGTTATGCCGGGGAGTGAAGGAAAGAGACTTCTTGGTCTATGCTGGAGGGGGTAGAATGCAATCCTTGGGTCGTCCCAAGGAAATCCACAAGTTTCACAAGGGGAAACTAAGGATTGGAATCCCATGCTATTATGATTATTTACGAGTTTGCAGGAAAATGAAAAGAACACTTCCCTTTGGTATTGTTGCAACACCATTCTTGGTCCTTGCGCCATTCCTTGTATTTGCCCACGTTCCTTTTGTTTTTTCTAGATTACACCTACATCAATTTGTCATAAACAAAACAAAATGTTAGTTTGAATAGTGATTGGGTTTGCGGCCTTGTTATGCTTGCTTTCAGCTTCCTTTTTGTCCAAGGACAAACCCTTGACTTCCAATCCTTGCTTCGTTGTTGGTTTTTGTTTTCTGGGCCTTTGTTATGAGTTCGTCCCGATTGATTTTAGGGTTTGCCTTCGGGCTTTTGATAAGAACCAACGTCCTGCTTGGCTTAACTCCTTCCGCTTTGGCTTTACCTTTGTGGGCTTTTTCACTTTGACTATCCCTCTTTATTTCCCTGATTTTGAGGCGTTAGGCATAATGATCAGTCGAGATTGGCTAAGCGCACTTGACGATGCCGGGTATTCCCTTAGTTCTTGCCAGGCGAAACCCGTGAGACCGGCCTTGCTACCTTTCTTAAGGAATGGTTAGGACATCGGAATCAAAGTGGAAAGGAGTGAAGCATGAATTTTAGAGAGGTATGTTCTTTTGAGGGAAAAGAGGGGACTTCTCTTGAAGTATGAATCGGCTTTAAACGGCAACGACATGCTTCTTGTACTGAATACCCGACCCTGATCCATTTTTGCTTTCTGACTTCAACTCTTTCAAAACCAAAGAGACTTATTCGGACTTGAATGGCAATATTTCCTCTTTTCGGCCGATGGCGCCCTTTTCGGGTTTTCGCCAATCGGTCTCTCCCATTCTCTTATCCCGTCGCCTGATAGCACTTTTTGCGAGTTTTTGCTAAACGAACTCTCTCATTTTATTTTCTCTGCTCGCCGTCGCCTTATGGTGCCCAGAGGTTTTCACCGATAAGACTCTCTCATTTTCTTTTTCTCAAAATTTGATTCGTGTCGAACCCTAACCCATGTATTTTTCACGCCCCCTGGGATATATAACTTTGGAACCATTCGGACAGATTTGTAACCGAACAAATACATTTCTGCCTGAGTTTTGGTTTTCTTGGGTAAATGGGGTCTTTATTTTTATATGAGTGAACCTCAGGGAGAGGCTGCCTACGTATCCTTTCGGAATCAAGTCAGACGTAATTCAGGAAATTTTCCTAAACTAATTTGTTTGTATATGTTTTTTTTTCCTCTTATTTTTTTTCTTTTTATTTTTCTTTTCTTCTTTCTCTTTTTTTTCTTTTTTTTTTGTTTTGAACAACATTTCCAGGTTCCAAAGAGGGTGATGGTAGCGGGAAAGCAAAGCCTTCGTCATTTCAATCAACCAGGGTCATTGCCACAGGGGTTCAAACATAATACCTTTTTACTGCATCTGCATTTACTGCTGTCTCGGGATCGTCTGCTTCAACGTCACCCAGGTATAATAATCCTTTAGGCAATATCTTTCTGATAATGTATGGACCTTTCCAATTTGGAGCGAATTTTCCTTAGGCTTCCTGATGACGAGGAAGTATCCGTCTCAATACCAGCTGTCCGACTTCAAAATTCCTGGGGCGCACTTTCTTGTTGTAAGCACGGGCCATTATTTGTTTGTACAACTTCCCGTGGCACGCTACCTCCATTCATTTCTCATCAATTAATGCTAGCGGCTCCAAACAGGTTTTGACCCATTCATTATCTTCAATTTATTCTTCGACAATTACTCAGAGCGAAGGGATTTCCACCTCGCCAGGTATGACAGCCTCAGTCCCATAGACTAGCAAATAGGGGGTTGCTCCTACCGATATACGTACTGTGGTATGATATCCAGTGTGAAAGGCAGCTTTTCGTGCCATTGCCTCGAGCTTTGAATCATTTTCCTCAAGATCTTCTTGATGTTCTTGTTTGCCGCTTCGACTGCACCATTAGCTTTAGGATGGTAAGGAGTGGAGTTTCTATGTGTTATTTTGAACTGTTCACGTATCTCTCCCATCAGCCGACTGTTTAGATTAGCCGCGTTGTCTGTAATGATGGTAGAGGGAATCCCAAAACGACAAATGATGTTGGAATGTATAAAATCCACCACTGCCTTCTTGGTAACAGACTTAAGTGTCATAGCCTCAACCTATTTTGTGAAGTAATCAATGGCGACCAATATGAATCTGTGTCCATTTAAGACTTTTGGCTTAATCGGCCCGATGACATCCATACTCCAGGTGGTAAATGGCCAGGGTGCTGACATGGGATGTAATTCATTTGGCGGTGCATGAATCAAATCACCGTGTACCTGGCATTGATGACATTCTGCACAAAACTAAAGCAATCTTTCTCCATGGTCATCCAGTAATAGCCAGGTCGGAGTATCTTCTTTGCTAGTACATAGCCGTTCATATGGGGCCCACAAACTCCCCCATGTACTTCGTGCATAATTCTCCCGGCTTCCTCGGTGTCCACACATCTCAGCAAATTAAGATCCGGAGTCCTTTTATATAACGTATCACCACTCAAAAAGAAATTCCTCTGTCAAAAGCTTCCTGACACTCAACTGTCCACTTAACTACTGCATCCTTTTTCAGTAAATTGAATATGGGCTCACATGTGGAAGTCGATGGGCGATGAATCGACTGATGTAATTCAACCTTCCCAATAGACTCATTACATCCTTTTTGGTCCTTGGCGGAGGCAGCTCTCGAATGGATTTTATCTTAGTTGGATCCAATTCGATGCCTCTTCGGCTGATGATGACCCCTATAAGTTTGCTTGACGGGACTCCAAATGCGCACTTTGCTGGATTTAATTTCAAATCATATTTGCGGAGCCTTTCGAAGAACTTCCTCAAGTCTTTTACATGATCACCCTGAGTCTTGGATTTGATAATCACGTCATCCACATATACCTCTATTTCTCGATGCATCATGTCATGGAAGATGGTGGTCATGGCCCTCATGTATGTTTCCTCGGCGTTCTTCAATCCGAAAAGCATAACTTTGAAACAATAGGTTCCCCAAGGTGTGGTAAAGGTGGTTTTCTCAGCATGCTCCTCATCCATCAGCAGTTGGTTTTATCCTACGTAGCAGTCTACAAAGGATTGAATCTCATGTTTGGCACAGTTATCGACAAGGATGTGGATGTTGGGTAGAGGGAAGTTTTCCTTGGGACTCACCTTGTTTAAATCTCTGCAATCTACACACAGCCAAGTTTTTCCATCCTTCTTCAGTACCAGGACCACTTTGGCTAGCCATGTGGTGTATCGAACCACCCGGATTACCCCCTCCTCTAGCTGTGTTGTAATCTCCTCTTTGATTTTGTAGCTGACGTCAGGCTTGAACTTTCTTTGTTTTTGTTAGACTGGAGGGAATTCAGGGTATGTAGCCAACTTATGAATCAGCAAATCCATACTCAAACCAGGAATGTCATCGTAACACCACGCAAATACATCTTTGAATTCAAAAAGGAGTTGAACTAATGAATCCTGTATTCCTTTATTCACGTGGATACTTATTTTAGTTTCTTTGATTTCATCGGGATTGCCCAAGTTAACCGGTTTAGTATCGTTTAGGTTTGGCTTAGATTTGTTTTCAAAGTGTTCCAACTCTCGATTGATTTCCCTAAAAGCCTCTTCTTTATCGAATTCCGGTTCTTGCTTCATTATTTCATAGAAGGGCAACATGTTTGGGTCATGGCATGAAGTCCGCGAGCATGTCGTTTTATTTAAAGCCGCATTATTGGGACTGAAAGAAAAGATGAAAAATAAAAGAAAGATAAAAATCAGAGAAATACAAAGAGGCGCAAATGATGAATATTGATTTCATTTCTTTTGAACTTGTAAGATGACAGGGTTTACAATTTGAAATTTAAAGGACAAAGTGCTAAGGAAAACACACAACCGATCAACACCCTGAAATAGCTCGTGATGTAGGACGAGGTAGCATCGCGGGACTACCGGGCCTCCCGCTTGATTGGGAAGGTGTAGCCTTCCAATTTGAAGCTTGGCATCTGGCCCCATATAGAGCACTTCAGCGGTGCTTGAACCTTCTCCCAGCTAGATCATGTTGGTGTCGTACAACAACGCCCTCATGGCTCCGCAGATCTTATCAATTTCTTCTGCCATGAAGGTTTCTTCTTCCTCCTCTTCATTGTACTTTGGTTTTAAAAACTTCTTGTACAGGTGGGGTATGGGTCGTGGCAACGCCCATTCCTGACGCTTTCTGCAATTGGCCCAGGTAATATCTTCTGATGTTGGATGAAAGCTCAGTCCAAAGAACTTTTCTGCAGCAAGAAAGGCGACCGGGTCGGTTATGCCTTGTAAGGAACTTCCGAGTCCCTTGCCTTGCTTGAAACCTTGGCGCGTCATTTCCTTTGCCACCATGATTGAAGCATTTGACATGAAAGGTTGGGGGAGTGGCTTTCTCTCTTCATGTTGATCGGCTACTACAAATTCAAAAGCTTGATAGACTATGTGCTCACTCCCTTCTTTGGTTTCTAGACTGGGGACAGAGGGGTCCCAGTAAATTGACTGTTCGTCCCCTCCATGAACTACAATCTCCTGGTTTTCATATTCAAATTTCAGCATTTGGTGCAGGGTGGAAGGCACTACCCGCTGCGTGAATCCACGGCCTTCCTTAGAGGTAGTAATAGGAGGTTTCCATGTCCAACACCTGAAATTTTACTTCGAAGTCGACTGTACAATTGGTGAGCACCAAGTCAATTTCGCCTAGGGTGTCTCTCTTGATCCCATCGAAGGATCGGACACACACGTTGTTAGGACGCATCCTCTCTGTCCCAATCTCCATTCTCTGCAAGGTAGACAGTGGGCATATGTCTACGCCGGAACCTCCGTCGGTCAACACTCATTTGACATAATATCCCTCACACTTGACGGTGAGGTGCAAGGCTTTGTTGTGAGCAGCTCCCTCCGGAGGTAAGTCATTCTTCCTGAATGTGACCTGGTTAATGGCAAAGAATCTCTCAGCCATCCTCTAATTTCTCCACGGAGGTTCCGGTCGGTACATAAGCCTCGTTCAATGTTTTGGCCAACACCTGCTGGTGCTCGGGAGATTTCAATTAGAGTGACAGTAAAGCGACCTGCTCAGGAGATTTTCGGAGCTGATCCACCACTTCGTACTCTGGCATTTTCATTTTTTGGAAGAAGGCTTCTGCCTCCTCAGCATTCACTGGCTTCTTAGGCAGAAATCATCATTTGGCGGCAGCATTAACCTCTCCCATATCTGAGTATTTCTTTGTAGGATAGCGTTTTTTATTTTCCCCGATGATTTCTTTGCGTTTGTATCCAACGATGGTTTCTTGGTAATTCCAAGGGACTGCCGAAGGGTTTGTCATGGGCTTCTGTGGTGCGTGACTGATTACCACGGGCTCATTCAACAGTAGTGGTTTAATCTATCCCCGTACCACATAGGCTTTCTTGGGCACATACATGGTTTTGTTCAACTCAAACCTTCTTGGGAGGGGGGGGGGCTCAAAGTGGGCTACTTTTCTTGACGCCCTCGTGGGATGTAAAGTATTGTTTCCTTGGTAGGGGTCGTCTCAGTTTTGATTTCAGGATTCTTCTATGCTTCTGGGCATTTGGCTTCATTGGCCACATAGGCTTTCTTGGGCACATACATGGTTTTGTTCAACTCAAACCTTCTTTGGGGGGGGGGGGGGCTCAAAGTGGGCTGCTTTTCTTGACGCCCTCGTGGGATGTAAAGTATTGTTTCCTTGGTAGGGGTTGTCCCAGTTTTGATTTCAGGATTCTTCTATGCTTTTGGGAATTTGGCTTCATTCATTTTCTTTCCTTCACTCTTTTTGGGGGTAATTTTTGGTTTTCTGTCTGCCTCGGCGATGGCTAAGATGGCTTTCAGGGCGGGATCAAATTCTTTGTCCTCGCAGATCACTTCGATTACCAGCCCGTTGTTGTGAGCCGGCAACGTGTTATTAGTTATGTTTGGGACCTCTTCATCTCTCAATACTATCTTCTTTTTGTCTATCAAGTCTTCCACTGCTAGTTTTCGGGTCCAGCAATTTTTGGTGTCATGTCCCTATGCCCTAGAGTGGTAAGCACAACATACGCCCTATTGATAGGAAGGTGATTCAGGGTTTTGTCTGTTCGGGGCACGGGCTGCAGGAGACCCATGTGGACAAACTTGTGGAATAGGCTGGCATAAGATTCTCCTATTAGATTGAAGTTATGTCTCATGGGTGGCTTCCTGGGACGATAATTATTTTGCGGAGGGTGGGGATTGTAGTGATTATGAGGAGGCTAATTTCTTGGGGGTTGGTTTCTGTTGTTCTACTGTTGTGGTCGAGCAAAGGGCTGAGCGTTCATAACTGCATAGGGTTAAGGAGCATAGTGCATGTCTTGGTGAGGATAGTAATGTTGAGATGCCCTTTCCAAGAATGAAGATCTATAAGCATGATGTTTTCTCATTGCGGAAGCTGCCATTGACACTTCCTCTTTCTTCTTGTCCCTTGGGATCCCTCCCGTCCCGCCTTGTATGGCCTGGGAGGTTGCTCTTATGGCGGATTGACTCAGAATCCTCCCTATTTTGAGCCCATTCTCTACCATCTCCCTAATCTTAATCGTCTCTGAAAAATGTTTGCCCATTGCAGACATCATATTCTGAATATAATCTGCCTCTTGCGCTTGTAGGAAGACGGTGACCATCTCTTTCTCGTCCATGGGTGGCTTTGCTCTCTACGCTTGCTCGCGCCATTTAACAACATATTCTCTGAAGGTTTCTGAAGGTTTCTTCTTCAAGTTTAGCTAAGGAGTTCCTATCTGGGGCGATGTCAATGTTGTAGTGGAATTGTCTTACAAAGTCCCGGGCGAGGTCATCTCAGATGTGCCATCGGGTAATATCCTGGTCTATGACCATTTAGATGCAATGCCCACTAATCTCTCCCCAAATAAGCCATCAAGAGTTCTTCCTTCCCACCGGCTCCGAGTAGTTGATTGCAGTACTTTTTCAAATGAGCGATGGGGTCGCTGTGGCCATCGTATTTTTCAAACTTTGGCATTTTAAATCCCAAAGGAAGATGTACGTGTGGGAACATGCATAGGTTTGAGTAAGATACACTCTTATGCCCACTTAATCCTTGCATGTTTTTCAGAATTTTTTTCAAGACTCTTCATTCTCTTTGTGATTTCATCTTGTTCGGGTGTTTTAGAGGTTTTGTCTTGCACAGGGGTGAGTTCGTATGCTGGCTGAGGGTACTTGTATGTGGGGTATGGGGGAGGCTTGGTTTGGTAGTTAGGAGTTTGGAATGTAAAACCTGTGGGGTCAAACATGGGCCTTGGTACCGCAGGCTGCGTGGTGGCTGCGCACGGAGGGGCTGTAAAAATGTTGGGGACTGGACCGGATGTAAACATCAGAGCGCGGGTTTCAGAGGGCGCTCCAACAAAATTGATTGATATGGTAGGCTGCCCCAGGAGAATATTTGGGTGGCTGATAGGGATGGTGGAGGTAACCCCTGACCTTGGAAAAAGCTCGGGAAATCCGGGGATAGCGCTTGGAGGTTCTTTCCCATTTTTCCAGGCATCCCAGATCTCCATGATTCGGAGCCGCAGGATCCTGTTTTCTTCAGCCGCTGCATATTCGGAGGCTAATACTTCTGTAATTGGGTTGTCTTCTGGGATAGGGACTGCTGGTAGAGTCATTTCGTTCGGCATCTCTGTGCTTCCCTTTGACCTAATAAAGTATCCGTGTGAAGCCAGCTTACCACAAATCACTGTTCTTACAGCACCTGAACTGGACACTGGAATTAAAACGGTTAAGTTGAGGTAGATAACAAACAAGAAATCGCTATTGGATATGATGCACCTATGCAATTAATGGGTTTTATATGCTTGCCATGGTCGCATGTGTCATCCCGGCATTTATTTCGAATTTCCTTTTGTTTCCTACTTCTTATTCCCCCTCTTTTTTTCTTTTTAAAGAATACGGTCGAATCCAATAGAGATTGCCTACGTATCATGACTTGCATGAATCAGACCGAGCGTAATTCATGGATAAAATGTTATGCACGTGACAGAATATATTTTTTTGGGGGATTTTTAATTTTTATAAAGACATAAACTCTTATTACAAAGGCTAATAGAATAAAAAGAAGCTACTAAACTGGGACTCAATAACCTTACAAACTCGAAAGGAAATACAGACAAACTCTTTTAAGAAAAATACAAATTTATGAGTACATTATATCTTCAAGTGTTTTTGGGGCTTGCGGGGCATCGTTCGGCCTTGGCGCAGGTTTGCGCACTAAACTTCCCTGGAGGTAGTGGAGATCTTCCATTACTTGAAGGACAAACATCATGGCGGCAGCAAAGAACATAGATTTTGTCATGTCTTCGCATTGGTTGCATTTTGTGGTAATATATTCCGCGACTACCCGCACTCTTTCCCTGATAACCCCTATTTTCTTGTAGTAGACGCCCTATTTGCTCGGCTCGTGCTTCTAAAGTCTGTTTAGCTGCTTGATTCAGCTTTTAGAACTATCAAAAATCTCTTTCCAATCCCGCTATTACCGCATAGCAACGCTCTCTTTCGTCTTTGAAATCCCTGGATTGTTTGACCATTTTGTTTTCAGCTATGACAACCCTTGTCTGTTTTAAACCGACAATCTCATTGTCACTTCCTTCTTTTAACTGCTCGAGTATGTGGGGTCTTTCATCTGCACTTTTAATTAATTGCTTACGAGCTCTAGACAGTTCACCCTCCGCCTTATTCAGGTCAAACCTGTATTCAGTTAGTTTCCGCCGCATGTTGTCTATGAGCTTTTCCTCTTTTGTACTCCTAGGAGGATTTTCTGTGACGACCTTCATTTTCTAGATCTGAGCTCATAGGGCTTCGTTTTCTTTAATAAATACCTTATTTTCTCCCTCGCTGGCTGCAGCTTGCAGACCTTTTTCAAATTTCAATTCTTGAATTTTCTTTTTCAGCCTCCCTATAGTAGCCCGGTATTCGTTTTCTTTTGCTTACCAATCCCACTGCCCTTGCGATGTCCCAATGAACACTTGGAGGTGAGGCCTTTTGGGTGGTCGCTCGAACTCAATTTCTCTCCTGTACCAGGCAAGGTATCCTAGTGACACTTCACCTCTGGCAGGATCCTGTACACAATTGTCAGCGGTTAGGCATTTGCATTCATTCCAGATTTTGCGAACCATTGCTTCAAGGAACTGACCACCATGCCCAATTTCGACTATCTGCATGCTAAGATATTCGTCTTTTGGCACTATCTGGTATCTTCCGAGTTGTCTCAAGATCCGATGCGGGGCGTAAGGCTGGATGCTCCTAAGGCCCATTAAGAGAAAATGTGGTTCTGTCGCGGGCATATACACAACTTCGTCCACAGAGAGCCAACCGAATGTCCATCCTATTTGATATGCAGTGATGATTCGGAGATATGACACCCTCTGGTAATTTAAACCCATTGACCCTATTGCCAAATTCTTCTATACAGCTTTTGGTTGGCGGCCCATAATTCATGAACCGAGGCTGGAGACATATATGCTCAATCAACCATATTTGCAGCAACAAATTACAACCCTCGAAGAAATCTCCCCCTACTTTGCAGACAGTGAGAGAACGGAAGATGTCGGACAAGATCATTGGATCCAGAGTACTCTTAGCTAGGGTCTCAAAGTGCTAACGACTCCTGCTATTCGTATGTCGGTGTTCCCGTCCTTTCGCGGGAATACTAAAAGACCCAAGAAAGACACCATGAATGCGAAGCATCGATGCTCCTCCCACTTGAGCCGATTACCCTTGCTACAAATAAGATTTTCAGGGTTGTTGAATCCTCCAATGTGGCTATATCTCTGATATATAAATTGCACGGTGCAGAAGCCAGCCGATAAGTCGGGGTTGTGAATTTTTCTACTAATTTTCAAAGAATCCAGAAATTTGTGCACAGCGAGGGCTCTGGGTACGATCAAGTATTGATGTCTCAAAGGGATTGTATCGGTCCCGATATATCTGGTCATTTCTCCTAAAGTCGGGTTTAGCTCAAAGTCTGAGAAGTGGAAGACATTGTCGGCCGGGTCCCAGAAAGTGATTAAGGCCTTTTTGATGTCTCCACTGGGTTACTTTTCAATAAACCAGTGAGGCCTCCCAGATGTACATTGACCCTTTTCTGTCCTGCTTCCCCGTGATCATTCCACCATAGTCGCAACTCCAAGGGAATTTTGTTCATTATATAACTCATTCTGCACATTTATTAGGGCGAATTAGTATTATCAAAATATTAAAACTGACATTTTATGAAATTTATTTTAAAAACCAGGACCGGTTTTGCGAATACGGCCTCTCAACACATCGGAGAGAAGGTTTTTCAGGCTATGCTTCCTTACCAGTTAGAATAAAATTCAAAGGTAGCAATTTGCACAAGATCAGCCTTCCGGCGTCCCCTGTAGCAACATTCAGCTATTACCAGCAGTAATGGCACCATCCGACTTATTTCAAAACAAGTGAATAAACTCGGTCATTTATTTTTTTTTGTTGACATTTTTAAAAAGGGGTTGGACTTGGCTAAAATAATTTATCAAAAACCCACAAATATTGTTGAAAAACTCCAAATTTTTTTTGTTTTGTTTGTTTTTTCTGTTGTTTTTTATATCCGGCAGCATTTCGGCGCTATTTTAAGCATTATTTTTACAAGTGATTACCCTAGCACTGCTATTTTCCTCAATTTATTCTCTTTGTTTACAAGCCGGTCAACATGCGAATCCTAGGCAAATAAATGCACAAGTAGCATGTAAAAATGCATCAGAATGGTCTTTTATTTCAGGGCACCTGTCCTAGACGGACCCAACCCCTGTGTTGAGTTGCCTAAGTCAAAATGCATGATGTAGATAAACGTTTCTACTAGGGATCCAGCATGATGTTTTGTTATACTAAGTTGAGAATCTCGGTATAGGGTCTAGACTGTGCACCCGAGCGGACAACTCGAGTCGAGGAGGGGGCTACGTACCGGGGACCCACAAGATCGTCTGACTTTGTAACTTGTCTAAGCTTCTTTCTTATTTTAGGGTAAGAAACTAACATAATAGGGAATCTCAACCAGTAAGCACATCCTCAGATGTGAGAAGTGAAGGGTTTCGTAATAGTTTATATGTATAGTTCAGGTAATATCGAAGCGGTAAAGCATGTGACATTTAGCATAGAACATGCAATCAAATCAGTAGAAGCCAAATATAACAGTTATTAAAAGATCGAATTCTTGAACCCTGAACCATAGATTCTAGGTTCTACTCCCCAGTAGAGTCGCCAGAGCTGTTACACCTCCTTTTTTCGCTTACATGTCTACCCCAAAGGATAACACGTAAAAAGAAATTTTTCCAATTAAAGTGACCTTATTCGAAATGGGATTATTTATTTATTCATGAGTCGCCACTTGGGATAGGTTTGGCTTTTGGTGTCCCAAGTCACCGGTTTATTTTAAAATCCTAAATCGATGAAATTTTGATAGCCCAATTGGAGTTTGTGAACCAAAAATTCTTGAGTAAGGAATTCTGTTGACCCGAGGGACGGTGTTAGGCACCCCCGGATCCCGTGGTTCTAGCAAGTCGCTTAAACTTATTATAAGTGCCTAAAATTATGATTTTAGTACATGTTTAAACCTATGATACAATTTTAAATCATTAACCGCTTTTAATATATAACTTTTAGGGAATTTGCAATGTCATTAAAATACATCGCGAATCACGTCACATAAATGCGCACGCAATTTAGACATATTCTAATCATTGAGATTTGGATTTGGGTCGCATAAATGGGCATCCGAATTTAGGAAGGTATTTTTATTAATAAGTTCGTGCCTATAGAAACTACGTCTTTTGGAATTCGTGGAGGCCATGAAGTTTTACTAATCGGCACCTCCAATTTTTCTAAGTGTTTTATTAATTTGAGGAGCCTTGCAGGTTGCTTGATTTAGTTAACAAGGCTCGCGTTATTTTGTAAGGACGTCCTAAAGCACTTAAGTTTCTATTATTCTTGTATCTACAATATCCTAGTCATTCATTCATGGGTTTTGGGAAATTCGGTACTTATATTAGCCTCATCCATGGCTAACTATACATTGGGCTTTGCTTAGCTAACCTAGGAGTCTGCATTGTTTATGCCACAGCTGGCAGCTATTGGGCTTCCTAATTGGGCTCAGAAACACCGGACTAACGAGTCCATTATAGGGGAGTATCAACAGCCCTTCTTTCAATTACATCTCAATTACTATGGCTATACACTTGACTGTCACGAAGTGTGTTGCATGTGTTTAAATAAGAAAAATTCCTTAATTGGTTATGCATAAGATTTCAACCTCAATATACAAGGGATCACGTGAAATACTCGTCACTCATAGTATGCACACATTCAATTATCTGAATTTCTACAATTAATCCAATTAAAACACTAAACAATGTTTTGACATTTGAATAGTTATCAAGCTATGAGTTATAAATTAACAAGTAATGCTATACGGGGCTGGATATACAAAGATTTTTGTTTTCTATTATTTGCATTAGAAAATACTGTTTTCAATTTTCATTTTTCCTCAAACACACGATAGTTAAGCTTACACAACCAAACCTTCTAAAATCCCCAGAAAACACTGGTTTTCAAAAATGATCAGGCTATCTTTCACTAACATCCTCTAAATCCAATTTTTAGATAAAATAGGAACAAACACATGAACTGACCATTCCACTTGTTAATCTTACTATTAATTGTACATATTGAAATTATCAGTCCAAATGTCCAATTATTACAAGGTAAATTAGTCCAAATGTTCAATTATTACAAGGCAAATCAGTCCAAATGTTCAATTGTTACAAGGCAAATCAAAACTAAAGGAAAAGAAAACAAAATGAGGACTCGAAGAGAACATAAGTGACATGGATCTTCAAACTTGGGAGTATATTCAGTTCAAGCTCCATACATCAATAGATATTGAAATGTACCTGAAATTCAGCAAGGAACAAAGCCTATGAGTAAATGAAAGCAAGCAACAAGCAAGCAGCAGCCAACCGAACAGTAAACACCCAGAATCCAGGAAGACTTTTGACACAAGAAAAATTCAACAAGCATAGAACAACACTAACGATTTTCTGAAGAATGTAGAGGAAACTAATATGTATTTTTGTATTCTAATTCACTACAAAGCTTTTAAAAGAAAAATTATGCTCGAAAATGTCCATTTTTTTTTCAAATGTTCAGATTGCCCCTTTTTATAGTTGAAACCTTAGGGCAACACTCATTTCCTTGTTTTCCTTTTAGTCCCTTATTCAAATTTCAGTTTTACATGGATAGTCCTTAGTTTTCTGACTTGTGCCTCAAGTTTGAGGCTGAAATTATGCCTAAGTCCCTCACTAGAATGTTCTAGGGGTTGTTACAAGTCTCTTTCAGGCTCAAATACCCTCTATACCCCTATTTCCTTTCCTAATTCACTAACCTAAGGTTTATTTACCCTTGGTTTTTATTTGGTTTGGTCAAATATGACCCTGGTCATTACATTCAAATCATGGGCCAAATTCATGGTCTGGACTACAGGCTTAATTGAAAAGTTTAGGAATTATCCAATACAAACTCAAGTTTCGAACAAATATCCTAATGTGGACTATTTAGCAATAACTATCATTCAGTATCATATGAATGTTCAATGCATTTTCTGCCAAAAACCAATGAATTTAAATGACCAGAAAAGGAAATCCATCAACTAATTCTTGACTTACAGAAATAACCTAAATAAAATACTTGGAAGTGAGAAATGAGTAACAGAGATTGGATATCAGGGATATACATGAATAAAACCAAGAAGTTAAAAGCTAATATCAGTAGTTAAAAGTTCAGAAAAACAAATTAGCCTAATACATGCAAATATTGGAAATCAAAGTTACTAGAGAACTATGACAGGTATGAAACTCTTAAGATGAACACAACTAGTTAGAATCATGACGCAATACAAGTAGGATCCAAAAGATAAACATTTACCAAATCTAATCAGGATAAGGAAATGAAACGAATGAAAATCAAGAGACAGGGATTAATATCCATTCAGAATTTTAGAGGTAAAACAAGTGACAAATCAGGAGGCAGAGATCGACAAATCATGAAAACATTTAGAGTCAAGATGAAAAAAAAAATCAACTAGCCTTGTGAAATTTCAGATGTGAAACAACTCAGAAGATTATATAAATTCACCAGTGACACACAAAGAAACCACATAATATAACAAGCATATTTCAGAATGAGATCATAGAAAACAAGTAAAAGCTAAAACAATACATCAATTAAAGAAAATATCTATACAAAATTGAAACATGGTACTTAGCTTTTGTGTGTGCATGCAACCCTAAATTGATACTTTTCTGATTCCATGGGTTTCTGACCTCTTTTGGGAGGTTTTTTAATCTCTAAGGCATTTTGCCTTGAGTATCGGAGAGGGCCAGAAGGGTTCAGAGGGGGCTTTATGCTTCTGAGACCAAGTAAGGTCTCATATTTGATTTTTCCCTGTGGTTAGCAGGGTTTGAGAGCTATGGTGGTATAGTTGGGGTGAGGGATAGAAGGAGATCGCCTGAGGCCAATTGGCCGGATTCCGGTGAGGTTTAGGTTTTAGGGTAAACTTTGCCTCAATATTCGAGCCGTTCACTTGGATTAGAAGGGTGTGGTATGTATGGTTGGAAAGGGGAAGGTGAGATGGTTCAGGGGTGTAACTTTGGGGTGGGCAAAAGCGTTATTTACAGGGTGACAAGGTTTTGGGCCACCCAAGTCTGGCCCAATTGTGGCCAGCCTGGGTGGTTATGTGTGTGTGTATATATATATATATATATATATATATATATATATATATATATATATATATATATATATATATATATATATATATATATATATATATATATATATATATATATATATATTCTTTTCCTTTCTTTTAATTCCTAATTACATTTTAAGATTCCTAATTAACCTAATAATTGTCTATTTATGCAACACAAACAATAAAATGCAACAACTAAAAAATAAAATTCCAGAAATACTACTTATATATTTTTTGAATTTTATATTTGTAAAAATAAACTTAGTTAACAATTCTTTTAGCAAAAATATGAAATTAAATCCTAAATAATTTTAAGCATGCATTAATGAAAACATACTGGCATACGCAATTAAATCCTAAAACAAATATTAAAAGGAAATCCCTAAACCTGAAAGTCCTGTAGGAGTCGACTTAACAGGGCAAAAATCACATGCTCACACCATTTTTTGCACTTGTTCATGCCTGGGTTCCTCAGGGGTACTATGGTGCATTTGAGACTTTGTGGCACAAAAGGGATGGTGGTCGATACGGACGATCGGGCGAGCCGTAAGTTTTGGCACAAGTACTTCTTTATCAAGACTGAACACATCATTTATGGCCCAGCCAGATTTCCAAAGTGATGGAATAGAACTTGTAAGTACTATGATTCATTACGTCCCCATGTTTTTATGTAATTATTGTAACTTTTGCTCACTCGTTGTTTTGCAGCTATGGGTCGTCCACCTCGCCCCATTGCGGATCTCAAGAACTGGGTAGCTTGCATGTTGCCTCATGCGGAGGAAACTCGGACTTGGTCTTCCTTCGTGCAATGTTATGGCCCTAGGGTTTCCTTAGGTAAATATTTGCTTTACTACCTCATAGGCCATGCGTCCCCACTTAACCATATGACCCTTTGTGATGACAGGTTGGGGAGCCTCTATACGGAGGGCACCGGTTCCTTCTTTTAGACAAGCCATTGCTACCGAGGACACGCGATTTATGTTGTGCGAGTCTGTTCAGAAAGGCCGTCCTCAACTTACTCAACTGGAAGTTTCATCTCGAAATGTGGCCACGAGGGAACAAGCTTCATTGGTACCGACCTCACATCTCGTTGATGAATCTTCTAACAGTGACGAGTCATTAGAGAGGAAAATGAGAAAGTTGGAGCTAGGAAAGGTCATGGCTACAGATGCCAACACTACCGGAGCGTCCCGGGCAGACCATGCGCCTGTATTTATAGCCGACACTATTTTGCGGGGAGGTCACCTTGAGTGGAGGGTATTGGCTTGAGAGTCGGTTCAATGCGCTCCGTTGAAGGCGATGCATCATCTAATGTTGGAGGACCTCGTGTCGAGAGTGACGGCTCGGGTTTGGATATCGACCTTGAAGATGTCAGTGAATTTCTGGCTCGCCATACCCATGTGGAGGTTAGGATGGACGGGTCTGACCGTCATGTGGTAGTCCTGGGGAGCTACAAGTTATTACTAAAGAACAAGCAGGTTGCGTCGGCCCTTGCTCCTCTATGTACCGCTCCTCAAAGCGAGACGCTTGGTGCGATGAGCGACGTTGAGCTATCTCAGAAGGTCGCTGGTATGGCCCTGCAGGTAGGTTCTTTTTTCTTCTCTTTTTGTCGTGGGGTTGGTGTGATTACCGGCTAAGGTATTTGTTTTCTAACTCTGCCCTTCTATTTTGTCAGACCCTCATCATGGAGGTGGAGAGGGAGTGTCATGAACAAAAAAGGACGGCCTCGATATGAAGATGTCATCGAAGTATTATCAATACCGCGCTAAACAACGGGGATATATGACATTTATCATTAGGATCCCGAGTTCAAGGTGTTTTGTGAGGGATTTAAGCAGGGGGAGGACCAATTGGAGCGTAGGATAGAGGAGCTAAAGGAGAGGGACGAGGAGCTTGTGAGGGCTATTACCCGTAATAGCAAACTGGAGGCCTTCCTTAAGTTGAAGGAGGACGAGCTCGAGTTGAGCAACAGGGTAATGGCTGAGAATGCCGACTTAGAATTGAAGGTGGCCGGCTTGACCGCCAAGTTAAATGCTAAGGCATTGGAGGTTGACGGGCTCAAGGATGAGCTGAACGACAATGTTGATAAGTTGGCAACCACTATTATTAATTCGGTATCTTTGGCGGATGCCCTCCGCATTTCCAAGTCGGAACTTTCTGGGGAGGGGGAAGCCTCTGATCGTCAAATCGCAGTGGTCGAAGGGCGTGTTAGAGAGCTAGAGGCGGAGTTGGACGCATTGTAGGTGCAAATGGCTTCGCTGAGGGTAGAGGAGGCAAATCGACGTTCTCAGCCTTCTATGTCTCGTGCCTCAGGCGACCAGGGCTCGCCTCGTCGCTTGTATGAGTTATGGGTCCATGCGGAGGCTCGGCTCGATGTATATAAGGCTTTTAATGCTGAGAGCAGGGAAATGGCGGTGGAGGTTCAGGCGGTGCATGCTAAAGCGCGTACAGCTCGTAAGTCATGTGGCTACGACCCCCTTACTCCTGTCAGGGAAGGTGTCAATTCCTATGACGCGAATCACCTTACTTCGAACTCGTGCTATGAAGATGCTTACCCCGCTGGGGATGATGTGTAGTCTTGGTTTGTATTTCACCTTTTGCTTAGGATATTTTGGCACGAGCAGTACTGTGGCCTGTTCGTACGGGCAAATGTAAATGATATTTTGATGCAATGTAATCTTTACTTTCGCCAGTTTGTTTGTTTGTCGTTTTTTATTTTGTTTATTGCATATGACATTCGCGCCCGTGGCTATTAGGATGTTTCTTCGACTGTCATTAAAGTAGAATCCCATTGTGATATGAATGAGGTAGAACTAATATTTTCGTCGGTGGCCTTGGCCATTAGGATATAGCTTCGACTAACGTCGAAGTAGAATCTTGTCATGGTTCGAACAATGAACTAATGTTTTCATCGATGGCCTTGGCCACTAGGATGTTGCTTTGACTGTCGTCGAAGTATAATTCTGTCGTGGTTCGCACGAGGTTGAACTGATGTTTTCGTCGATGGCCTTGTGTTGAATCACGTACTCAAAGCAATAAACTAAACGTGTATTCATATGTGCAGGTTTTGATAAATGACAAACGACGCGCAATTAACATATGACGAGGTCCAAGCACAAGCGAACAATTTTCATATAATGAAGCTCAAGCACAAGATGGACAAAGATCAAGATTAAGCTCAATTAAAGTTATATATGAGTCGTTCTATAATTGTGATCTTGATCCGACACTTAACTCAAGACTTGGCTTCTCTCGTAAAATCACTTTTTATCAAATCATGCATATTTAATTTAGAGCAAAATGATTTTCAAACATTAAATCATTTTTGTCAAATCAGGCATATTTAATTTAAAGCAAAATAATTTTCAAACATGTTATTTTAGCCAAAATGATGTTTAAATATGCCTCTCAAATCTGGACAAAGATAATCGATTATGTACTTTATGATAATCGATTATATTAAATCAATGTACATTCAAAACTGCAAGATAATCGATTATGTACTTATGATAATCGATTATGTTAAAGGCAGTGTACACCAGATTTTTCAATGTTATAAAATAATCGATTATGTACTTATGATAATCGATTATGTTGAGGCAGTGTCTATTAAATTTTACAAGACTGAAAAATAATCGATTATATACTTATGACAATCGATTATGTTAAAATAGTGTAGTCTGAAGTTTTCAAAATATAGAAGATAATCGATTATGCATATAGAACAATCGATTATGTTAATGACCGTTGCCAAAGATTTTTTAAGCGTTGCCAGGTAATCGATTATGTGATTTAGATAATCGATTATTTTAAGTAAAATCCGGAAATGATTTTTCGAACGTTGTCAGGTAATCGAATATGTGATATAGATAATCGATTATGTTAAGTAAAAATCCGGAATTGATTTTTTGAACGTTGTCAGGTAATCGATTATACGATTTGGATAATTGATTATTTTGAGGATGATTGAAAAATAATCGATTATGCAAATCAGATAATCGATTATCTTAGCTTAAAATCAGCAATTCTTAATTGGCAATTAGGCAACGGTTGTGAAGGTTTTTGACACTATAAATACACCTCAAAATCAGTCTTCTAAGTACAACAACTTACTACAACTGATCATTATATTGCTAAAGCTTGCATTCATTATTTTCTATCCATTTCATAGGTTTTTGAGAGCCAAACTCTTGACAAAAGTTGTTGCGATCTTGAGCATACATATTTTTACTCATCTCTACTCTTAAAGAGAGTCTTTGTATTGAGTGCCAAATTGTTGTAAACATTTGAAGGGAAGTGTTAATCCCTTGGGTTGGTTAGAAGGAACGTTTTCATTCCTTCTGTTGAAGTCTTGAAGTGTGGTATCTTCGAGCAAAGGTTGTCGAGGCTTGTGTCCTCAAGTTGTAACGGTGTTAAGCACCCGTAAGCTTGACAAAGTTAGTGGAAATCTCGAGAGAGTCTCTCGGGGACTGGACTAGCCACGGGTTGTGGTGAACCAGGATAACATCGGTGCGTTTGTTCTTTATTGCATTTAATTTCCGCACTTATTTTTCCTGCAAGTTTTAATTCCGCAAAGTTTATCGTTAATTTTATTATAACGCTATTCACCCCCCTCTAGCGTTAAGCGTATAAACTAACAATTGGTATCAGAGCCCAACTCTATGAAAACTTAACCGTTTGAGAGAAACTATCCATGGCTTCTACTCGTGATTCTTTTGCAGAAATAGGTGAAAGACAGTGCTCCACCAGACCGCCACTATTCGATGGCACAAACTATACGTATTGGAAGGGAAGGATGAGAATAATCATCCAGTCGAACAATTTTCATCTTTGAAAGGTTGTAACAAATGGAGAACAAATTCCAACCAAAAAGGTTGAAAATGAATGGATTCCAAAAACCGAAGATGAATACGATGCGAATGATATCCAAAAAGTGCAAAACAATGCTAAAGCCATCAACCTACTGTATTGTGCTGTAAATGCTGATGATTACAGAAAAATCTCTTGCTGCAAAACGGCTAAGGAAATGTGGGACAAGCTGGAAATTACGTACGAAGGTACGGACCAGGTAAGAGAAGCTAAAATTAATTTTCTAACCCATTCATATGAACTGTTTCACATGAAGGAAGGCGAGAGGATCGATGAAATGTTCGAACGATTTTCAAAAATCGTTAATGACCTACATGCTCTTAAGAAGACCTTTACGGATAAGGAACTTGTCCGAAAAATCCTCCGAAGTCTCACTCCGGAATGGCGCTCCAAGGCCGACGCAATTCAAGAGTCTATTGGCTTTTCAAATATCACCATCGACGGACTTAGAGGTAATCTCAAAACTTATGAACCTACTATACTTAACCCTCCGTTTAATGATCAAAGGAAGCAAAGAATCGCCCTCAAGGCAAGCACGTCTCAAAATGATGAGGACTTAAACAACGGAGACAACGAGTTCGGACTCGTTATTAAAAGGTTTCAAAAATTCATGAGAAAAGAATATGAACGAAAGGGCAAACAACAAGGAGATCAAGTAAAGTGCTATGGGTGCGGAGAAATCGGGCACATTAAATCAAATTGCCCAAATGTTAAAAAGGAGAAAAAGCCCTTCAAGAAACAATGAGCATACATATCTTGGGGAGGTGACTCCGGAGATGAATCAAGCGGCGATGAAGAAGACGAACCGCAAATCTATGTCTCATGGCACACGAAGGCAATCAAGAAGAGGTATGTCAAATTTCTTCAAAAAATTTCTTTACTCTTGAAGAAATGCAAAATGCTTTTGATGAATTGTATAGTGTATTTATTAAAGCTTCCGAAACTGTTAGAGACGTAAAGAAAATTTTTTCTTTAAAAGAAAAAGATTTTGAAAAACAACTCTCTTTGAAAGAAAAGGATTTGGAAAAATTGTTTTTGGAAAATGAGAAGTTGAAAGAAGAAAACAAGTTTTTCGGAAAAAGAAGTGCCGACAAACCCGAGACTTCTAGCAAAAATTGTACTTCATGCATGCATCTAAAAGATGAGGTAGGAAGACTTAAGAGCACCTTAGATAAGTTTAATTCTTCCCATAAAAATTTGAATGATGTTCTTGTTAATTTAAAATCAACCAAGCATGGCATATGATTCAAAAACGAGCCAAAAGAAAAGGTTGAAGTCATTCCCCAACAACCTAAGGCTCAACCTAGGATAAATAAAACCAACGCTCAACCTAGATACAACAATCCTAGAACCAACATGCATGCTAGACCAAACACTAGAGGAAACCTTGAGCATTTTAGAACATCTAGAAATGGCTTTCAAAAACCGCAATCTAGACACTCTCAAACTAGAAATAGTTATTCTAGAACTAATGCATATCCTAGAACAAACATGAGAAGAGACGATTTTCAAAAATCACGCAATAGACATATCATTAATAATAGTGTAAACAAATTTCGCCCGTCCAACTACTATCAACCTAGAAGGATGCATAATCCTAACGTGATTTGTCATTATTGTACATGAATTGGACATATTGCTCCTGCTTGTTTTACACGACATAGACATAACACTCAATCACATCACTATGATTTGCCTAACCCCCAAGGACCCTAAATGGCATGGGTACCTAAAACTCATTAATCTGTTTTGTAGGTGTGTTTGAAGGGGTCAAGTGTACTTTGGTACCTTGATAGTGGATGCTCTAAACATATGACCGGAGATGCATCCAAGTTCCTTCAATTAGAACACAAGGAAGGAGGTAGCGTAATTTTTGGAGACAACAACAAAGGAAAAATTATCGGCATTGGCTCGGTCGGTAAGAATGAATCTTCCTCCATTAAGCATATATTGCTTGTTAAAGGTCTAAAGCATAATCTCTTGAGCATAAGTCAATTATGTGACAAGGGAAATCTTGTTTTGTTTGATTCGGAAGAATGTTTAGTCTTTCGTCGTAGCGATTTTAAAATTATCCTTCGTGATTTTAGAGTTGATAATATCTATATGGTTGACCTCAAAAATTCTTCATCTAAGTACGTGAATTGTCTTATGAGTAAAGAAGATGATATTTGGTTATGGCATCGTAGAGTAGCTCACATCAACATGCATCTTTTAAACAAATTGGTTTCACAAAATTTAGTTGTTGGTCTTCCAAACATGAAATTTGAAAAAGACTCTATTTGTGATTCCTGTCAAAAAGGGAAGCAAACAAAAGCATCTTTTAAATCGAAAAATATTGTTTCTACTACTAGACCTTTGCAACTCCTTCACATGGATTTATTTGGACCATCTCGCATTGAAAGTCTTGGTAGAAATCGTTATGCTTTTGTTATTGTTGATGATTATTCTAGATTTACATGGACTCTATTTCTTGCTCACAAAAGTGAGGCGTTTCATAATTTTAAATGCTTTCTTAAACGTGTTCAAAATGAAAAGAACACAACCATCACTTCAATAAAGAGTGATCATGGGGGAGAGTTCGATCACAATCTCTTCGCGGACTTTTGTGACGAACTCGGTATCGAGCACACTTTCTCTGCTCCACGCACACCACAGCAAAATGGAGTGGTGGAAAGGAAAAATAGGTGTCTCGAAGAGATGGCTAGAACCATGCTCGATGAGGCTAAGATACCCAAATACTTTTGGGCGGATGCCGTGAGTACCGCATGCTACGTTTTAAATAGAGTAGTCAGAAGGCCAATACTCATGAAAACCCCCTATGAACTCTACAAAGGAAGAAAACCAAACATATCCCATCTTAGAGTATTTGGTTGCAAATGTTTCATTCATAATAATGGTAAAGATAATTTGGGAAAATTTGATGCCAAATCCGATGAGGGAATTTTTCTTGGATATTCATCACGTAGCAAAGCATATAGAGTATACAATAATAGAACCAAAACTGTTGAGGAATCTCCGCATATTGTGTTTTCCGAAAATAAATGCTCGCTTGGCGAGAAAAGATTCTGGTTTTGATCTTGCAGGTACACTAAATAATATAATCCCTCAAGTCAAAGTATATAAGGAAAATTCAAATGAAAATCAAGATGAAATTTTGGAGCAATTATCGGAGGAAGCTCCACAATTGGAAGAAGAAACCAAATTGCCCAACGCATGGAGGACAATCAAAGACCATCCACTCGACCAGGTAATTGGCGACGTTGGACAAAAGGTAAGTACTCGGAACTCTCTTATGAACACCTTAGAACATACTGCTTTCGTTTCTCAAATTGAACCAACAACCATCTCCGAAGAAATTGGGGATGAACATTGAACCCTGGCAATGCAAGAGGAGCTTAACCAATTCAAAAGAAATGACGTTTGGGAATTGGTGCCAAGACCCGAAGATCATACCATAATTGGAACGAAATGGGTTTTCCGAAATAAATTAGATGAAAATGGTGTAATCACTAGAAACAAAGCTAGGCTTGTAGCTAAAGGCTATAATCAAGAAGAAGGAATTGACTATGAAGAAATGTATGCTCCCGTAGCAAGGTTAGAAGCTATTCGTTTATTGCTTGTTTTTGCCTCTTCTATGAATTTCATTTTATATCAAATGGATGTAAAGAGTGCTTTTCTAAATGGTTACATTCAAGAAGAAGTTTATGTCAAACAACCCCCGGGCTTTGAAGATTTTAAATTTTCCGATCATGTTTTTAAACTTAAGAAAGCCCTTTATGGTCTTAAACAAGCTCCCCGAGCTTGGTATGAAAGATTGAGCAAATTTCTTTTAGAAAATAACTTCATTAGGGGGAAAGTTGACACCACTCTTTTTATTAAGCATAAAGACAATGATATTTTATTAGTTCAAATCTATGTAGATGATATTATATTTGGTGCTACTAACAATGCTTTGTGCAAGGAATTTTCCGATTTAATGACAAGCGAATTTGAAATGTCTATGATGGGAGAGTTAACCTTCTTCTTGGGATTACAAGTTAAACAAATGAAAGAAGGTACTTTTATTTGCATCCAAATATTGCAAAGAGTTGCTAAAGCGATTTGAAATGAGCGACGCCAAAGCGATGGCCACCCCTATGAGCACATCCGACCATCTCGACAAAGATGAGAAAGGTAAGGAAGTCGACACCAAGAAGTATCGAGGTATGATTGGATCCCTTCTTTATCTTACTGCTAGTAGACCGGACATTATGTTTAGCGTATGTTTGTGCGCTAGATATCAATCGTGTCCGAAGGAGTCGCACTTAACCGCGGTTAATCGAATTATGAGGTATCTTGTTGGTACTATAAATGTGGGACTATGGTATCCCAAAGGCTCTTCATGCCAACTTGTTGGCTATTCTGACTCCGATTTTGCGGGTTGCAAATTGGACCGCAAGAGCACTAGTGGCACTTGCCATTTGCTCGGTAGCTCTCTTGTCTCATGGTTTAGTAAGAAACAGGTAAGTGTTGCGTTGTCCACAACCAAGGCTGAATATGTAGCCGCGGGGAGTTGTTGCGCTCAAATCCTTTGGATGAAACAACAACTCTTGGACTATGGCCTGTGTATCGATCATATTCCTCTTAGATGTGATAATACCAGCGCCATTAGCTTGACGAAGAACCCCGTTCTTCATTCAAGAACAAAACACATTGAAATAAGGCACCACTTTATAAGAGATCACGTTCTCAAAGGTGATATCGAAATTGAGTTTGTTGAAACCAAATCTCAATTGGCCGATATTTTCACAAAACCTTTAGAGAAAGAGTCCTTCTTCCGAATTCGTAGTGAACTCGGGATTCTTGACTCGACATTGATCTAAATCATGCATTGCATTTTTTTTCAATTACTAACTTGAGCACCGGAGGCGCCTAACTTTTTTTTTGCAGGTATCGCCCTAAAGGCAGGGGGAACTATAAAGCAATGATGCAAAATATTCGATTTCTCGTACAAACAATCGATTTCTTTTCAGGACCTGATAATCAATTATCCAGTATCAATAATTGATTATGTTGACATTATTTGTGCTACTGTTTTTTTAAAAATTGCAGTTTGTTTTAAAAACAAATTCTTTGCCCCATTTTTTTTTGCTAATGTCAAAAGGGGGAAGATTAAGGGCTATGCACTGATTAAGGGCTATGCACTTTATATTTATTGGCACAAATTGAGGGGGAATTCATATATTGAGGGGGAACTAATTGCATGCCTATATATACTTGAACTACTTGAACTAATTGCATGCCTATATATACTTGAACTACTTGAACTAATTGCATGCCTATATATACTTGAACTACTTGAACTAATTGCATGCCTATATATACTTGTCTTGGATCGTCATTATGAATTAGCTAACATGCATATCCCGATAATAGTTTGCCATTATCAAAAAGGAGAAAATTGTTGAATCACGTTCTCAAAGCAATAAACTAAACGTGTATTCATATATGCAGGTTTTGATAAATGACAAACGACGCGCAATTAACATATGACGAGGTCCAAGCACAAGCGAACAATTTTCATATAATGAAGCTCAAGCACAAGATGGACAAAGATCAAGATTAAGCTGAATTAAAGTTATATATGAGTCGTTCTATAATTGTGATCTTGATCCGGCACTTAACTCAAGACTTGGCTTCTCTTGTAAAATCACTTTTTATCAAATCATGCATATTTAATTTAGAACAAAATGATTTTCAAACATTAAATCATTTTTGTCAAATCATGCATATTTAATTTAAAGCAAAATAATTTTCAAACATGTTATTTTAGCCAAAATGATGTTTAAATATGCCTCTCAAATCTGGACAAAGATAATCGATTATGTACTTTATGATAATCGATTATATTAAATCAATGTACATTCAAAACTGTAAGATAATCGATTATGTACTTATGATAATCGATTATGTTAAAGGCAGTGTACACCAGATTTTTCAATGTTATAAAATAATCGATTATGTACTTATGATAATCGATTATGTTGAGGCAGTGTCTATTAAATTTTACAAGACTGAAAAATAATCGATTATATACTTATGACAATCGATTATGTTAAAATAGTGTAGTCTGAAGTTTTCAAAATATAGAAGATAATCGATTATGCATATAGAACAATCCACTATGTTAATGACCGTTGCCAAAGATTTTTTAACCGTTGTCAGGTAATCGATTATGTGCTTTAGATAATCGATTATTTTAAGTAAAATCCGGAAATGATTTTTTGAACGTTGTCAGGTAATCGATTATGTGATTTAGATAATCGATTATGTTAAGTAAAAATCCGGAATTGATTTTTTGAACGTTGTCAGGTAATCGATTATACGATTTGGATAATCGATTATTTTGAGGATGATTGAAAAATAATCGATTATGCAAATCAGATAATCGATTATCTTAGCTTAAAATCAGCAATTCTTAATTGGCAATTAGGCAACGGTTGTGAAGGTTTTTGACACTATAAATACACCTCAAAATCAGTCTTCTAAGTACAACAACTTACTACAACTGATCATTATATTGCTAAAGCTTGCATTCATTATTTTCTATCCATTTCATAAGTTTTTGAGAGCCAAACTCTTGACAAAAGTTAATGCGATCTTGAGCATACATATTTTTACTCATCCCTACTCTTAAAGAGAGTCTTTGTATTGAGTGCAAATTGTTGTAAACATTTGAAGGGAAGTGTTAATCCCTTGGGTTGGTTAGAAGGAATGTTTTCATTCCTTCTGTTGAAGTCTTGAAGTGTGGTATCTTCGAGCAAAGGTTGTCGAGGCTTGTGTCCTCAAGTTATAACGATTTGTTAAGCACCCGTAAGCTTGACAAAGTTAGTGGAAATCTCGAGAGAGTCTCTCGGGGACAGGACTAGCCACGGGTTACGGTGAACCAGGATAACATCGGTGGGTTTGTTCTTTATTGCATTTAATTTCCGCACTTATTTTTCCTGCAAGTTTTAATTCCGCAAAGTTTATCGTTAATTTTATTATAATGCTATTCACCCTCCCCCTCTAGTGTTAAGCGTATAAACTAACACCCTGGCCATTAGGATGTTGATTAGACTATCGTCGAAGTAGAATCATATCGTGGTTTGACCGAGGTCGAACTAATGTTTTCGGCGATGGCCTTGTCCATTGGGATATTGCTTCGTGCTGTCGTTGAAGTAGTATCCGATCGTAATTCCCATAGGAAAACGTCACATGTCAATTAACGGAGCCTTGTTCGACCAAGGTCGAACTCGTGTCTTGTCGATGGCCTTGGCCATTAGGATGTTTCTTTGAGCTATCATTGAAGTAGTATCCGATCGTAATTCCCATAGGAAAATGTCACATGTCGATTAATGGACCCTGTTCAACCAGGGTCAAACTCGTGTTTTGTTGATGGTCGTGGCCATTGGGATGTTGCTTCAAGCTGTCGTCGAAGTAGTATCCCATCGTAATTCCCATAGGAATACATCACATGTCGATTAATGGAGACCTGTTCGACCGAGGTCGAACTCGTGTTTTTTCGATAGCCTTGGCCATTGGGATGTTTCTTCGAGCTATCATCGAAGTAGTATCCCGTTGCAATTCCTGTAGGAAGACATCACCCGTCGTTGGGCTTGGCTATTGGAATGTTACTTTGAGCTGTCGTCGAAGTAGTATCCCGTTGCAATTCCTGTAGGAAGACATCACCCGTCGATTAATGAAGACCTATTCGATTGAAGTCAAACTCGTATTTTGTCGTTGGGCTTGGCTATTGGAATGTTACTTTGAGCTGTCGTCGAAGTAGTATCTCGTCGTAATTCCCGTAGGAAGGCATCACCTATCTATTAATAGAGACCTGTTCGACCGAGGTCGAACTCATATTTTGGAGATTAAATTTCTTAATTGCAATGGAGATTACATTCCGTTCATATAATGGAGATTAGTTTCCATTCATACAATGGAGATTAGATTTTCTTTATGTATTCCCCTCACTACTTCGGCCCGGAGATCACATCGACGGGCTGAAGTGATGAACAACGTTTCGATCCATAGGGTGTCCCCTTTGCCGCCTCGTTAAAAACCTCCACGGGAAAACCAAATTGGGACAAAACCCGGGTGAGGGAAAAAGAGTACGACTTAGGTGAAACCTTCCGGAAGTGGAAATACTTGAGGTGGGCGATGTCCCAGTTATTTTGGAGCAGTTTTCCCTTCATTGTTTCTAGTTGGAATGCCCCTTTGTTTGCTACCGCTATTATTTTATACGGTCAGTCCCAGTTCGTTCCTAATTTTCCTTCATTTGGATCCTTTGATGCATGCGTTTGACCTTGAGGTTGTAGTCTCCAATTTTAAGTGATCGCACCTTGGCTCTCTTGTTGTAGTACCTTTCTACTTGTTGTTTCTGGGCTTCCATTCTTACATGGGCCATGTCTCTTTTTTCTTTGACTTCATCTAGGTCTTATAGACTACTTTTATCATTATTTGCCTGGCTCTCGTTGGAGTATTTGAAGTTGGGCTCCCCAACCTCAACGGGTATGACTGTGTCGGTCCCGTAGACCAGTTAGTATAGCATTTCTCCCGTGCTGGATTTTGGCATAGTGTAGTATGCCCATAATAGTTCAGGTAGTAGTTTAGGCCATAACCCCTTAGCTTCGTCGATCTTTCTTTTTTCAATATGTTCAGTATCACTTTGTTGGAGGACTCGGCTTGGCCGTCGGTGGCAGGATGATACGGCATGGAGAGTATCCATTTGATGTGCTATTTTTCAAAGAACTCAGTCGTTCTTTTTTTCGATGAACTGAGCCATTGTCGCAATTGATTTCTTTGGTGATGCCGAAACGGCATATAATATTTTTCCATATAAAGGAGATGACCTCCTGCTCATGTATCTGAGTGCACCTGCTTCCACCTATTTCGAGAAGTAATCGGTTAAAACCAAAAGGAAACATACCTTACCTTGCCTTGCTAGGAGTGGGCTAACTATGTCCATTTACCATTTTATGAATGGACATGGCGAAGTGACGGAATGGAGGAGTTCTCCTGCTTGATGTATCATATGGGATTAATTTTGACACTACTCGCACCTTCGGACGTAGTTTGCTGCTTCTTTTTTCATTGTAGGCCAGTAGTAACCGGCACGAATGAGGCATCGAATGAAGGTGCGATTTCCCGTGAGGGCGCCGCAATGCCTTTCGTGTACTTCTTCCTGTACTCGTCTTGTTCGATATGGTCCAAGACATTTGGCTAAAGAACCGTTGAACGTTCTCTTGTAGAGATCATGGTTTACAAGGCTGTATCGGCCTGCCTGTACCCGAAGTTTTTTGGCTTCTTTTTTGTCTTGCGGGAGCGATCCATCCGGTAAATAGGCTAAAAAGCAGTTACGCCAGTCCCAAGTTAGGTTTATTGAATGTACCTCGATGTGATCTATTGCAGAGTGAAAAAGGGTGACCATATTTTCTTTGACAATATTCTTGGTAGCTGCAGCTAGTTTGGTGAGGCCATCCGCTTCAATATTATGCGCCCTAGGTATCTGGTCGAGGTGGCATTCGTCAAACTCCGGTAGCAGTTTGTGAATTTCTGACTGGTACATTTGTAATCTTTGCTCTTTTGATTTGGAAAGTCCCGTTAACTTGATTGATAGCGAGTTGAGAGTCGCACTGGAGGATGAGTCATCTCGCACCGTATTTGAAGGCTAACTTCAAACCTGCAATCACAGCTTCATACTCGGTCTCATTGTTGGTCATATTAGGGTGTCGTATGGACTGACGAATTACTTCGCCTGTAGGGACCTCGACAACGAGTCCCAGTCCCAATCCTGAGGCATTCGAGGCGCCATCACTGTAGATTACCCATAGGTCGGTTCGTGTGGAAGCGCAAAATGCTTCTTGTTCTGCCTCGGGCAATATTTTTGTGCTGAAATCAACGACGACATCGGCGAGCACCTGCGACTTAATGGCAGTTTGTGGTTGGTACGTTACGCCGTGCTCACTTAACTCTATGGCCCATTTGGCAAGTCTGTCTGAAAGTTCGTGTTTGTGCAGGATACCTCTTAGGGGGAAAGTTGTTACTACTTTTATGGGGTGACATTGAAAATATGTTCTAAGCTTGCATGAAGCTACGACTAGTGCCAGAGCTAGCTTTTCAAGGTGAGGGTACCTTGTCTCGGCATCTATTAAAGTTTTGCTGATATAGTAAATTGGAGACTACATACCTTTATTTTCGTGGACCAAGACTGCACTTACTGTGACTTCCGAAACTGCCAAATACACAAGCAAACACTCACCCATATCCGGTTTGACGACTAATGGCGGCAAAGACAAATATGCTTTCAGCTTTCTCAGGGCGTCGACACATTCCTCGTCTCATTGCAACCCGTGGTCTTTTCTAAGCACATTAAAGAATTCGTAGCATCTTTCCGAGGATCATAAAATGACTCGACAAAGAGGCGATTCGCCCTGTTAGCTTCTGTACCTATTTTTTGCTGGTTAGTACTTCCGGTATTATGTGAGTGGCTTTGATTTAATTTGGGTTGACTTCATTCCCTTTGTGATACGAGGAAGCCAAGGAATTTTCTCGAGGTTATGCCGAAGGCACACTTCTCGTGATTTAATTTCATCCCGTACTGCCTTAATATTTCGAAGGCCTTTTTCAGATGGCTAATGTGATCCTCTTTGTCGACTTTACCAGCATGTCATCGATATATACCTCCATGATCTTGCCGAGCTGTTATTTGGACATTTTGGTGACTAGCCTCTGGTACGTGGCCCCTACATTCTTGAGTTCGAACGGCATTACTTTATAGCAGTACGTTCCTTGGTGAGTGATTAAAGTCATCTTTTCTTGATCTTCTCCAGCCATTAGAATTTGATTGTAACCGGAGTAGGCATCAAAGAAGCTCAACAACTCGTGTCCCGCTGTCGCATCGATCAGTTGATCGATATGGGGTAACGAGAAAGAATCCTTTAATCATTCTTTGTTTAGATTGGTGAAGTTTATGCACATTCGCCATTTCCCATTCTTTTTTTTTACCATGAACACGTTGGCGACCCACTGGGGGTATTTTGATTCTCTGATGGAACCATTGATGAGCAATTTATCTACCTCTTCATTGACTGCCTCATTGATTGCAGCATTGAACTTCCTCCTTATTTTCCATACTAACGAATAATGGGTCGACATCCAGTCTGTGAGTGGCGATGTCCTTTGGTATCCCTGGAATATCTGAATGGGAGAAGGTAAACAAATCAGCGTTGTTAGTTAAAAATTCACGATACCTACCTAGATCTGAGAGGTTTTGCCCTATGTAAGCCTTTTTTTTGTTTTCGGCGTCATCCAATTGGACGGGGTCAAGATCCTCTATAGTTTCCTTGCAGGCTTCTACAATGTTTGGGCCTTTGATGGCCTCTGTTTTTGGTTCGGGTTTAGTTCCCGACATGGTTGATTGCTATGCTTTCTCACTTGCACCTTTCAGTTGTTTGGTGTGCGTGCAATCTTGGGCAATCCGATAGTATTCTTGGGCGGTGCGTGGCTCGCATTGGATGCTGAATGTTCCCCGTGAGGTGGGAAATTTTATCACTTGATCGAAGCTTGAGGGAACGGTTCGCATAGCGTGTATCCATGGTTGTCTTATGATGGCGTTCTAGGTTATTTCATGGTTAATGACGTGGAATGTTGCTTCCAATGTGACTCCTCCTACTAGGACAAGTAGCATTATTTCTCCGGATATCTGCTCCACTGAATTGCTAAGACCCGTTAGTGTTATGCAATAGGGTATTATTTTATCGTCAAGCCTTATTTGCATGAGAACTCATAGGTGAACAATAAACGTTCCGCTTCCGTCGTCTACCATAATTCTTTTTTTCTGTATCATCGATGTGTAAAGTTATAACCAAAGCATCATAGTGAGGAAAGACAAACCGTCGGCATCTGACTTATCGAAGATGATACTGTTTTCGAGGTCGTCATACCGTTCGTGGGTGACCGTTCGTTTTGAGTTTATGGGTGGTGGTGAACTTCACATAGTTGATTATCACTTCATTGCCACCGCCAATAATCATCTGTATGGTGTGTGCTAGCGATGATTTCTTTGGAGGTCCCTGAGATGGATCGCGTCCTCTGACGAAGTTGGCCCTTCCTTTATCGTTGAGCAGTTCTTTCAGGTACTCCTAGTTCAATATACTAACTACTTCCTGCCGCAGGCCTATGTAATCTTCGGTCTTGTGTCCTCTTTCTTGATGGAATTCACGGAGGCGTTTGGCCTCCTGGTGCTTGGGTCCGATTTCATTTTTTGCGGCCACTACTCCTTCATGCCCAGCCTTTTCAATACGTACACTATCACTGACGGGGAAACACACAAGTTATGAGCAGATACTAGGGGTGGCATACCTCTTTCATTGCGACGGGGTACAGTATGTCGTAGCACGATGTCCGGATATCTTGAAGGGGGCGGGTTAGATGTTCAGATATAGGGCTTATGCCTTTCTCGATTGAAGCGTGGGGGTTGATCTCTTCATCCATCGTTATGTTGATCTCTCCTTGCCTCGGTCTGAACTGACGTTAATCGCCGAATCAGGCCATTCAGATCGTCATCGTCTGCTCTTAGCTCGGCGCAATAAGCGTTATTGATCTCTTCCCATATGGTGGTGGGGGGTATTTTATGAGTCTGCTGAGCAATTTTTTGGTTGCCTTTGATCCGTTTCTGTTTTGCCCATTTTGAAAGGCTGTCACTGCCATTCCTTCTGACACGTTTGGAAGGCTCATCCTTAGCTGTCACTACCATTCTGTCTGACACGTTTGGAAGGCTCATCCTTAGCTGTCACTGCCATTCCTTCTGATACGTTTGGAAGGCTCATCCTTAGCTGTCACTGCCATTCCTTCTGAAACATTTGGAAGGCTCATCCTTACTCTGTTGAATTGGGCCAAGAATTTTCGAAGTTCCTCGCATGTCGTTTGCCTGACGGTGAAGATATCATTGACCCTAGCTTCAACTTTCTTTGCCCCTGCATGAGGAGTTGCGAATTTATCCAACATCTCTTCAAGCGTTGATATTGATCGTGCCGGTAGCCGAGAGTACCATGTCAATACTCCCCTTGTCAAAGTTTCACCGAACGTTTTTAGCAGCACAGATGGTACCTGTTCCTTTGACATGTCATTGCCCTTTACTACAGTAACATAATGGATTAGGTGATCCTCCGGGTCTGTGGTCACGTCGTATATTTTCAAGTATAATAGCATTTTGAAGGTTTTTGGGATAGGATAAGGAGCAACCCCGTCACTGTATGGTTGTTCGACGAATCGGCCCACATCGCGTTTTGGTAATAGCTTAGAGGCACCTGGTATTTTGTCAACCCTTTCCTGATGCTCCTTCATTTGATCACAGAGCTTCTTTTTCTCGTTTTTCATCACTTCCATTTTCTATAAGACGACCATGAGTGCATCGTCACCAGCATTAGTGACAATGGAGGTGTTGCCCCTTAGTGTAGTTCTTGGCTCATTAGTGGTAATTGCGATTCCTGCAGGCAGCAAGTCTTCGACATTTCCTTTAGGAGGTTTTTCGTGCATGTTGCTCAGAGCACTTGTCAACCATTCTTCTAGCAGCTTTTTGACTGGTGATGGTGCTTCCCCCACCGTGGACGTCGAGGCTCCCCTTTCGTGCAAAATCTTTAGATCTCCGTGTAGAGAAGGTGAAATCTCCCCCTCCGGTGTAACCCTTCGTGTTGTGTTCTCAGTGTCTTCTCTACCGGCTTCGTTGAGGGAGTTCAGGAGATTGTTTGAGACACCTGCTATCATCTTCAGCCTCGCTTCTTTTTCTGACATTACTGGTTTTTATGGGGTTTGAAGAACAGTAATCGTCACTTTCAAGAACCTTGATGAGAATTATGATTTCAGCTACGGAAATTCCCACAGACGATGTCAAATTATTTGACTCAAAAGATATCAAAATATTTTTAAACAAATCAATCGATGATGAAGAGGTAAATCGTAGCTGAAGACAATAAACTCTAGGATGGTAATGATAATGATAATGGAAAGAAAAAAGTTGTTAAGTATTCTTTTCTATTCCCACTTTTATCCATCCCCCTTTTACAAGGCTCTCATTCTTCCTATACATTGAGAAAACCACCCCCTACCCCCACACGTAGAAATGATACGCAAGAGATCCTTGAGGAATATTCTCGATATCCCCTAAATGAACTTGGGCTACCGCTGGGGTCGTATCCTTAGTGGCGTCGACTTGCAAGTATACTTGATCATTTGTCGAGCTCATTGTAGGTTGTGGTTGGTCAAATTCAGACCCTTACAAGTGCAGTATAATACTATCAAACTATACATCAAAATGCTATTTAATATCATCAAATAATACAATCTATCCGTGCGTTATTTTAATAATTGAAGCAATACGATACTATATGATATAATACATTACATTATGAAATGATGGTTAACAATGATCCAAACTGAGTGTTAGTTCAAAATTATGTGGCAAAATAGGATTTAAGAAAGACATACTTTTTAAAATCTGCAATCATAAATATTTCATAACAATTTATGACAATTTATGATATTAATTATTCTTTATATTTATATGATCATAAAAACTTATTATTTAGAGGAAAATAGGAAAGTTAAATTAGTGTTTCCAAATTTTGAAGATATTCTCTTTTAACGGACTAAAAAGAAAATGTTTTTATATAAATCGAGACGAAATAAAGTATAAATTTTTTACACTTTTTCCTAACTTTCAGTTTTTAGATGTTTAAATTAAAAACTAACTATACTTTAAAATTATCCATTGTTACTTTTATCAAAAATTGTGATGATATATATAATAATAAATTGATCATTAAATACGATATTAACACTCAAGATGTGGAAAGATGATTTGAAATCTCAGCAAATAGAAAATGTTAAGTAATTTCTTCTGATCTCTTACCGATTGTTCCTTGGCAAGAGCTCCCTTTTGCAATCTTTCTGATGTACAGTATATATTTGGTGCAAAAAGAAAGAAAACCATTTTCCTGAACAGGTAGACTCTTGAGACTAAGTAGGCGTTGGGACATAAAGTTTTGGAAAAAATAATATTAGGAGTTAAGTAAAAAATGGTATTTAAAATTTGAAATTATATTGATATGCATTTAACAACAACAAATTCGGTCTGGGGAGGGTAATGTGTACGCAGACCTTACCCTTACCCTTGGGTAGAGAGGCTATTTTCAAATAGACCCCCGGCATCTTTCCCTCCAAGAATTTCCCACCTTGCTCTTGGAGTGACTCGAACTCACAACCTCTCGGTTAAAAGTGAAAGTTGCTTACCATGAGAGCAACCTGTTAGGATTATGATTCCTACTAAAAACAACAACCTTCATATCGAATAATTCGGATATATAAACTACATGAGCGGAAGCTAACCTGAATCTATATGTGGAAATGTTGAACCTCCTTTTGATGATTGTCCTTGAGTTATTGAAAACTCCTTTAGCCTTCCTTCAAGTTTTCTTGAAGTATGATTGTCACCACAAGAATGGATCCACAATACTAAAACAATATATGAAAGATTCACAATAATAGTGTTATGACAATTATCAAAATTTGGCTTATGGTTTTCCACCCTATTTGCAAGACAATGGACAATATGGTTCTTGATTCAATGGGAAGAAGAAGAACTTGTCTTGCACTAGAATGGGAACCATAACCCCACTTTATAACTCTAGGAGTTACATAACCCAAGAGACAAGAGTTACAAGACAAGAGTTATGTCTTGAGTTATGTCTTGCAAGAGTTACATAACTCAAGAGTCACAAGCAAGTAACCATAGTTACTTATGTAACCTTAGTTAGCCCATCATAAACTAAGGTTACCCTTTTGGGTATCTACACATTAGTCCTACACTTTAGTATGACAATACATTGGCCCCCTTAACATAATGTCCATAAGACCACATAATTAGGCCAAACCAAAAGATAGCACATAACATATAATTATCCATATATTGTTCATATGTGTGTAGATATAAGTCCATATATCTTGATATAAATCCATATATCTTACAATCTCCCACTTGGACGAGATATACAAACATATGTACAAACCTTAATATTATATGTTACAAACCTTAGGTGCACAAAATTGCTATCACAATAAAATTGTCATGAACAATCCGGTCCATCAATCATACCAACATAGGACCTAAGAGCTCGTCGTTACTCATTCGTAACTAGAACCAATCATAGATCACGTATATCAATATAACCAACGACATGGATCAAGTGTAGGTATGTAGCATGGAAATAACATAAAGTGTGGTTAATAGAATGTCTATTTCCAACTGGTTCTCTTTATTGAGATCATACTTAAACTGTAAGAGTACAAAACTTTAAAACTGAATATCTGCGCAGATATAACTGAATTACTGAATTTCTGAATATAATGGACAATACGTAAATGTGCAATACAAACTCCCACTAAAATACATAATCATTATCTGATTTGACACCCATACAAGCAATATGCTCAAGAAATACTTTTGGTGTCAATTCCTTAGTGAGCGGATCCGCAAGCATGGAGTTTGTACTTATGTACTTAATGCACAATTGTCCATTTTGTACTCTTTCTTTAACAACCCGAAATTTGACGTCCTTATGTTTTGCTTTCGTCAAACTACTGTTGTTATTAACATATGCAACCATGATTACATATGTTATTAGCATAAATGGCAAAATTGGAGTCGGTATACCTGATGATCTCAAACTGGTCCGAACTCCGATATGTAAGCATGTAATCCTTTGTTCTATGTATGTTCCTCATGACCCTTTTGGCTGCCTACCAATGGTCTATACCCGGATTACTTAGATATCTGCCTAACATCCCAATAATGTATACTATATCAGGTCGTGTACATACCTGAGCATACATCAGACTACCTACCGCCGAAGCATAAGGCGTCTTCTGCATTTCCGAAATTTCATATGTATTATTTCGGCACTGTTTGAGACAAAACTTATCTCCCTTAGTAACAGGGGTGTTGCCTGGTTTACAATCCTGCATGCCAAATCTTTTCAGAACCTTATCGATATAGCCCTTTTGTTACAGACCGAGAACACCTTTAGAGCGATCTCGTTGTATCTGAATTCCTAATACAAAAGAAGCTTCACCAAGATCTTTCAATTCAAATTTCTTTGAAAGAAATTTCTTAGTTTCAAGTAATAATGCTATATCGTTACAGGCAAGCAATATGTCATCGACATATAAAACCAGAAAAATATACTTACTCCCACTGAACTTATGGTATATACAGTCATCAGCAATATTTGGTTTCAAAACCAAAAAATGTAATGACTGCATGGAACTTATAATACCATTGACGAGAAGCTTGCTTGAGCCCATAGATGGATTTCTTTAATTTGCAAACCTTCTTCTCTGATTCATCCGAAACAAAATTTTCAGGTTGCACCATATAAATTGTTTCCTCAATGTCACCATTGAGAAAAACAGTCTTAACATCCATTTGATGAAGCTCAAGATCAAAATGTGCTACTAATGCCATTATAGTCCTGAAAGAGTCTTTCCATGAAACTGGAGAGAAAGTCTCTTTATAATCAATGCCTTCTTTCTGAGTGTAGCCTTTTGCGACAAGACGAGCTTTGTACTTAATAACATTGCCCCCTGAATCCCTTTTGGTTTTAAAAATTCATTTACAACCAATAGGTTTCGTACCTTCGGGCAATGTAACAAGCTCCCAAACGTCATTATCGCTCATAGACTTCAACTCATCATTCATGGCATCAATCCACTTTTGAGAGTTAGAACACTTAATAACTTGACGGAAGTTGATTGGATCATCTTCCTCAAGTCCAATATCACTTTCTTGTTCTTGGAGAAATACATAATAATCATCCGAAATTGCATTTCTCCTCTCTCTAGTGGATCTCCTTAATGGCATTTCAGTTATTTGAGGTTGTTGAGTTTGATTTTCATTAGTTATATCAGGTTCCTGATGGGGGAGATTTTCGAGATTGTCTTGAACTGGAGTTGCATCAACAACTTGAGGGAAAGACACATGTTCTTCCTCAAAGACAAAATCTCTAACAATTTTATCTCCCCACCCCCCAAACTCAATATCCTCAAAGAACCTAGCATTACCCGTCTCAAAAATAGTTCGTGATGTGGGATCATAAAACTTAAAACCCCTGGATTTTCAGAGTATCCAACAAAATAGCTACTAACCGTCTTAGCGTCCAGTTTCTTTTCATTCGGCCTATAAGGCCTTGCCTCAGCTGGACAACCCCAAATGTGAAAATGCCGAATACCGGGTTTATGCCCAGTCCAAAGTTCATATGGGGTTTTTATTGTAGCTGCAGTTGGAACTCTATTAAGAATATAAGCTACGGTTTTTAATATGGATTGGGACTTTTCATGAATAAGATATAGGTACCCATAATGAGAGTAATCGTCTATGAATTTGATAAAGTATTGTTGACCATTCCGACAAGGAGTAGGAAATGGCCCACAAATATCCGTATGTATCAATTCTAAGACGTCCGAATCTCTTAGCACCTAATCTAGTTCTTGTTTGTTTGTTTTCCCTTGATACACTCAATACAAAATTTCCGAATTTGAGGAATCAAGAGAATCAAGAATTCCATCTGACACGAGTTTCTGAATTCTTTGAATGGATATGAGACCCAAACGTTTATGCCAGAGTGAAATAGAATTCTCATTAGTTAACTTTTGGTACCATTAAACTTGTATGCAAAGTTTCTTTATTTGAAGTTATTGTATCAACCAAATATAAGCTATCAAATGTTGATAAAACACCAGTACCAATAAGATTTGAATTCCAAAAGAGACTAACTTTATTGTCCCCAAATGTACATTTATAACCGCATATGTCCAATTGGGGAACTGAAAGTAAATTCCGTCTAAAAGACGGTACAACAAAAGTCTCATTCAAATCTAAATGAAAACCGGTCTTAAACAACAGCCTAAATTTGCCAATAGCTTCAACTGGCACCTTCTTGCCGTCACCCTCATAGATGTATCTTTCACCATCATTTGGTTTTCGGCAGTTCAGGCAACCCTGCATTGATATACTTATATGAGTAGTAGCAGCAGAATCTACCCACCAAGTATCCTTAGGTACCGAAATTATATTAACTTCAGAACAAACAAGAGACAGAAATGTACCTTTTTTTCGCACGCCAGGCATGGTACTTGGTACAATCTCTCTTTACATGATCAGTCCCATTACAGAGAAAGCAACCTAATCCAGTAATTTCAACCTTAGGTTCCTTATGTTGCTTAATCTTGGGCCTTACAACCGCAACTTCCTTATTTTTCCTCTTCTTAGTTTCCTTAGAAGAAGATGCCAAATGAGCACTTTCAGTCTTATCTTGCTTAATCCTTTCCTCTTCTTGCACACAATGTGAAATGAGCTCATTAAGAGTCCATTTCTCCTTCAGGCAGTTATAACTGACCTTAAACTGATTAAAGTGTGCCGGAAGAGATATCAAAACAAAGTACACAAGCAGTTCCTCAGGTAATACTAGCTTGAGTAACTTAAGTTTCGAAGCAAGATGAGACATTTCCATAATGTACTCCCTAATGTTTTCCTTGCCCTTATACCTCATAGAAACAAGTTTACTCAATAGTGCACTTGTTTCCGCCTTTTCGTTTTGAATAAAACGCTGTTCGAGGTTTTCAAGGAAAACTTTGGCATTAGGTTCATCATTCATAGTGCCCCTGAATGATTCTGGAATTGCACGCTTCATGATCATTAGACTCAAGCGATTCGAGCGTTCCCACTTCTCCATCGCTTTCTTTTCATTAGGAGAGGATGTATCCTCAAGAGGAGTAGGTTGCTCGGTCCGAAGGGCTAAGTCAAGATCCATGCAACCGAGAACGATCATTACATTCTCTTTCCATTCCTTAAAGTTAGTGCCGTTAAGCACAGGGATGCTATTGATATTGGCAGAGATCGTAGAAGCAGAAGAGTTTACTGAAAATTGAACAAAGGATTACTACATACATGCTTACAAAACTTGAACTTTAACTTTATAGATTCAAAGTTAGGCATTTCCCATTACAAGATACCTAGCACAACATTGATTTTAGTCTTTGGACAGAAAATCAACTTGTAAGTGGTACTCTTGGTGTAGTGATCAAACATAGACAATAAACTCCTGTCAAATATTAAACCTTCCTTTGGGCCGATTTAATATTCACATGGAAAACCAAATAATCATCTCATATTTACCACCACAAGAATGTTCGAATTCCTGCCAAATAACACCTTCTTTTGGGCCGATGTTAAACGCATGGAAGACTAACATCCACAGTCATCTCATATTTTATAATTAATCAATCTACACAATAGAGGTTACTTTGGCAACATAATGCTTCAATTGAAAAACTAAAATATTAGATGCAATCAACTTTAGTTCCTTAAGCCATTTTATGAATCTTAACTTAATGTGTTACATGATTGGATGTGTAACACTTGAATATTAATCGTTGTTTACTGAATTGGACAATTCTATAATATATAAGAATTGATGGACTATAAAACAATTAACATTCACTGAAACTTAACAGAGTTGAAACGTTTTTAACCTTACTGGACCAAGACAATCGATTGTCAAAACCAGACAATCGATTGTTTGGTTTTTTTAAAAACTTATACTGGACCAAACAATCGATTGTCAAAACAGACAATCGATTGTTTGGTTTTTTCTGAGAATTTTAAGTCACTGGATGAGACAAGAAAAAAATTTTCTAAGTTACTGGACCAGAAAATCGATTGTCAAAACAGACAATCGATTGTTTGGTTTTTTCTGAAAATTTTAAGTCACTGGATGTGACAAGGAAAAATTTTTCTAAGTTACTGGACCAGACAATCGATTTTCAAATCCAAACAATCGATTGTCAGGTATAATTTAAAAACATTTCATCTTACTGGAGTGTATACAATCGATTGTACAGTGTATACTTTTTCTGAATTATAACAAGATTTTTAACATGAATCTTTAAACATGAAAACATGTTATTTACCAACTAAATCATGCTATATACAACGTTTTAACATGATATAAAAACATCAAACTGAATCAAATCATAACATTCATAAGATCATGCTATCATGCTATTTCATGGTAGAATTTCATAAACAAAATTCTAATTATACTTTAACATGAATCCTAATATAACATGAACCTTATGAACATCCAAATTATCCAAAATTGAAGGGTGGCTCTGATACCAATTGTTAGGATTATGATTCCTACTAAAAACAACAACCTTCATATCGAATAATTCGGATATATAAACTACATGAGCGGAAGCTAACCTGAATCCATATGTGGAAATGTTGAACCTCCTTTTGATGATTGTCCTTGAGTTATTGAGAACTCCTTTAGCCTTCCTTCAAGTTTTCTTGAAGTATGATTGTCACCACAAGAATGGATCCACAATACTAAAACAATATATGAAAGATTCACAATAATAGTGTTATGACAATTATCAAAATTTGGCTTATGGTTTTCCACCCTATTTGCAAGACAATGGACAATATGGTTCTTGATTCAATGGGAAGAAGAAGAACTTGTCTTGCACTAGAATGGGAACCATAACCCCACTTTATAACTCTAGGAGTTACATAACCCAAGAGACAAGAGTTACAAGACAAGAGTTATGTCTTGAGTTATGTCTTGCAAGAGTTACATAACTCAAGAGTCACAAGCAAGTAACCATAGTTACTTATGTAACCTTAGTTAGCCCATCATAAACTAAGGTTACCCTTTTGGGTATCTACACATTAGTCCTACATTTTAGTATGACAATACATTGGCCCCCTTAACATAATGTCCATAAGACCACATAATTAGGCAAAACCAAAAGATAGCACATAACATATAATTATCCATATATTGTTCATATGTGTGTAGATATAAGTCCATATATCTAGATATAAATCCATATATCTTACACAACCCCCTTATAGTTAAACCAAGAATATTAAAAATTGCAATGATCTGAATTGAACACATTGGTAAAGCCTGTTAAGTATTTCAAAACGACTATAATATCTTTCCATGTTGTCCAATAAATGCATGAAGGAACTCATTATCGGATGCCTTTGTGAATGTGAGAGGACATCAAACATGTAAAACGACGGTGGTATGTTCCAAGGCATCTATTGTACTACATGAATTATTATATTACCGGTCCATGCTCAATGTAAACCACCAATTGAGAAGACATCATGCTACGCCTTGTATCTACCTGCCAGCTTTAACTACCTAACCAATACAAATAAAATAAAATATCAAGTAATTTACCAGAAAATATAATTAATTGCTCCTACACTAACAATACTTTCTCAATTAGATGTGGTTGTATAGCAAAAATAACATCACATATAATAAATAGGTTACGTGCTCTAAACTACCAATATTATCAAATCATTTTATATCAAGGAAAGAGAATTTTTTTAGAAAGTATTTATAATATTACATGAACATTCAAAATAAAATATAAAGGCAGGATAGTAAATACCTGTATCGTACATCAAAATATCGTCGATCGTTTACATCAAATCTCTAGAGTAGAGTTAAGAGTAATATCTTTGTTTTGTAAGTCATAAGCATGTTATCTTTCTAGTATGTTAGTGAATTCATGAAAATGCTTTTCGAATAACTTCATCGTAACTTACATTATATGTAGAATAATCATCATGATTATCTGATGTAGGTGGTCGAATCAACAATCTAACACATTCAGAACTTTTATCTCTCGATAATGCGACATAGAGTTGGTCATGTGAAAAAACAGGCTCGCGTAAATAAATACCAACAAAATCTAATGTTTGACCATGTGTTTTATTTATAGTCATTACAAAACATAGTTTTAACTTGATATACATTTAACTTGAAAAACTATTACAGTTTTGTAAGTGCTGAAAAACGCTTTTCTAAAAATTTAAAAAAGATGCTTTTTAATTTTGAACAACTCATTTTCAAAAAATTTGCAAAATTTCATGGACTAAACATATTTGGAGAATACTTTTTGAAAAAAAGGGGAAAAACATTCATGGAACGGGACCTAATTATTTCAGGAAGCTATATTTTCAACATTAAATTCATGAAAAGTTACGAAGTAAAATCAGACTTGAGAAAGTTAAAAAAAATTACCCAATGACTAAACAAAATAACTAATGCTTTATATGAATAAATTAACTGAGACACCAAGAATTGCGTGCCTATGTCTACAAGTAAGAAGAAAATAATTTCCAATATAAACGATAACAATCCATAATCGACTTCATGAGTAGGAAAGATTTGTTGAGATAAGAGCAGCTAGATGTCCTGCCTTTTTTATGTAATCCATTGTCGCATTTTCTCCCAACTTCCTGCACTCATTATTGTACCCAAAATTAGATATTCCATAGATTTGATCAATAAAAGCATTTAATTTTGAATTCCAAAATTGCTCTGCCACGTTTAAAATCTTGTCGTCGTCTCCACATAAAAGGTAAATCCTCTGTGTGAAAGATTAGACAAAGCTACTTTGTAAAAGTAGCACCCAAGTTTTGGAAATTTTAGACTCGTGAATACTATTATCATCGAGAAATCATAGAGGAATATGACATTTACTTCAATATCTAGTTTACTTTTTATTTTTATTTTTCTTTTGGGGCATGTTTTTGTCCTTTTTTATTCCCTTAAAATGTCCTTCAATTTCTTTCCAGTTATTGGCTAAGAATTGATATTTTATTTATCTCAACGTTAGGGGTGGACATAATTTGAGCAAACTCGAAATTTAAATTTTTTAGTTTTTTTTTTGTTTGGATTTTGGATTTAATTTCTTTAAATTTTTAGATTTCGGATTGGATATTGGATTTGGTACTTTGGATTTTGGATATCCGAGAATCCGAAATTTTTATACTTTACATTTAGCCCATCATTCATATCTCAATAATAATAATTTCAATGCCCTACCCATTAGATATTATCTTATGTATTCAATATTAATTATTTAGTTACTCTCCTCATATTTTCTACTTGGACGTAATTTTACAATTGCTATTTCTTATTGACCGTATTGATGTCTCTTGTTGCATTTTTTGATAATAATTTTATCGCTCGAATACTTTATTTGGATAATTACGGTGAGAATAATGAACTATTTATGTAATTTAATATGAGTACTTCATTTGGATATTCATTTTTGTAAAAGAAAAAATATCTCAACTTATAAACTCAAACCCAAAAATTCAAAATATCCAAATCGGTTAATCTGAAATCAAAGTTAAAAAATTCAATCCAATTCGAACTTATTTGGATTGTCATTTCTTCAATCCTAAAATCTAAAATCAAAACCGAAACTTTTATAGCTAATCCGAACTACTCAGACGCTCACCCCTACTCGGTAGGAGATTGACTTATGATTTTTGGGTAATTTACCTACATTCAAGAAGTTTTGTCCAGTAACGTGATCTAAGAATCCAAAATTGGAGAGAGAAAATGAATAATGGAATGATTTGAGGTCAAATAAAAAAAAATGAAAACCACGAAAGATCAATATTCAAATATTAAATAGACAAAAATATTAAAGAATTTAGGTGATTTCTCCTCAAATCTGTCATTGTGTGCGTCACAAAAACAAGAGGAAGAGAAGATTGGAAATACCTGGGAGTAGTTAGTAGCGTCTTTGTCACTCACTACTAAAGCTTCAAGAAGTTCGGTTTTCTCCTTTCTGTTGGCAAACATAACCTGCTTTTATAGTATTTTGTTATTAAAAGTCATGGTATAAAAATGCAAATTTAGTATATAAATACTGCTAATTAATATAAAGAATTTGTACGCAAGAAATTTATTTACACCCTCCCAAGGGAAATATCAAAAGCTATATAGTAACACTATATCGACCATAAAAACTTACCAACCAAGTGTTTACACCAACTCGTATCCAACATTTTTTCGTCCTTCTTTCGTTTTCTATTCCTTATTATAATATATAGTCGTTCTTACATGTTGATGAGACAGCAAAATTTTTCCATTCAGTTATTTTTATGTTTGGGTTGTTTCACGTATCTCTAACGATAAATCAGATTAAGAGATGTAGTTAGTAATTTACTACTTTATACACCAAATAAAGTTACTTGTCCACGTTTGACCCTTTTTTTACATACAGTTTTACTTTACTCTTAAATCTTAATCTTTTAGGGCTGGTTTTAACAGTACTACATGCATGTCATTGACCATCATACAGAATCACGTAGCTTACCATAATTTTTACAATAGTGTAGTTTTATAAATAATTAAGTAATTAAAAGTATGTTATTTATCAACTTAATTTTTTAAACGAGCAGGTCACCTTATTCCACATGGTATCAACACATACAGAGATTTTAGATTTAAGTCTCAATAAATTTCACATGAAATGTAAGTTGAGATAGCATAATTACCACTTTATAGAAGCTGGGTTGTCAGTTAAAAAGGACGTACCTCAAGAAAATCACTGAAGAAAAATTCAGGAAACCATGGGAACTTATGACTACCAATAGATAACAATACTTTGAGACCAGAGATGGTTTTGGGCAAAAGAAATTCAGGCCAACTTGTGAACCCAATATTCTTCAATGAAGCATTGCTAATAGACTTGGTCAACTCAATAACCGTACTTGACATAATCATAGACTCAACCATGTGAGGATACAATTGAGCCAATTTGAACCCAACAATAGAGAGAACTTTTCCACTCCAAGCTTCATCATTCCCTTTGCTAAACATTCTGCCTGCAACAACAATAACATGTTCAGTGTAATTTCGCAAGTGGGATCTGAGAAGGTTAAAGTATACGTTGGTCTTATCCCTGAGTTTAAACAGATAAAGATGTTATTTCCGAAAGACCCTCGGCTCAGAGAGAAGGAAGGGGAATAACAAGCAAATCAATCTAACAACCAAAGTAAAATACAAAACTAACAAAAGATAATGCATTCAAAAAATCGAAACACAAGGCAACAACATATAGTAACAGAGACTAGGTGTACGAGAAAAGACAAAAAAATGGAAAGCACCAAGTGGTGTGGGAAGGCTACTGCTACAAACAAGGGCAACACGCGATCACATAACTCTCTACCTTTATTCTCAACCTCGACACATTTTTATCCATGGTCATGTCTGAGTGAGCTGGAGCAACGCCATATATATCTTGCCTAATCACCTTCCCCCAATACTTCTTCGGCCTGCCTGTACCTCTCTGTTGGCCATTCCACGCTAGCCTCTCACACCTCCTCATCGGAGAATCAACGCCTCTCCTCTTCACATACCTTAATTATCTATGTCTCGCTCCCGCATCTTGTCCTCCACGGAGGCCATACCCACCTTATCCCAAATAAAATTTTATCTAACCTGATATGTCCGCTAAACATTCGGCCTAACTTCGCGTATTTGTTCCATAAAAAAGAAAATTAGAGAACAATTAAAATTTAACTTTCGGATTAAATGCTCACGCGAGTTAAATATACCTGAAAACTCGTCGACCGTTCGGGACGATCAGTGAAGGAATCCCCGAAAAAAAGTAGGTCAGGGACGTAGATAGCAAAATCAGCACCTCAAATTCTTAAGGAAAGCACTTGAAAAAGCCAAGTCAAAATTCCATTGGAAACAAATCCATGAACAAATACAACAGCAGGCTTAGGTGTAGAATTAGGCAACTTGTTGTTTGTTTTATGGTAATGAATGGTTTCAGTTGGAACCCAAAAATGCATGATAGTTCCTGGTTCTATTTCCACCATTTGGGATGTCATTCCAATAGCTTTCAATACACCATGAATTATTGGTTTTATCACTTCAAATACATTTCCCATTTTCTCTCAAACTCTTGATAATCTCCCTTTCCTCTATAGGAATTATTACACAAAAGATAGCTGTGAGAAATTATATATACTACTATATCTGTAATACTGTACAGGCTAGGCTGGCTAGAGATGATATTATACACGTATTCTTGGCGGCAAGCTGACAAATTTATGTTCCTTGTCTTGGTATTTATTACGATAGAATAGACTAGAATCATATTAATTCTAACCCATTCTTCCAGGGTTGACCTTACTTTTTTCATATTAAGTCTAGGGAAAAGAGCCAATTATATTTCATAGACCTTGCCACCTCAGTTCCAAGTAAATATTATATGGCTTGTCACTTCGGCACTTCTAACTCATTTTACACTTTTCTTCTAACTTTTTTCGCCACTAAATTATTCCCTTTCACCATTATTGTCACCATTACTATCAAAAAAATATTAAAGTTTATATTTTTATATATGAATTAGGACAAAGATAGCATATTACGTAGCATTCAGCTCATCAAATATTACTAACAAATTGAATATGTACTTTAGACGGACTTAATGAAAATTAAAGGAATATATTTCAACCAATAATATTACGGTAGTGCTATACTTGAACCTAAAGTATAATAAAAGTTATATTTTATTCGTATCTTAACACATAATTAAAGAATAAAACGATTACAAAAGAATAACTCTTCCTCTCAAAAAAGTCTTCGAAGATCTTCTATAAGATTTAAATTGTATTGGTGGTGAAAAAGAACTGGATGTAGAATATTAGATTGTTGACATAGCATAATGTGTGGAACGAAAATATAGTGACACATGGCAATCTTATTGATAGAAAAAGAAAAGGGGCGAAAATAAATACCCACGAAATGATACCGGGCCTAATAGCTGGCAAGAAATGAATAAATAATAAAAAGAAGGAAAGATACATTGACCAGAAGGAAATAAGGAAGGGGAATTAGATTATATATAACTCATTTATAGCAACAAATGTGCAGTTATGAGCATCCAAAATAATGGGCAACCAATATCATTAATGTTCATAATTAGCCCTGATTATGGGGGAAAACCGCTACTATTGTATATTCCTATATAAAGACACGTAATTCTATTCATAAGGACACATTCGAGACAATATTGAAATATATACTTTACTTTTCTTCTTTCTCGAAATTCTCTACCTTAACTTTGCAATCAATTATTTCTTAAGTTATTCTTTGTATTTTCCTGTGGTACCTTCAGAAAGTGAAGCAAAACTTGGTTAGTAACCCGTTTACTTGTAAAATTAAACTTTTACTGAAAGATATATTTTTGGTTAAATAAATAGGTTTCTATCAGAGTTGGCAGATTAAAAGGATAACTTCAACATCTTATCATCCTGTGGCTAATGGACAAAGCCGAATCGACAAACAAAGTTATTATTAACAACTTGAAGAAAAGATTAGAGGAGTCAAAAGGCAAGTGGCCAAAGGAATAAATGATCTGTGCTCTAGATTTCATAGTCCAAAGTTCTAACATTAGGGGACTCTCTCTCTCTCTCTCTCTCTCTTTATATATATATATATAAAATATGAAAAGGCAAAAGCAAAAATCAAGAAGACAAAAAGTGTCAGGAATTCAAGAACACAAAAAGTAAAAATTCAATCTTGAATCAGTCTAAGAGCCAAAAAACCCTCCAAAATCTTTGAAGAAACTCGGAAAAGAGATGCAAAAGGATCCAAGATGTACTCTAAGTTCTTATGAGTTTTTAGTCACATGGTTTTAAACCAAAATTTATTGAACCTACTGTAAATGAAATAGGTGTGAAAGAGTTGTAAATATTGTATTACATAAACAAAGAATGACATACAATGTCTGAAAGATCAAAGTATAAAACTTCCTCAAATTATTTCTTTTTTACTTCTTTCATATATTCACACCAATAAGAAGATGAGGCGAAGAAAGGAAGTCTAATGGCCCAAGATTGCTCTCCACGAACACGTGAACTAGTACGCGGACACGAAGAGTGGAACGACATAACTACGCGAACGCGTGAGGGGGGCGCGAATGCGATGAAGGAAAAGACAGAGCTTCGCGAATGCGAGCTGTGTTACGCGAACGCGAAGAAGGAAAATGAGGCGACCAACAGAGGCTCTTCGCGAACGCGGAAGGATCTTCACGAACGCGAAGGAGGATATCATATAGCAGGAGACATCCGTCCAAAAACAAGGGAAAATAACTCGTAGCCCACTCGGAACACACTTGAGGCCCCCGGGACTCCATCTAAACACACAAACAAGTCATATAATCTGACACAGACTCGTTCGAGGTCTCAAATTAACAAACAAGGCCAAAATAAAGAATCACACCATGAATCGAACTTAAGAACTTTCAAACCTTCCAACTTCCAAAACTCGGACCGACGCCTATTAAATCAACCCGGAATGATGCCAAATTTGCAGACAAGTCCAAAGTCACATAACGGAGTTGTTCCAACTCTCGGAATCGCATTCTGACCCTGATATTACAAAAGTCAACTCTGAGTCAAAGCTCTCCATTTTCCAAACTTCAACTTTTCCAACTTTCGCCCAAATGCCTCAAATTATCCTACGGACGTCCAAATCTGAATCTGGATGCACGCCTAAGTCCAAAATTACCATACGAAGCTGTTGAGATACCACCACAACTCATTCCGGGGCCGTTTACTCAAAAATCCAATTCCTGTCAAATTCTCACAGTGTAAACTTTCAAAACTAGTTTCCTTTTCCCAATTTGACTCTGAATCATCCGTTCTGAATTCAACCATGCATGCTAGTTGATACACATATTATGAAGTTGTTCGTGACCTCATACTGTTGAACCGAAAGTAATTGCACAAAATGACCAGTTGGGTCGTTATAAAAAAAATGTATGACATATTTATTTTCAAAGGATAAAAATAAAAAATAAAAATATACCTTTCTTTTTTATTTATTGTATTTAACAATTCTAGCCTTGAATAAATAATGCTCCTTTGAGTATCGTTTACCTTTTAGATCTATTTGACGCATTATGGGTAACTATTTTGATTTTTTTTTTAATATGTAGTTAGTTAGTAGTTTTATTTTGTTCAACAATAAGAGAGAAGGAAAAGAGAAGTTTTCAAAGAGAGCAAAGCATATTACCTTAAAGACAATTTCAAAAGCAAGCTAAAAAGGAAAAAAACAAAGCAAATTTAGCAACGTATCAACAACAATAATATAATCTTACAAATGAAGTTCTGCGAGGATTAAATGTACGTAAATTTTATTTTTATCATGCATGACCTCTTTTCTAATAAACACTCCGAATCACTGCCATTAAATGGCTCCTTCCACATATCTTTGTGGATTCAAATTGCAAGCTTATTTTTCTCCACGTGGGCTCTTTATCTTAAAAAAATTATCTATTAAATTGAATTAGTTTTATACCACATATGAGCACTAAATATTTTTTATATACACTTTCAAACAGTTATCCAACTTAACAATACTTTTTATTCTATAGCAATTTAAGCCAAACGAACTTAACAATATGTTTTATATGTTAGACATTTGGATTTGTACTACATACATATGGACAATATATGGATTAATTATATGTTATGTGCTATCTTTTGGTTTGGTCTAAATTAGTGATCTTATGGACATTATTATTAAGGAGGCCAATACATTGTCATATAAAGTGTAAGACTAATTTATGTGTAGATACCCATATAGAGTAACCTTAGTTAATGATGGGCTAACTAAGGTTACATACATGTAACTATGGTTACATGCTTATAAATAGGGGGTATTGGTTCCCATTTGATGCAAGACTAATTCTCTTCTTCTTCCCATTGAAATTAGAGAGCAAATCCTTTGTCTTGCACATCAAGTGGAAAGCCAAACCCGGACAATCTCCAAGCCGGATCAAGGTGATCTTCAAGCCGGATTAAGGAGCTTCCACCAATGGATTCAGGTACGCTTCCGCTTATGTTTTAGTTCCAAATAATTCGATATGAAGGCTAAAGTGTTATAGTCGGATTTATTCCAACAATTGGTATCAGAGCCTCCTTCGTATTAGGTCATTTGGAAGTTCATGAATTCAATATTATAAAACTTTATGATTAAATTAAGATAGAATTTTGATTTTGAAATTCTAGTACCTTGATATAACATGCTTTCATGAATGATTTGTTGATGATAAACTTTAGTATTTCGATACAATGTTATCACCATATGAATTGAAATGTTGAAATAAATTGCCTAATTTCGATTGTTGAACATGATTCCTTGATTAAGCCTTTTGTTGAAAGCCCCATTAAGTTTATTATCGTTGAGTGGCGATCTCAAATGTTGCCCAAATAACCTTCAGTGACGGCCACTCCAGTTTCAATATATAGTCGCCGCTAATACATTTAGCGGCGACTTCTATGGGTTTAGTGGCAGCGTTCGTCGCTGCAAAAGGTCCTGGAATAAATTTGCAGAAACGTTTGATTATCTGGCAATTAAGACAGAAACGTTTTTAATAAAAAATGTTTTTCTGGTGACATTAATGAAACCATATTGCAAAATTAATTAATACAAACGTTTTTCATTATTATTGAAACGTTTTTTTATTTAATTAAGATATTAATGGAGTCATAATGCAATATTAATATTAAAACATTAATCTTGCATTATTAAAGAAACGTTTTTCCATTAATTACAGAAATATTTTTCCATTATTCGAGAAACGTTTTATCATTAGTGGAGACATAATTAGTCTTGCATTATTTATTGAAATTTTTTTTATAATTAACATATTAATGAAGACATAATGTACAATTATTAAAGAAACGTTTTTCATTATCAAAGAAACGTTTTAAGTTTTCAGATTTTAATTGTACATTAATGTTTTGTCCATTAATATTCAGATTTTAATATTCAAATTTTACATAATAAACATGTAATTTTCGGTTGAGATTCAATATATGGCTTAAAACACTAATTAATTTTGCATATAATATTTTAAATTAGTCAATTGAAACATTATGTTACCAAAGTAACCTCTTTTGTGAAGATTGATTGATTTTAAAATATAGGATGACTGTGTATATTCGTATTCCATGAGGTTAACACCGGCCCAAAGGAAGGTTGTTATTTGGCAGGAATTCGAGCATGCTTGTGGTAATAAATATGTGACAATTATTAAGTTTTCCATGTGAATATTAAGTCGGCCCAAAGGAAGGCTTGATATTTGACAGGAGTTTATTGTCAATATTTTGATTACTACACCAGCAGTACCAATTACAAGTTGATTTTCTGTCCAAAGACTAAAATCAATGTTGTGCAAGGTATCTTGTAATGGGATTTGCCTATTTTGAATCAGTATACTAAAGTTAAAAATCAAATAATTGTAAGCATGTTTTAAGTTGTCCTTGTTCTATTTTCAGTGAATTCTTCAACTGCTACAATATCTGCAAATATTAACAGCATCCCTGTGCTTAATGGCACAAATTTTAAGGAATGGAAAGAGAACATTATGATAGTTCTCGGTTGCATGGATCTAGACCTTGCACTTCGGATTGAGAAACCTTGCACTTCGGATTGAGAAACCTGCTTCTGTTGAGGATATATCTTCTTCTGATGAGAAGAAGGAGATGGAGAAGTGGGAACGCTCAAATCACATGAGTCTTATGATCATGAAACGTGCAATTCCATAATCTTTTAGGGGCACTATGACTGAAGAAAATAATGCTAAAGTTTTCCTTGAGGACCTTGAAAAGCGTTTTGCACAAAACGAAAAGGCGGAAACTAGTACTCTTTTGAGTAAACTTGTTTCCATGAAGTATAAAGGCAAAGGAAACATAAGGGAGTATATTTTAGAAATGTCTCATCTTGCTTCAAAACTTAAGTCACTCAAGTTGGAATTACCTGAGGAACTGCTTGTGTACATAGTTTTGATCTCTCTCCCTGCATAATTTAATCAGTTTAAGGTTAGTTACAACTGCCTAAAGGAGAAATGGACTTTTAATGAACTCATTTCACATTGTGTGCAAGAGGAAGAGAGAATAAAGCAAGATAAGACAGAAAGTGCTCATTTGGCATCCTCTTCTAAAGACAACAAGAAGAGGAAAAATAAGGAAGTTGCGGTCTCAAGGCCCCAGAAGAAGCAACAAAAGGAAACTAAGGTTGAAACTACAGAATCAGGTTGCTTTTTCTGTAAGGGGACTAATCACAAGAAGAAAGATTGTACCAAATACCACGCTTGGCATGCGAGAAAAGGTATATCTCTTGCTCTTGTTTGTTCTGAAGTGAATTTAATTTCGGTACCTAAAGATACTTGGTGGGTAGATTCTGCTGCTACTACTCACATACGTATATCTATGCAGGGTTGCCTGAACTGCCGAAAACCAAGTGATGGTGAAAGATACATCTATGTGGGTGACGACAAAAGGGTTGAAGTTGAGGCTATTGAAAATTTTAGGCTATTGTTTAAGACTGGTTTTTATTTGGATTTGAATGAGACTTTTGTTGTACCGTCTTTTAGACGGAATTTAATTTTTGTTCCCAAATTGGACATATCCGCTTATTCTTGTTCATTTGGTGATAATAAAGTGAGTCTTTTTCAAAATTCAAATCTTATCGGTACTGGTCTTTTATCAGCATATGATAGCCTATATTTGGTTGACATAATAACCTCACATAATGAAACTTTGCATACAAGTTCTAGTGGTACCAAAAGAAAATTAACTAATGAGAATTCTTTATCATTCTGGCACAAACGTTTGGGTCACATATCCAAACAAAGAATTCAGAAACTCGTGTCAGATGAAATTCTTGATTCTCTTGATTCCTCAAATTCGGATATTTGCATTGAGTATATCAAGGGTAAACAAACAAACAAGACGAGATTAGGTGCCCAGAGAGCTTCAGATGTCTTAGAATTGATACATACGGATATTTGTGGGCCATTCCCTACACCTTGTAGAAATGGTCAACAATACTTTATCACATTCATAGATGATTACTCTCGTTATGGATACCTATATCTCATTCATGAGAAGTCCCAATCTATAGACGTGTTCAAATTATATAAGGCCGAAGTTGAAAATCAACTAAGCAAAAGAATTAAAACAGTTAGATCTGACCGTGGTGGTAAATACTATGGTAGATATGATGGTTCAGGTGAACAACGTCGAGGGCCATTTGCAAAATTCCTAGATGAGTGTGGGATCGTTCCTCAGTACACTATGCTAGGCAGTCCTTCTATGAATGGTGTATCTGAGAGACGAAATCGAACACTAAAGGACATGGTGAGAAATACGATTTGGCATACTACTTTGCTAGACTCACTCTGGGGGAGAAGCATTGAAAACCGCAGCATATATACTTAATCGGGTTCCAACTAAAGCTACAATCAAAACCCCATATGAGCTTTGGACTGGAAATAAGCCCAGTATAAAGCACTTAGACATTTGGGGTTGTCCAGCTAAGGCAAGGCCTTACAGGCCAAATGAAAAGAAACTGGATTCTAAAACGGTTAGTAGCTATTTAGTTGGATACTCTGAAAGATCAAGGGGGTATAAGTTCTATGATCCCACTTCTAGAACTATTTTTGAGACGGGTAAGAACATGTGTCTTTGCCTCCAGTTGTTGATCTTGATCAGGGTGTTCTCATTCCTGATACGGATCACACAACTCTAGTTCATGACAATCTTGATAATCTCCCTAATCAAGTTCCTGATATTATTAATGAAAATCAAACTCAACAACCTCAAGAACCTGAAGTGCCATTAAGGAGATCCACTAGAGAGAGGAGAAGTGCAATTCCCGACGATTATGTTGTATTTCTCTAAGAACATGAGGCAAACTTGGAAATGGTGGAAGATACTCTTGTCTTCCTCCAAGAACAAGAAAGTGACATTGGACTTGAGGAAGATGATCCAATCAACTTCCGCCAAGCCATGAAAGGTTCTAACTCTCAAAAGTGGATTGATGCAATGAAGATGAAGTCTATGAGCGATAACGGCGTTTGGGAGCTTGTTACATTGCCCGAAGGTGTTAAACCAATTGGTTGTAAATGGATATTTAAAACCAAGAGGGATTCAGAGGGCAATGTCATTTAGTATAAAGCTCTCCTTGTCGCAAAGGGATACACTCAAAAGGAAGGCATTGATTATAAAGAGACTTTCTCTCCGGTTTGATCGAAAGACTCTTTTAGGACAATAATGGCACTAGTAGCACATTTTGATCTTGAACTTCATCAGATGGATGCTAAGACAGCGTTTCTCAATGGTGACATTGAGGAATCAATTTATATGGTGCAACCTCAAAACTTTGTTTCGGAAGACTCAAAGAAAAGGGTTTGCAAATTAAAGAAATCCATCTATGGGCTCAAGCAAGCTTCCCGTCAATGGTATCATAAGTTTCATGAAGTCATTACATCCTTTGGTTATGAACCAAATATTGCTGATGACTGTATATACCATAAGTTAAGTGGGAGCACACATATTTTTCTGGTTTTATATGTCGATGACATACTGCTTGCCAGTAATGATATAGTATTATTGCACGAAACTAAGAAATTTCTTTCAAAGAAATTTGAAATGAAAGATCTTGGTGATGCCTCTTTTGTATTAGGAATTTAGATACATCGAGATCGCTCCAAAGGTGTTCTCGGTCTGTCACAAAGAGGCTATATCGATAAGATTCTTAAAAGATTTGGCATGCAGGATTGTAAACCAGGCGACACCCCTGTTGCTAAGGGAGACAAGTTTAGTCTCAAACAATGCCCAAAGAATAGTTTTGAAACCATGGAAATGGAGAAGACACCTTATGCTTCGGCTGTAGGGAGTCTGATGTATGCTCAGGTATGCACACGACCTGATATAGCATACATTGTTGGGATGCTGGGCAGATATCTCAGCAATCCGGGAATGGACCATTGGAAGGCAGCCAAAAGGGTCATGTGGTACTTACAGAGAACAAAGGATTACATGCTCATATATCGGAGATTGGACCGGCTTGAGATCATCGGGTACACTGACTCCGATTTTGCTGGATGTCAAGATAGTCTGAAGTCTACATCAGGCTATATCTACATGCTTGCTGGCGGTGCTATCTCTTGGAGAAGCATCAAGCAAACTCTTACGGCCACTTCCACCATGGAAGCGGAATTCATGGCATGTTATTGTTAGAAAATACGCTTAACGCTAGAAGGGGGGTGAATAGCGTTATAATAAAAAACAACGTAAACTTGTGGAATTTAAAAATTGCAGGAATGAAATAAGTGCGATAAGTAAATAATAAGGAACGAACGCACCGATGTATCCTGGTTCACCACAACCCGTGGCTAGTCCAGTCCCCGAGAGACTCTCTCGAGATTTCCACTATCTTCGTCAAGCTTACGGGTGCTTAACAAACCGTTGCAGTTGCTCAAGGATACCACACATTAAGACTTCACTTGCTTGAGGATTCCTCACCCCAAGATTTCAACCACTAGGACTTTGGGTACTTAGCAAACCCAACAAATGAGAAGATATGTTCTTCTCAAACAACTCTCTTTTACAACAAATACTCTCTCAATAGAGTGGATAAAGAGATACACAATAAGCTCTATGAACAACACAAAGTTGTCTATCAAATGGCTCAACAAAAGCTCTAAAATGATGCTTGAAAATGATCAATATGTATAGCAATGTATGGAGGAGTTGTGTGTTTAAAACAGCTCAAAAGACCTCTTTTTATAGGTGAAAAAGTGGTGCTGACCGTTGCTTAATTGACAAATAAAATCCCTAATTTTGTGCTCAAACAATCGATTGTTTGGAGTAGATAATCGATTGTTTGACCAACGTTCAAAAGACAGATTCCTGATTTTAGGCTAAACAGTCGATTGTATGGACTAAATAATCGATTGTTATTCAACGTTCAAAAATTAATTTAGGATTCTGTGGGAACGGTCAAAATATAATTGATTCTGTGGGAACGGTCAAAATATAATCGAATGTTGAAAATGACAATCGGTTGTTTATGAATATAATCGATTGTATGACAAAAACAATCGATTGTTTAGATGTTTAAAAACTTCGGTTGCACACTGTCTCAAAATAATCGATTGTTAAAAGTAGACAATCCATTGTTTGCTATTTTGAAAAACTTCAGATCACACTGTCTTAATACAATCGATTGTAGGATTCAAATAATCGATTGTTGAGGCCCAGATTTAAAAGACATGTTTAAAACCTTCAACATCATTTTGTTTTAACACAAAGATGCATGTTTATGATAAATATGATTTAATAAAATATTTTATGCATGTTTATGATGACCTAATGTTGAGCCAAAGGATAAGATAACTTAAACGTTGTCCTTACATTGGTTCTACCAAACGACCTACGTCTTGGGTCTTCGGTCTTGAACTCTTTGGCTCGTTCATGCAATTCCGTCATCAGTATGCTTCTCGCCATTTGATTGATTGTCATATTATATCGTTGTTTGACACTTGACTTCATTGTTTGTCATTCATCAAAACCTATACCTGAAAATCATGCTCATACAACCAAAGCGCACATATCATTGATATACATGATTTCCAACAATTTCCCCCTTTTTGATAATGACAAACAACGGAAGATATGCATATTGGATTCCCCCTAAATAGATGCTATCTCAACATATAATTTATGCAACCAATTCAATTCAATATAATTCCCCCTTAATTGAATATTCTCCCTCAATTAAAGCATGCATATCGCCCATATTCTTCCCCCTTTTGGCATTAGCAAAAAGAGTATACCAAAGGTTATTTAAACCATTGACGATACCAATCGTTATAGACAAGATCATATAAAAAGTTAGTAAATGGCATACTAATAACGATCATTTTTCTCAACTATTCCAATTGTTATTTAAACTAAAAATATTTATCAAAACATGAATCAATCATTTATTAAAAAACCAATTGATACTAATTGTTATTCAAAAATAAAACTTATTAAAGCATGTATCAACCAAAACTGATATAGATTATTTGCACATATCAACTTATTGCGTTTTTATTCAAAATACGATAGCTAACCGACGTTCCCCCTTAATGCAGTAAGGTTTCGTGATTGGTGCATCCACTACAATATTGTAGTCTTCAAGCACGCCTGCAAAAAGAACCTAAAAATAGGTTTTAGGTACCCAACTTCTTTTGGGTCCTTGGGGGTTAGGATAATAATAATCATAATCAATACATAAATCTCTATGTTTAGCAAAACAGACGGGTGCAATGTGTCCTACCCGATTACAATAGTGACATATAACATTAGGATTGTGCATATGTCTAGGTTGAGCAAAATGTGTTCTAGGTGATCTAAATTTGTTTTTCCCAGAATCGTTGAAATTCCTAGAATCATTTCTAGGTGGTCCAAGATTATTCATTCTAGACTCATTTATAAAATTCCTAGAATTGTGTCTAGGTGGTCTAAAATTATTCATTCTAGACTCATTAACAAAATTCCTAGAGTTGTTTCTAGGTGGTCTAAAACAATTAATTTTAGACTCATTAGTGAGGTTCCTAGAATTCTTTCTAGATGGTCCGACCTCATTACTTTCATCCTTTTTAATATCTTCAATTTTAGGACTATCAACACTACGTGTTTCTAGTGCTTTCCTAGGTTCTGTGTTCTCTAGTTTTAAAGAACTACAGGAAGAACAATTGGAACATTTATCAATAGAATAGGCTTCATTCAATTCCTCGATTTTATTTTTAAAATAAACAATGTCATTTTTCAAAAATTTATTTTCTTTTTCTAAAACTTCAATTTTATTTTTAAGAACATCATTTTCATTAGTCAATTTTTCAAAATCTATTTCTTTCAAAGAAGAGGATTTTTCAAACTCTTTTTCTTGTAAAGAAAGTGTTTTCTGAAAATCTGTTTCTTGCAAAGAAAGTATTTTCTGCAAAGAAAGTGTTTTCTTCAATTCTATGATAGTTTTGGAAGCATTAACAAATTCACCATACAATTCATCATAGGTATTTTGTAATTCTCCAAACGAGTGAGAGTTAGATGTACTTACCTCTTCTCCTTCGTTAGCCATGAGACACAATGCGGAGGTTTCATCGCCTGAGCTGTCCGAATCCCGTGATAAGCGCCTATGGTGTTTCTTCTTTTTCTTGTCTTTTTTCATAGACTTACAAAACTTTTTAATTTTATCATTGGAAATATTATCATCATCCCTTTCCGAATCACTTACCTCTTCTCTTTTAGAGGATGAAGCTTTGAAGGCGAAATTCGAATTGCTTCTAAGAAGGATTAAGAATTGTGCTATCATAAGTTTCGAGGTTACCTCTTAGTCCATCAATTGTGATATCCGTGAATTCCATCGACTCTTGGATGGCACTGGCTTTGGAGCGCCATTCGGGAGTGAGACTCCGTAGGACTTTTCGAACAAGATCTTTGTTCGTGTAAACTTTCCCGAGAGCATGGAGATCGTTGACGATTCTTAAAAATCGTTCAAACATAATACCAATGGGTTCCTTCTCCATTTTAAAGATTTCATATTTATGTGTTAGAAAATCAATTTTGGCTTCTCGGACTTGAGGCGTACCTTCATAAATGATCTCGAGCTTATCCCATATCTCCTTGGCGGTTGTGCAGCAAGAGATTTTTCGATAATCATCTGGATTCACCACACAATATAATACATGGATGGCCCTTGCATTATTTTCAACTTTCTTGATGTCCTCGGCATCATATTCATCTTCCTTCTTTGGAACCGTGGTTTCTCAATCTTTCTTTGTCGGCATTGGTTCACCGTTTTTGATGATTTGCCACAAACGAAAACTGTTTGCTTTGAGGAAGATACTCATCCATTCTTTCCAATATGTGTAGTTTCTTCCGTCAAATAGTGGAGCGCAAGTGGTGGACTGTCCTTCATCCATCGTTCCTGCGTTCAATATTCTCAACAGAAAAATATATATTTCTCTCAACCGGTTAAGGCTTTCAGAGAGTTAGGCTCTGATACCAATTGTTAGAAAATACACTTAACGCTAGAGGGGGGTGAATAGCGTTATAATAAAAAACAACGTAAACTTGCGGAATTTAAAAATTGCAGGAATGAAATAAGTGCGATAAGTAAATAATAAGGAACGAACGCATCGATGTATCCTGGTTCACCACAACCCGTGGCTAGTCCAGTCCCCGAGAGACTCTCTCGAGATTTCCACTATCTTCGTCAAGCTTACGGGTGCTTAACAAACCGTTACAGTTGCTCAAGGATACCACACCTTAAGACTTCACTTGCTTGAGGATTCCTCACCCCAAGACTTCAACCACTAGGACTTTGGGTACTTAGCAAACCCAACAAATGAGAAGATATGTTCTTCTCAAATAACTCTCTTTTACAACAAATACTCTCTCAATAGAGTGGATAAAGAGATACACAATAAGCTCTATGAACAACACAAAGTTGTCTATCAAATGGCTCAACAAAAGCTCTAAAATGATGCTTGAAAATGAATAATATGTATAACAATGTATGGAGGAGTTGTGTGTATAAAACAGCTCAAAAGACCTCTTTTTATAGGTGAAAAAGTGGTGCTGACCGTTGCTTAATTGACAAATAAAATCCCTGATTCTGTGCTCAAACAATCGATTGTTTGGAGTAGATAATCGATAGTTTGACCAACGTTCAAAAGACAGATTCCTGATTTTAGGCTAAACAGTCGATTGTATGGACTAAATAATCGATTGTTATTTAACGTTCAAAAATCAATTTAGGATTCTGTGGGAACGGTCAAATATAATTGATTCTGTGGGAACGGTCAAAATATAATCGAATGTATGAAAATGACAATCGATTGTTTATGAAATATAATCGATTGTATGACAAAAACAATCGATTGTTTAGATGTTTAAAAACTTCGGTTGCACACTGTCTCAAAATAATCGATTGTTAAAAGTAGACAATCGATTGTTTGCTATTTTGAAAAACTTCAGATCACACTGTCTTAATACAATCGATTGTAGGATTCAAATAATCGATTGTTGAGGCCCAGATTTAAAAGACATATTTAAAACCTTCAACATCATTTTGTTTTAACACAAAGATGTATGTTTATGATAAATATGATTTAATAAAATATTTTATGCATGTTTATGATGACCTAATGTTGAGCCAAAGAATAAGATAACTTAAACGTTGTCCTTACATTGGTTCTACAGAACGACCTACGTCTTTGGTCTTCGGTCTTGAACTCTTTGGCTCGTTCATGCAATTCCGTCATCAGTATGCTTCTCGTCATTTGATTGATTGTCATATTATATCGTTGTTTGACACTTGACTTCATTGTTTGTCATTCATCAAAACCTATACCTGAAAATCATGCTCATACAACCAAAGCGCACATATCATAGATATACATGATTTCCAACAATTTTCCCCTTTTTGATAATGACAAACAACGGAAGATATGCATATTGGATTCCCCCTAAATAGATGCTATCTCAACATACAATTTATGCAACCAATTCAATTCAATATAATTCCCCCTTAATTGAATATTCTCCCTCAATTAAAGCATGCATATCGCCCATATTCTTCCCCCTTTTGGCATTAGCAAAAAGAGTATACCAAAGGTTATTTAAACCATTGACGATACCAATCGTTATAGACAAGATCATATAAAAAGTTAGTAAATGGCATACTAATAACGATCATTTTTCTCAACTATTCCAATTGTTATTTAAACTAAAAATATTTATCAAAACATGAATCAATCATTTATTAAAAAACCAATTGATACTAATTGTTATTCAAAAATAAAACTTATTAAAGCATGTATCAACCAAAACTGATATAGATTATTTGCACATATCAACTTATTGCGTTTTTATTCAAAATACGATAACTAACCGACGTTCCCCCTTAATGCAGTAAGGTTTCGTGATTGGTGCATCCACTACAATATTGTAATCTTCAAGCACGCCTGCAAAAAGAACCTAAAAATAGGTTTTAGGTACCCAACTTCTTTTGGGTCCTTGGGGGTTAGGATAATAATAATCATAATCAACACATAAATCTGTATATTTAGCAAAACAGACGGGTGCAACGTGTCCTACCCGATTACAATAGTGACATATAACATTAGGATTGTGCATATGTCTAGGTTGAGCCAAATGCGTTCTAGGTGATCTAAATTTGTTTTTCCTAATATCGTTGAAATTCCTAGAATCATTTCTAGGTGGTCTAAGATTATTCATTCTAGACTCATTTATAAAATTCCTAGAAATTGTGTCTAGGTGGTCTAAAACTATTCATTCTAGACTCATTAACAAAATTCCTAGAGTTGTTTCTAGGTGGTCTAAAACAATTAATCTTAGACTCATTAGTGAGGTTCCTAGAATTCTTTCTAGATGGTCCGACCTCATTACTTTCATCCTTTTTAATATCTTCAATTTTAGGACTATCAACACTACGTGTTTCTAGTGCTTTCCTAGGTTCTGTGTTCTCTAGTTTTAAAGAACTACAGGAAGAACAATTGGAACATTTATCAATAGAAGAGGCTTCATTCAATTCCTTGATTTTATTTTTAAAATCAACAATGTCATTTTTCAAAATTTATTTTCTTTTTCTAAAACTTCAATTTTATTTTTAAGAACATCATTTTCATTAGTCAATTTTTCAAAATCTATTTCTTTCAAAGAAGAGGATTTTTCAAACTCTTTTTCTTGTAAAGAAAGTGTTTTCTGAAAATCTGTTTCTTGCAAAGAAAGTGTTTTCTGCAAAGAAAGTGTTTTCTTCAATTCTATGATAGTTTTGGAAGCATTAACAAATTCACCATACAATTCATCATTGGCATTTTGTAATTCTTCAAACGTGTGAGAGTTAGATGTACTTACCTCTTCTCCTTCGTTAGCCATGAGACACAATGCGGAGGTTTCATCGCCTGAGCTGTCCGAATCCCGTGATAAGCGCCTATGTTGTTTCTTCTTTTTCTTGTCTTTTTTCATAGACTTACAAAACTTTTTAATTTTATCATTGGAAATATTATCATCATCCCTTTCCGAATCACTTACCTCTTCTCTTTTAGAGGATGAGGCTTTGAAGGCGAAATTCGAATTGCTTCTAAGATAAGGATTAAGAATTGTGCTATCATAAGTTTCGAGGTTACCTCTTAGTCCATCAATTGTGATATCCGTGAATTCCATCGACTCTTGGATCGCATTGGCTTTGGAGCGCCATTCGGGAGTGAGACTCCGTAGGACTTTTCGAACAAGATCTTTGTTCGTGTATACTTTCCCGAGAGCATGGAGATCGTTGACGATTCTTAAAAATCGTTCAAACATAATACCAATGGGTTCCTTCTCCATTTTAAAGATTTCATATTTATGTGTTAGAAAATCAATTTTGGCTTCTCGGACTTGAGGCGTACCATCATAAATGATCTCGAGCTTATCCCACATCTCCTTGGCGGTTGTGCAGCAAGAGATTTTTCGATAATCATCTGGATTCACCACACAATATAATACATGGATGGCCCTTGCATTATTTTCAACTTTCTTGATGTCCTCGGCATCATATTCATCTTCCTTCTTTGGAACCGTGGTTTCTCCAACTTTCTTTGTCGGCATTGGTTCACCGTTTTTGATGATTTGCCACAAACGAAAACTGTTTGCTTTGAGGAAGATACTCATCCGTTCTTTCCAATATGTATAGTTTGTTCCGTCAAATAGTGGAGCGCAAGTGGTGGACTGTCCTTCATCCATCGTTCCTGCGTTCAATATTCTCAACAGAAAAATATATATTTCTCTCAACCGGTTAAGGCTTTCAGAGAGTTAGGCTCTGATACCAATTGTTTGAAAATACGCTTAACGCTAGAGGGGGGGGTGAATAGCGTTATAATAAAAAACAACGTAAACTTGCGGAATTTAATAATTGCAGGAATGAGATAAGTGCAATAAGTAAATAATAAGGAACGAACGCACCGATGTATCCTGGTTCACCACAACCCGTGGCTAGTCCAGTCCCCGAGAGACTCTCTCGAGATTTCCACTATCTTCGTCAAGCTTACGGGTGCTTAACAAACCGTTACAGTTGCTCAAGGATACCACACCTTAAGACTTCACTTGCTTGAGGATTCCGCACCCCAAGACTTCAACCACTAGGACTTTGGGTACTTAGCAAACCCAACAAATGAGAAGATATGTTCTTCTCAAACAACTCTCTTTTACAACAAATACTCTCTCAATAGAGTGGATAAAGAGATACACATTAAGCTCTATGAACAACACAAAGTTGTCTATCAAATGGCTCAACAAAAGCTCTAAAATGATGCTTGAAAATGATCAATATGTATAACAATGTATGGAGGAGTTGTGTGTTTAAAACAGCTCAAAAGACCTCTTTTTATAGGTGAAAAAGTGGTGCTGAACGTTGCTTAATTGACAAATAAAATCCCTGATTCTGTGCTCAAACAATCGATTGTTTGGAGTAGATAATCAATTGTTTGACCAACGTTCAAAAGACAGATTCCTGATTTTAGGCTAAACAGTCGATTGTATGGACTAAATAATTGATTGTTATTCAACGTTCAAAAATCAATTTAGGATTCTGTGGGACCTGTCAAAATATAATTGATTCTGTGGGAACGGTTGAAATATAATCGAATGTATGAAAATTACAATCGATTGTTTATGAATATAATCGATTGTATGACAAAAACAATCGATTGTTTAGATGTTTAAAAACTTCGGTTGCACACTGTCTCAAAATAATCGATTGTTAAAAGTAGACAATCGATTGTTTGCTATTTTGAAAAACTTCAGATCACACTGTCTTAATACAATCGATTGTAGGATTCAAATAATCGATTGTTGAGGCCCAGATTTAAAAGACATGTTTAAAACCTTCAACATCATTTTGTTTTAACACAAAGATGCATGTTTATGATAAATATGATTTAATAAAATATTTTATGCATGTTTATGATGACCTAATGTTGAGCCAAAGGATAAGATAACTTAAACGTTGTCCTTACATTGGTTCTACCAAACGACCTACGTCTTGGGTCTTCGGTCTTGAACTCTTTGGATCGTTCATGCAATTTCGTCATCAGTATGCTTCTCGCCATTTGATTGATTGTCATATTATATCGTTGTTTCACACTTGACTTCATTGTTTGTCATTCATCAAAACCTATACCTGAAAATCATGCTCATACAACCAAAGCGCACATATCATAGATATACCTGATTTTCAACAGTTATGAGGCATCCAATGAGGGATTATGGCTGCAAAATTTTGTTAGTGGACTGCGCATAGTAGACAGTATTAAAAAGCCACTCAGGCTATTATGCGACAACAGATCAGCAGTCCTTTATGCTAACAATAACAGTAGTACGAAGGCAAAGCATATGGACGTCAAGTTTCGGGTTGTTAAAGAAAGAGTACAAAATGGATAATTGTGCATAGATCACATCAGTACAAACTCCATGATTGCTGATCCGCTTACAAAGGGATTACCACCCAAAATATTTCATGAGCATATTGCTCGCATGGGTGTCAAATCAGTTGAGGATTATGAGTTTTAGTGGGAGTTTGTGTTATACAATTATGTATTGTCCAGTACATTCAGTAATTGAGTCTTTAAGGTTTTATCTGCAGATATTCAGTCTTAAAGTTTTATGTACTCTTATGGTTTATGATTGATCTCAATAAAGTGAACCAGTTGGAAATAGACATTCTATTTCAGACCACACTTTGTGTTATTTCCATGCTACACACCTACACTTGATCCATGTCGTTGGTTATATTGATATACGTGATCAATGTTGGGTCTAGTTACGCAAGAGTAACTAAGATCTCTTAGATCCTATGTTGATATAATTGATGGACCGGATTGATCATGACAATTTTATTTTGATAGAAATACTGAGCTCATAAAGTTATAATGTAACATATAATACTAAGGTTTGTACATATGCATGAGTATATCGTCCAAGTGGAAGATTGTTAGACATTTAGACTTGTACTACATACATATGGACAATATATGGATTAATTATATGTTATGTGCTATCTTTTGGTTTTGCCTAAATTAGTGGTCTTATGGACATTATTATTAAGGAGGCCAATACATTGTCATATAAAGTGTAAGACTAATTTATGTGTAGATACCCGTATAGAGTAACCTTAGTTAATGATGGGCTAACTAAGGTTACATACATGTAACTATGGTTACATGCTTATAAATAGGGGGTTATGGTTCCCATTTGATTCAAGACTAATTCTCTTCTTCTTCCCATTGAAATTAGAGAGCAGATCCTTTGTCTTGCACATCAAGTGGAAAGCCAAACCGGGACAATCTCCAAGCCGGATCAAGGTGATCTTCAAGCCGCATTAAGGAGCTTCCACCAATGGATTCAGGTACGCTTCCGCTTATGTTTTAGTTCCAAATAATTCGATATGAAGGCTAAAGTGTTATAGTCGGATTATTCCAACAATATTTTGTAGCAATTTAAGCCGACCGTTGTATTCGTTGATTTTAGACTCCAATTTTGATAAATATTTTCTCTTGCGATCTTCCCATAATTTTTCTCCCCATTCAATTCATCCGTCTCTCTTTCTAACTCTTTCAAACTACACCAACGACTATTAAATTCCATTGACGAACATTCAAGCTTCGAACTTGAATTTTTTAGTGTGAGTAGTTGGAACTATTTTTGATTTTGTTTAAGAAGTTTAGGTGCTTCTTGGAGAGCATACATCTCAAATTTAGGACAATTTGGTAAAAATTAGAGGTAATTTTGTGCAAATTTTCAGTGTACATCATGAGCTACTTGCTGAACTCTACATTTGCGAGGGTTTTAATTAAAAGGATTACTTGTCTTGTCCGTCCATGACTTAAGGCTCGCGATGAGCACTTCAACCAATTGTCATGTCTGACTGTTGAGATTGAAATATTTGGTTATTGTTTGCGGTCTTTTTGATGATTCTGGATTTTGAAAGGGGACAAGCGTAAACTTAGTAGTTGAATTAATATTCAGATTTTTCTATTTTTTTCTTATTTGGCTATCCATTGCCAGTTTCTTTAGGCTTTAGTTTCAAGGGTTTTGATATAGTTTTCCACAAAAATAAAATTATTTATTCTTATTTATTTATTTATTTATTTATTCATAAACTATATATTTCTTATTTATAATAATTTTGTGGGGAATTTTTTCTTTATTTTCCAATTCTTTTTTTATTTCTATGCTTCTTTTTTTCTTGTCTTCTTTTCTTTTTTTCTCGTTTTTCTTCATATTTTTTCCTTTTTTCTTTTTCTAATTCATTTAACTTCTTTTTTTTTTTCTCTTCGTAATCTAATTTCATTTACCATTTTCACTATTTTTTATTATTTTTTATACAATAAGAAAAAATAACTGATATAGTAAATATTTATTCACCTTTTTTTAATATAACTAGTACAATATACCTTCTGTTTTTTTCTTTCTCATTTATTAAATTCAATTATTAAACTAAAATAATATTAGTTGTCACTTGATCTAATTCAGTAAATAAAACATTGATTGTTGCTGAGCACCATAAATTACATAATCAGATTTTAAGAATCAACACGTGATTGTCATGCAAATCTTGATCTACATCTCAATAAATATCAATACACATGCTACCATTAGCAATAATACTGAACAACCATTGTGGGTCCCAATAGTACAAGCATATAGCCTAACATGATTTCTAGCATAAATCACAGCTCTAGTGCCCTAGCACATAGAGTACAACAACAATGTTCAGATAAGATAGCTACATAGTTTCATATAATTGACTAAATCACAATTATGATGGTGCATTCTCACACACTCGTCACCTTGCATGTACGTCACCTCCATACCAATCATATATCATGTAATTTTAGGGAATCATACCCTGAAACCCAAGTTTACAGGTGTTACTTATCTCAACCCGTGCAAATCTCTATTTCAATAAGTCCTTGATTTGTGAATCGGCCTCCAAACGCCTCGAATCTAGCCACAAACAACTCAAGGTATAGGATCAATTCCATATAAAAATGCTAAGTTCTTGATCAAAAGTTTAAAAGTCAACCCTTGTGCTCACATCTCAAAATCCGGTGAAATTTACAAAATCGGAACACCTATTCAACCACGAGTCTAACCATACAAAAATTTCTCAAATCCGATACCAAAATCTGGCTCAAATCCCTCGGCCTAAGAAGTTTTCTACATTTCCCCCCAATTTTACAACCCAAATCACTAATCAAATGATGAAACCAAAGGTATAATCATGGAATTTAACTAAACTAAGTAAGAAACACTTATCCAATCACTCTCTTCAAAATCTCTCCAAGAATTGTCTACAAACGAGATCCTAAATTAAAATTATAAAATAACCTCAAACACTTGTTTATTAGACTTTAAATTCTGCCCAATTATCCCTTCTTCGCAATCGCGAAAAATGCTTTGCGATCGCGAAGCACAAAAACTAGCTGCCAAAAAGCAACCTTATGCAAATGCGGATAAGCTCACGCAAACGCGGTGTACTACCTTCATAGACCTACGCGATTTCGAATAACAGCCATGCGAAACCCAACTACATCTCTTCCTATTCGCGAACGCGGCCAAGCCCACACGTTCATGATTCACCGTTTCCTTCGGCTTATGTGATCGCATACAAAAACTCATGATCTCGTATATCAAAAACCTCATATGCGAAAATGGCCTTTGCGATCTCGGACCTTCCTTTGGGATCGTGCATAAGTAAACCAGACCTGAACACCAGCAAAGTTCAGCCATTTCTCCAAGTCAAATTTCACTCCGTTAACCATCTGGAATACAGCCGAGGCCCCCATGACTTTAACCGAACATACTAACAAGTCCTAAAACATCATAGGAACTCTCACGAAGCATCAAATCACCTAAAATAACGCTAAAATCATGAATCACGCATCGATTCAAGCGTAATAAACTTTTGAACTTATTTTACATTTGATGTCGAAACTTATCAAATCAAGTCCGATTAACCTCAAATTTTGCATACAAGTCATAAATAATACAACGGACCTATCAAACGCCCGGAACAAAAATCCAAGACCGGTAACCATAAATTCAACTCTCGGTCAAACTTCTCAAATTCTGTAGCTTCTAATTTTCCAGTTTTCGCCATTTCAAGCCTAAATCAACTATGGACCTCCAAATCACTATCCGGAAATACTCCTAAATCAAAAATTACCCTTAGATAATTTAAAGAATAATAGCCCATATATATATATATATATATATATATATATATATATATATATATATATATATATATATATATATATATATATATATACTTTTGACTAGAGAACGTAATAATTTATGGCGGACCAGCAAAATTAAGGTTGTCCAAGTTCAAATAGGGAATTGATTTTGTAAACTTTGTTGCCTTTGGATTTGACTAATTGACTTCCTCCTTGATATTGGTTTCGGATGGTAAAAACAATTATAAAGAATCATTCAAATATGTCCTTAGTGCAAATCCATCTACTCTAGCGCATATAGTACAATAATAATGTTCAAATAAAATAGCTATATAGTTTCATATAATCGACTAAATTACAATTATTATGGTGCACTCCCACACATTTGTTACCTAGCATGCACACTACCTCTACATCAATTACATAGCACGTAATTTTAGGGAATCATACCCTCAAAATCAAGTTTAGAAGTGTTACTTACCTCAACCCGTGCAAATCTCTATTCCAATAAGCCTTTGATTCGTGAATCGGCCTCCAAACGCCTCGAATCTAGCCACAAACAACTCGCTACAATCAACTCAACCCGTTGGAACAATTCCATATAAAAATGCTAAGTTCTTGATCAAAAGTTCAAAAGTCAACACTTGCGCTCACATCTCGAAATCAGGTGAAATTTACAAAATCCAAATACCCATTCAATCACGAGTCCAACCATACAAAAATTTCTCAAATCTGATACCAAAATCTCGCACAAATTCCTCGGCCGAAGAAGTTTTCTCCATTTCCCCCCAATTTTAAAACTCAAATCACTAATTAAATGATGAAACCAAAGATATAATCATGGAATTTAACTAAACTAAGTAAGAGACACTTACTCAATCACTCCCTTGAAATTCTTTCCAAGAATCGTCTACAACCGAGCTCCTAAAATAAAATTATGAAATAACCTTAAACCCTCATTTTTGAGACTTTAAATTCTGCCCAATTATCTCTTCTTCGCAATCGCAGCAAATGCTTCGAGATCGCACAAAAACCAGCTGCCAAAGTTTAACCTTACGCAAACGCGAATAAGCTCACGCGAACATGGTGTACTACCTTCATAGACCTACACGATGTCGAATAACAGCCATACGGAACCCAACTGCCTCACTTCCTATTTGCGAACGCGGCCAAGCCCACACGTTCACGATTCACCGTTTTCTCCGGCTTATGTGATCGCATACCAAAACCCATGATCGCGTAGAACAAAAACCTCAGCAACCCAAAATAGCCTTCGCGGTTGCGAACCTTCCCTTGGGATCGCTTATAAGGAAACACGACCTGAACACCAGCAAACTTCAGCCATTTCTTCAAGTCAAATTTCACTCTGTTAACCATCTAAAATACAGTCGAGGCCCCCGGGACCTTAACCAAACATACCAACAAGTTCTAAAATATCATACGAACTCTCTCGAAGCATCAAATCACCTAAAATAATGCTAAAATCACAAATCATGCATCGATTCAAGCCTAATGAACTTTTGAATTTACAACTTCTACATTTGATGCCAAAACCTATCAAATCAAGTCCGATTGACCTTAAATTTTACATACAAATTATAAATGATACAACGGACCTACCCAACTCCCGCAACAAAAATCCAAACTCGGTAATCACAAAGTCAACTCTCGGTCAAACTTCTCAAATTCCATAGCTTCTAATTTTCTGATTTTCGTCATTTCAAGTCTACCGGCCACCAAATCACTATCCAAAAATACTCCTAAATCCAAATTCACACTTAGCTAATTTAAAAAGGGAAAGTTACATGATATACCTATTTATAAAATTCACTTTCATGATATACCTAAGTTTTGAAATTACATCAAATATCCCAAAAATATTAAATGGTATACCTCTATATATTCTAAAATATATCACTATATTCTATTTTGGAATACAATTCAACATCACTTACCTTATATTCTAACTTGGAATATAATATTCTAATTAAACAAACCATAATATTTTAATTTGAAATATTATTCAAACTAAAGATACCATAATATTCTAATTTGAAAAATCCAAAGCTAGCTTACTCTAAAATTCTAATGAAGAATACAATATCCAAACTAAACATATCATAATATTCTAACAAAATATACTACAGTATTCTAATTTAGAATACAATATTCAAATCAAATATACTACAATGTTTTGATTTGGAATACAGTATCCGACGCAAATATACAATACTTTTTAATTTAAAATATAATATTTAAACTAAACATGCTACTATATTTTAATTTGAGATGCAATATCCAAATTATATATATTCTAACAAAGTATGCTATTCTAATTTGGAATACAATATTCAAACCAAATATACTATAACGTTTTAATTTGGAATATAGTATCCAATGCAAATATACAATAATTTTTAATTTGGAATACAATATTCAAACTAAACATGCGAGGGTATTCTAATTTGCAATACAATACCCAAATTAAATATATCACAATATTCTAATTTGGAATATACAATATTATATTTTAAAATACAGTAGGTATATATGGTAAAAAAAATTTACAAAATAGGTATACAAACATATATATATATATATGGTACTTGACTAGCGAACGTAATAATTAAGTCTGTCCAAGTTCAAATAGGTAATGGAATTTGTTTGCCTTTGGATTTGACTAATTGACTTCCTCATTGATATTGGTTTCGGATGGTAAAAGTAATTATAAAGAATCATTCAATATGTCCTTAGCGCAAATCCATCTACTCCTTCATCTCATCTCAACTCTAATAAGCAAAATTAATAACTCTTCTCTCCAGAGATTACAGGACACTGTTGTTTACACAAACTAATTTGAGGTTTGTATCTTCCTCTTTGGCTTAATTCCCCCTCTTCTCTCTCCTTTCTGCACCATATATATGTAAATACTTGGATCCGTATCCGTTGTCTAGAACCTATTGGTACTGAAATTAATTTTAACCACTGATATATGGTTTTGGGCTTGTAGTCCTATTAATTTATACCAGTAATTTGGTTTGGATTAATTACTTTAATTGGATCATCACGAACGCATACTTTTGTTTATCGTCAATGCCATGTCTCTTCATTATGCTCTGATTAGAAAAATTAAGTTTTACTCCGTTTATTTTTGATTTTGCATATTTCAGGAGTGCAATCAATTACTGATTTCAGATAAGGAGCAACAATGAATAGTAACTGCGTCAAAGTCATGAGAACAGATGAGAAGAATAACAAGTCAGATTACCCATGCCAACAGCTTCCGGATGAAATAATTTTGTACATAATGAGCTACTTGCCACTTTCGACTTTGTTCAAATTATAGAATTGATGAATTCAATCAATTCCTAGTTCAGGTCTAAGAATGAAAGTCGATGGCAAGGGAAGAAAAAGAAATGCAAATGGAAATATCATTGTTCCATTCAAAAGAATTAATTGTATAACCGCCTAATCTAACAGTATTTATACTAACTGCTAACTACTCTTTTAACTACACTATAGTTAGCTAACCATGGTTCATAAACAACCACTAGTAACTAAACTGACTAACTCCAAATATGTCCCTTGTATCTTCCCCTGTATCAATACACTCCTGAACATCCTCCCCCCCCCCCCCCCCCTTCAAGCTAGGTCTAAGGAAAATGTCCTTGAGGCCTGCCTTGGATAATAGATGGGCATGCTGAATACAACTCTAACCCCTTCGTCAGTAAATCAACTGGTTGCTCAGCAGAAGGCAGATACACAGTTTGAATCAATCCCTGCTGGATCTTCTCGTGAATGAAATGACAATCAATGTCAATATACTTGGTGCGTTCGTGGAAGTCTGGGTTCGTAGCAATTTGCATTGCAGACTTGTTGTCACAATAGAGTGGAATAGGCAGAGTGAGAGAGACACCCAACTCACTGAATAGACCAACCAACTAGACTATTTCTGCCACAGTCGAAGCCATGTTCCTATACTCTGCTTCTGCTTAACTGCGAGAGATAGTATTTTGCTTCTTGGACTTCCAAGATATGAGAGCATCACCAAGTGTGACCATATAGCCAGTCACTGATTTTCTTGTGTTTGGGCATGCAGCCCAATCTGCATCACAATAAGCTTGTAGCTTGGTAGAACCAGTAGATGACATAAGAATTCCCAAACAAGGATTCATCTTCAGATGCCTGATTACTCTTAAGGCAGCCTCAAGATGTGATGTCTTGGGAGGATGCATAAATTGGCTCAAATATTGCACAAAAAATGAGATATCTGGCCTAGTAATAGTGAGATAGAATAACCTACCAATCAACCTTTGATAGGATCCGGGATCAGCAAGCAAAGCATCATCTGTAAGTCCAAATTTGCTGATCAAACTAAGTTGTAGTTAGCTTCTGATTTACCTCAACAGGTGCCCCATAGGTTTTTCCCCTGCCAAGCTAGCATTAGAGATAAGCTCGAGAGAATACTTCCTTTAATGTAATAGGATCCCATCCTTACTATGAGCAAATTCAATGCCCAAAAAATACTTTAGTTCCCCTAAGTCTTTAATTTTAAAACTCTGATGAGTGCAGCTATGGTGTCTGATATAAGAGCATCATCATCTCCAGTAATGATACAGTCATCCACCTACACTAGGATGATGACTATCTTCCCATTAATGTGTTTAGAAAACAAAGAATAGTCAAGATGGCTTTGATTGAATCCTGACTGAAGAAGTGCAGTAGTTAGTTTAATATTCCATTGACGAGTAGACTTGCTTAAGGCCATAAAGGGACTTGTGCAATCTATAAACTTCCCTTCTACTGAATGTGAGAAGCATTGAGATAGTTCTATATAGACCTCCTCTTCCAAGTCTCCTTGTAGGAAAGCATTGTATACATCCATTTGGTGCAAAACCCAACATTTTGCAGCTGCAATTGCAATCACAGACCTGACTGTGACCATTTTCATTATAGGTGAAAAAGTCTCTTGATAATCTAAACCTTCCTTCTGACTGTACCCTTTTGCCACCAATCGAGCTTTGAATCTCTCTATATCTCCAGAAGATGTGTATTTGATCTTATAGACCCATATACAACCAATTGCCTTCTTTCCATTAGGTAGTGTTACTATCTCCTATGTGTGATTATCTTCTAGAGCTTGGATCTATGCTTTCATAACTTCAATCCATCTCATTTCCATGGATGCTTCATGAAAGGATGTAGGCTCAGTAGAAGCCTTAGCTACATAGGTTTGGTATTTGGCTGAAAGGCCATCATATTGTATAACATCACTGATTGGATATAGACATTGACTTGCAGAACTTGACCTTCCTTGAGATCGAATGTAGTCTTTGAGCCAAATAGGGGGTTTAGTGGTCCTGCCAGATCTTCTCTGACCACAAACAACTTGTGTATCAGATAGCACATAAGTTTCATTTCCAACAGATGATGTCTATGATTCTGAAATGACAGTTGTATCTACTCCTGCATTTGTACTTTCTTCTACATTTCTAGGAACAAGAAATGGAATGTCATGCATGTCATTTGCATGATCATCAGCTGTTGTGTTAGTGCCAATGTTCCCAAGTTCCTCAACATCCCTGCTATGAATAGGTGACAGTAGACAATCATTGTTAAATGTGGAATTTGATGGAGAGTACACTCTGAAATCTTCAGCATTATATTGGAAAGGGCACACATTTTCATGGAAGACCACATCCCTGCTCACAAAAATGGATCTCTGATCAATGTCGTATAACGTGTAGCCCTTCTGTGTGGGAGCATATCCCAAAAGCACAGACCTTATTGCACGAGGACCAAACTTATCTCCTTTCACTAAATTAGTAGCAAAGCACAGACAACCTAGAACCCTCATGTGAGATGTAGAAGCATTGTCTCCTAAACAATATCTCAAATGGTGATCTATTTTGCAGAATAGTGGAGGGTATCCTACTTATAATGTAGACTGCTGCCTCCACACATTCCCCCAAAAACCTGATAGGCAAATGGCCTTGAAATCTTATAACCATTCTTGTCTCCAATATATGTCTATGTATTCTTTCCACTACTCCATTTTGTTGTGGAGATATGGACAAGAACTTTGATGCATAATACCATGCATTGAGAATAACTCATTGCAATTCTGATTGAAGAACTCTGTCCCATTATCAGATCTGAAACATTTTATCACCTTTCCAAACTGTGTCCTGACCATAATGATGAATTGTTTGAGAACTATAACCACATCAGATTTAAGATGTAAGAAAAAAATCCAGGTCCATCGTGAACAATCATCTACAATTGTGAGAAAAAACCTCTTTCCATTATGAGTAGAAGCTTTGTAAGGTCCCTATACATCCATATGTAGAAAAATCAAAACAATCTACTGCTCTAGTAGTACTAGTTTGAAATGGAATCCTAGCTTGTCTTGCCAATGGACAAATGTCACAATGACTTATTCTAGTACTATCACTAGCATTGAAGTTTGGTAACTTCTTAATGACTAGAAAAGGAACATGTTGCCTCTTATGCCACGGCTCATTATCAACTCTTACTACTGCAAATGACTTGGCTGAGTTATGAAGCCTTCTTTGTGTATGAAGCACATAGAGATCCCCTTCCTTCTTACCAATCTCCTTCACCTTCCCAGTGAAGAGATCCTGTAAAATACAGAAATCGGGATAGAAAGCAGCACAACACTTAAGGGCCTTTGTCAATTGAGACACAGATAATATGTTAAACTTGAATGTTGGCACACATAAGACACATGTAATAGTTTTTCCTCCATTCAGTTGGCAACTTCCAATATGGGATACCTTGGCTGAATCACCTGTAGGAAGCTGGACACTACCTGCATTTCCTGTTATCACTTTTTCATATAGAGTTTCTTGGTTACCAACCATGTGATTAGTAGCTCCAGTATCCACAATCCACTTTTCATCAGATTGTTGAACATAAGAAATGTTACCTGCCATATGTGCAGAAGCATGAGTGTCTGGGACATATGTTTTGTTCAGCATAGTTAGAATCTGTTGGTATTGCTCAGGTGTAAATGCTGGTGCTGGTGCATACTGCTGGTGCCCTATCTGTTGTCCTTGTCCAGGTCCTTGATGACCATAACTTTGTGATTTAGATAACACTCCATCTGATGAAATAAAAGCACCTTGATTTGGAACACAACTAGTCATGTTTGCCTTCCTTTTTTACTTAAAATCTGCAGGGTATCCATTCAACTTGTAGCCATTTCTCTTCAAATGCCCTTTCATGTTGCAGTATTCACACCTCATTAACTTGTAGCAATTATCTCTTGTGTGTCCTTTCATATTACAATAATTACACTCCAAACTGTGGTTTTTCTGGATTTTTTGCCCCAATTTTGAAGAATACCAGGTTGTGGGATCTGATGAATCAGGATCATAGGAACTATTTCCAGCTACCATTTTTTGACTTTCATCTTGTAAGATCATTGCATATGCTTGGTTAACAGTGGGGATTTTAGATTTCATAAGGATTTGACTACGGGCTTGACTATATCTATCATTAAGTCCCATCAGAAATTGCCATAGTCGTTGATACTGTTGGTGATCTACAAACTTTTTAGACTTATCACAACAAGTAGGAGGTGACATTATCGAGTCATATTCATCCCAGAGATCCTTCAATTTGGAGTAATACACAGAAACACTAATTATTCCTTGAGTCAGTGTGAAGATTTCTCTGAGGAGGTAGTACATACATGAAGTATTTACCTTGTCAAAAGGTTCACGCAGATTAGCCCAAATTGCACATGCATTTGAGCGAAAAAAAGCACCACTCAACAAATCACGACTAAAATTATGCATAATCCATGATTTCACTATAGCATTACATCGATCCTAGAGGTTAGCATACTTATCTCCATAAGTGTCACGAGTAATAGTTTCGTCGATAAAACCCAGCTTGTTGTGAGTCAACAGCGAGACCTCCATAGCTTGACTCCAGATAGTGTAATTTTCCATTCCGATCACCTGAAAACCTAGAGATAATGCTCCATGTGTGTCGAATGGATGCAAATACAGAGGATGATTTTGATCAATCACAATCGAGCTATGATCGGCAACTTCATCAACCGCCATTGGAGAAAATTGGGGTTTCTGAGCTAAAAAAAAAAATAGAAGACAAAAAGAAATTGATTTTCTCTCGTTCTTCAGCAAATTCATAGCGAAGAACCCTATATTAGACCGATAATCCGCTCTGATACCATATAGAATTGATGAATTAAATCAATTCCTAGTTCATATCTAAGAATGAAAGTCGAAGGCAAGGGAAGAAGAAGAAATGCAAATGGAAATATCACTATTCCATTCAGAAGAATTAATTATACAATCGCCTAATCTAACAGTATTTATACTAACTGCTAACTACTCTTTTAACTACACTATGGTTAGTGTCACGTGGGTGTTTTATGTCACTCGAACTCCTGGCGAGGCTCCCCTCCGTGCGGCAGCCAAGCCCAGCCTTGACTTCAGCCTTTCCAACACTTAGTATACTTTTAGGGACGTTTGAAATATAGAATGAAAATAGGCAGCAAAATATGTAAATAAAGGCACACAAGATACAGGAATTTCTTCCTAACTTGTATTAATAATGTTAATACAAGTACACAAAAGCCAACCCCTTGGGCAAAAGACAAAGAATTCCCCAATTCCCTGCCCAAACTGATTTTTCCTCCCTAGGAAATGACTTAGACAAATTTTGGCTATCACAATGCCTTAACTCTAAGTTATGCCCAGTTTTAGACAAACCAAGGCACATATTTATAGGCCACATTCAATTGACAAGCCCCAATTGATGGGCAAACCCTTTAGGACATGCACAAAAACACGGGCATCATTTCTTAGGCCATGATCAGCATGTCTTGGAAGTGCTTGTAACTGCCAATTGCTTTATGTGCACAGCATGTGCCAATTTCAACCAGCTAGCTTGTGTCCAAGGCTGGCATTGCGCCCATCCTTGCCTTTGACACTGCTCTGCGCCAATGTCATTGCACTGCCTGCCGCCTGCTCACTTTGCCACACACGTTTATTGCCACAGCTGCCCGCCAAGGTCAAGCTGCCCTCAACTTGAACAAATCCGCCTGCATCAATTGCCATTGCTTGTCCCGCACTATTTTGCCTTTGCCATGCCATGTCTTTGCCCCTGCTTGACATTGCTTTGCCTTGTCATTGCTATGCCTTCCCGCACGTCTAAGTAAAATGCGCCTTGCGTCCGTCCAAGGTGCTTTTGTCCACCCCGCATAGTCTATCATGCCGAGCAGCCCGTCATGATGTTGCCCCAATTTTTAGGTTGTGTGCCAAGTCCATCATGCAAATACTTATCACAACCCACACCTACCGATGACTTTGGTCAAGGGGCTAACAAACCACCCCCACCCGAAGAATTCGTCGTCCTCGACGAAGCAGCTTCCGCATTTTTCAGCACCACCATACGTCCCAAATATGTTGTTGCTTGCCCATGTTCTTCCTCGTTTGGCTCATCCTCACATTTTCTTTAGCAAACAACGCTGAAAGATTTTCAATCGTTGGGCAGTCCCTTGCCATATGTGGTCCTTTGCAAATAAAACAGCCATCAAACTTGCTGTTTTGCCCCTATTTTTTTGAAGATCCAGCACACTGCTTTCCCGTCTCATTGCTATTGCCCTCAACATCATTGCCCTTGTCGTTTCCGTTCTTCCTCCACTCTTTTCTCTTGTCCTTGTTCCCATTTTGGATTTTGTAGTAGTAGTGAAGTCAGAACCACATTGTCCCAACCGGAAATCACCTAACACATCTGCAGCAGCAATTGCACTAGGAAGGTCTTTCATATTCTGCCTTTGTAGTTCCATTTGCGCCCACGACTGCAACCCGTAAAGGAAATTATGTTGCATGTCCTCGTCAGACATGTTGCTTATATCCAGCATCAAAGTACTAAATTCTTTGACATAATCCCTAACCATCCCAGTTTGTTTCAACTTTTTCAAACGGTCTTTAGCAATCCAGCCCGCATTTCTAGGAAAGAATTGATCTTTCAACTCTTTATTCAGCCCTTCCCAAGAGTCAATTTTCGGCCTACCAGCACTTACATCATCTGCCACGTGCGTCTGCCACCACAGTTTTGCATCGTCAACCAAATACATAGTCGTAATGTTGACCTTATCTTCGTCTCGCACTTTGGCAGCCTGAAAGTACTGCTCCATATCCCACAGGAAATTTTCGAGTTTTTTGGCACTCCTTGCACCATTGAACTCTTTAGGCTCCAGAATTCTGACCTTGGTAAAATCTTCCCCACGCTATGTTTCATTATTGCCAACAGCACGACGCAGTAACCCATTTTCCGTTTTCAGATCTGAGCACTCTTGGCTCAGTCTGTTTAACTCGCCCTCAAGATAGGAAAGTTGAGTCATGATAGTCAGAAATTGATCCCCATCAACAGTTCCGACGAGTGCCTCTAATGCATCAACCTTTTCCCTCAGTTCTGTGTTGCCACCAGCCATTCTTCATAAAATTCAGCCACTGAACGTTGTGTCTTCACCTCGAGAAAACCACACTCTGATACCAATTGTCACAGGGGTGTTTTATATCACTCGAACTCCTGCCAAGGTTCACCTTCGTGCGGCAGTCAAGCCCAACCTTGACTTCAGCCTTTCCATCACTTAGTATAATTTTAGGGACGTTTGGAATATAGAATGAAAATAGGCAGCAAAATATGTAAATAAAGGCACACAATATACAGGAATTTCTTCCCAACTTGTATTAATAATGTGAATACAAGTACACAAAAGTCAACCCCTTGGCCAAAAGACAAAGAATTCCCCAATTCGCTGCCCAAAATGATTTTTCCTCCCTAGGAAATGACTTAGACAAATTTTGGATATCACAATGCCTTAACTCTATGTTCTGCCCGTTTTTAGACAAACCAAGGCACATATTTATAGGCTACATTCAGTTGACAAGCCCCAACTAATGGGCAAACCCTTTAGGACATGTACAAAAACGCGGGCATCATGTCTTAGGCCATGATCAGCATGTCTTGGAAGTGGTTGTAACTGCCAACTGCTTCCATGTGCACAGCATGTGCCAACTTCGACTAGCTAGCTTGTGTCCAAGGCTGGCATTGCGCCCAGCCTTGCCTTTGACACTGCTCCGCACCAATGTCATTGCCACTGCCTGCCGCCCGCTCACTTTGCCGCACACATTTATTGCCACAGCTGACCGCCAATGTCAAGCTGCCCTCAACTTGAACAAATTCGCCCGCATCAATTGTCATTGCTTGTCCCGCACTGTTTTGCCTTTTCCTTTCTATGTCTTTGCCCCTGCTTGACATGGCTTTGCCTTGTCATTGCTATTCCAACCCACACGTCTAAGTAAAATGCGCCTTGCATCCATCCAAGGTGCTTTTGTCAACCCCGTATAGTCTGTCATGCCGAGCAGCCCGTGATGATGTTGCCCCAATTTTCAGGTTGTATGCCAAGTCCATCATGCAAATACTTGTCACAACCCACACCTGCCGAGGACCTTGGTCAAGGGGCTAACAATTAGCTAACCACGGTTCATAAATAACCAATAGTAACTAAACTAACTAACTCCAAGTATATCCCCTATATCTTGCCCTGTATCAATACACTCTTGAACACAAACTCAGAAGTGTTTGCCAGATTTTGAATACCCTATTTATATACCCTCATCTTGGCTTCCTTCATTATCTACATTCCATCTACGATACCGGTTTGGATTTGGATGATGTGACAGACTATGATGAGAAGGAGATCGAATGTGAGGACAGGGACAAAGAATACTTTACCATGATCGCGAGAAGTAGTCATGGCTTGCTTCTGGAGCAAACGACTAGTTTTGATGGTTCTCCTAATACTAATCTGAAATATCGCATACAATGCCCTCTATTGCGCCAAACGCTTGCTATGCCAAATCCATGAAACCCTAGTTTGTGCATTGCCTTGGATTTCGTTCACTCTAAAGATGCGGTCAAGTTGGTATCTGTTTATGAAGATGATGAAAATCAATATTCACTTGGTTATGAAACTCTCGCTCTTGGTATTGGAAGCGATCAAACTACTTACAACTGGCGAGCTGTTGAGGTACCATCACCTAACCTACAGCAGAACAGTGGACGAAATGGAAAGAGGAAGAAAATTGATGTTTTCTTTAGAATGGAGGTTGCTTATTGTATTTGGTATGTTGAAACGGAGAATGATGATCTTGATATAGAAGTTGATGTTTTGGATATGGCTAATGAGAGCTACATTGGTGATACTACTTTTCCTAGAGGTTTCTTCTGCAGCCCTAATCTCTTCGATTGGAATGACCGGCTCTCATTCGCCGAACTAGTAAAAGATGAGCTCCATCTCTTGGTGTTAGACGATTATAGAAGGTTGAAATTGGCTGAAAGAAAGAGGATCATCAAGCTGACTTTCTTGAAACCGGATAATAAGGAGCGAACAACATTTTTCACTTTGGCTGATAATTCTATTCTGTTTTTTTTGAGCGAGGACAAGCAATTTTTCTGCTCGTACAACATTAATACGAGAGAGTTAATTACTTTTGTAATGTCATACTGCATTGGTTCTCCTGAAGAAGTCACGGATGTGATCACACAAATGATGTTCTATAGGAAGGCGTCTAGGAATAACTGGTTGGGGGTTTAAATTAGAATAAGAAAACCTGGGTTTTTTTTTTCTTTTTTAGATCTTTGCTCAAGTCTTGAAGTCTAATAAAGTTACTTTCTTCGTTGCTTTCTTCAAATCTTATAAATTATCTTTGCAATCTTTATTTAGTACAAAAAAAAATTTTGGTCATAACGTAAGTAGCACGCACAATGAGATATAGTTCCAATATTGAACTTTACTAGACTTTAGTTATAATTAAGAAGGTTCCTAAGATTTTTGGTCTTGCGGGGTGTCAGTATATGTTTTTGGTAATATTACATAAGGAATCTTGATGACGATAAAAAAAATTGATTTTTCTCCACCTCAGATTATCAAAGACATGACTCTTGTATGGAGGTCGAGAATTATGTTAGAAAATTAGTTGATAGTCGAACGTTTTTTTTCCATACTAATAGTATTAGTGTTAATCTTACATTTTCTTATTCTCTTAGCTTTCTATTACTACTTGTTGTTTCCTTAGCTTCGATGTTCTTACTATATAGTATCTTGCTATTATTGATGTTTTCTTTTTCATCTTTTCATGAGCCGATGGGAAAGAATTTTTATTTTTTTTAAGGTATGGATAAACAACTGCGTACACATTAGCCTCCTAAATCTTACACACCTTATCTGTAAGATTACACTATATTTGTTATTATAGTTCATGTTGTTAAATTTTAATGCCTAGAACTCATCATTTTCTTAGTGTCATGTCATTTATTCATCTTCTTTCTCATGGCTTCTAAATCTAGCAACAACTCTATTTCACATAAGAAAGAACCATTTTCCTCATTAAACTGATCAGATGACTCTAAAACTACGGAAAAGGATCAAAGCTGTTTTTAGATTATTGAGTTGGTACAATAATACTTTTCCTTCACCTATTTTAGAAAATAATTGCCCTCACTGTTATCTTTTCGATTCAAAATACCCTTACGACTAACGGTTATGTTAGATAAAAATATTTTTATTAATTTCCACGTGTCATAACGGAAAAAAGGTCAAAACTGCCCCTAGACTATTGAAGTTGATACAATAATACCCCCATCTCAAAAAATCTCTCCCCCCACCCCATCCACCCTCCCCCCTCTAACGAAAATGTGTGCATCCATATTTTTCTTGTTCTTCTCATCATTTTTTTGACCTTGCACTCTATTTGCATAATCACTACAAACATCACATAAAGTTTTATTTTCAGACAATTAAAACTTTCGTTACTAATATTTTACGTCATACAACTTTCAAAACCCTATTAGGCAAAAAAAAATTTAATTAATTTTCATATGTCATTGTCCCATTGGCCAAACTTAAGATTTACCTAAATTAAAATAAACTCATCCACATTCTAAGATCCTTTTCCTCCCTTGCTTTCTCCTTTTTCTTTTAAAAATTATTCCACCAACTAGAATTCTCATACACCCATTTTTTTCCTAAGCAAACAAAACTCTCTCGTATATTTAATCACCTTCATCTTCCTATTTCTTTGTATACTAAATGTATACATCAATATTCCTTTTTTTTTCCATCACTGAAATATCATTCATCATCAATTTTTCTTACTATACTTTACCACTTCATACAATAAGCTCAATCAAGTGTTTATTACAGTCATGTTCACCAATAAATCGTATTCTCTCATATTCTCAGGCATATGATCTCAAATATTTCTCTTGATTTAACCTTTTTTTTTTAAAATTGGTGGTGTTTATATAACCAGAAGAGCATCCTCGTACAATAGCTTAATTTATGGGCATGATCGGATGTTCAGACTAAGGTGAGCCAATGAAGAAGAAAAAGGTCGCGGTCCGAGCAGAGACCAAATAAATCATTTGTATAATCAAAATTGAATACAGAGTTGTCAGGAATATACAACAAAAGAATATTGCAAATGCTTAATGATGATTACTATTGGCAAAAAAATAACTTAATAAACCATAAAATCTTATAATGAAACATTAATTTCGAAGAGTGCCTGATTTTACTAAGAAAATTAATTTAATTAAAATCTTAATTTAAAGATTAAATTAAGGCCGAAAAATCTGAGATGGAGAGGGAGATCCATGAGTGTTAAAGGGTGAAAATCTAAGACAGAGTAGGCTAATAAGTGGATATAGCATAAGGTTTTAATTTAAACCAATAAAAAATTAACACATAATAAATAATAAATTTTTTCTTAATCAAAATAGGCCTATTAGTTTATAAGGTATAAGTGGATCGAAAAGTTGACACTAGGGGTATGAATGAACCAGACTTTTAATGATGAGAGCAATTTTTACAAAACAGATAAACGAAAAATATTTTTAAACTTAAGCGAATAATCTAGGGACTATTTTGACTTTTTCGCTGTAACTATTATTTGAGGAAACTATAATTTAATAGTATCAAATTCATGAGGAGTCCCGCACTAAAACAACGCATGCTTTACATGAATAAACTAACTACTGAAGTTAAAGAACATAATTGTCTATGCTACAAACCTCTAGATTGCAATCTATAGGAAAATTAAAATTAAAAAAATACATAAACATATTTTTCTTTTAAAAAAGAAGAAGGTGCTCAGTGGATTGAGAATGGATTAGATAGATTGTCTTCAACAATAATTATATTAACGAGATTATTCAACAACCTCATTATAAATGAAACACTATTATTAAGTCGTTATTTAGAAGTTGATTTTTTGGATGTGGATATGAAAGCTGCATTGGTCATACTACTTCGGGAGAAATTTAAAAATAATAAAATTTACAAATGATCATTTAAAAATAGGTACAGTTTTAAAAGTAATTAAATTTAGCCACTTTCATGTAAAGATAAATTTGAACGAATACACAATTCAAAATCCGAAAATACTCCAGTATAGTATACTATAGTTCCAATATACTTATGCGGAGTTCAAGTGTAATATACTTGTCTAGCATAATATACTGGAGATTGGAGCACCGGTACTCCAAACGTTTCGCATGTTTGAGTTCCAGCATAATATGCTAGAAGTTCATAAACAGGTGCACCGATCTCCAGGAAATTGTACTGGAACTTTTCGTGTTGCGGTAAAATAGTGATTGTTTTTCAATGACTTAGCAAATGTTGGCTATTTTTGAAAGGTCAGTCTAAAAACTGGCTAGTTCGTGCTATTTTTACTACTACTTCCCCTGGAGGTTTTGCTCCGGTGTTAAAAGTCTAAAAGGCTACATTTTTCCTTGCTTCTTCACATCTTCATTTTATTTATATACTTTTTGGAAAATGCCTAAAAATGCCATTCAACTTTCAAAAATATTTTATTGATGTTATCCGCTAAAAAATTACTATTTTCATGCTACTTCCGTTAAAGAAATGGCTCATCCATGCATTTATTGACTAACATCTCAATTTTTATTTGGTCCATTCATACTATTACCGTTAGTCAATAATGACATGAATGTACCATTTTTTAACATCAATGAAATAAAATGAGTTTTTTTTAACCAATTACATTAATAAAACATTTCTAAAAATTACATAATATTTTGACTTTCTCCGTATACTCTTTACCATTGTGAATACAAACTTGATCATCGATGTTTATCCATTGATAATACCGAGTTGAGTAGTGTTTATTAATGTAGTCTTTTGATATCCTTCTTTATAAAAAAAAAAAAGAAAAGAAAAGAAGAAGAATAAAGTGAATTAGCTCTTTATTCGGAAAAAGATTCTACCTTTTTTACGATGATGAACCCACTTTTTAAGCTTTGTGCGCAATCTGAAAAATGAATGCCTAGATGATTTAGAAGTTGAAACTAGATTAGACTTGAACCAAAGAAATAAATAAAATCTGCTGATTTTCAGTTAAACTAAACGTGATATAATTGAATGCAAATTTCAATTGAACTTTTAATATGTATTGAAATAGTAGGGGAGGGCATTCGATATTTCGATTCGGTATTTTGGTATTCGGTTTATCAATTATATATACCAAATATCGTATTATAATATTTCAATACAATTCGATATTTCTTATTTTGATTCGATATTATTTCGGTATGGTTTCGGTTTAAACTAAATTTTCACCGTCTCCCTAATGGTATCTTCTGGCCCGGGCCCGGGCCTGACGGGTTGGGCTTCGCGATCCCGGGCTTCGTGGTTGAGACCGGCCTGTGACGGGCCTAAGCCCACAGTGGTCCTGGGCCTGGTGGGTCTGACGGGTATTTTTTTTAAGGCAATATCTTGCATAGTAGTTATTAGTATAGTGTAGAATATATTTTATATGTCGTTATTGATATATATTATGTATATATTGTGTTGTAGTAATTAGTATATATTGTATATTATGTATATAGTGTGTTGTAGTAATTAGTATATATTGTATATTATGTATATATTGATATATATTATGTATATATTGTGTTGTAGTAATTAGTATATATTGTATACAATGTATATATTGTGTTGTAGTAATTAGTATATTGAGTTGTACTAATTAGTATATATTGTATATATATTATATCTCTTATGTAATATATATATATATATATATATATATATATATATATATATATATATTTTCTTATATATTGTATCTTATGTATATATTATTACTTATATATTTTCTTGTAGTTTAGGTTGTATGTTATATATATATTCAAGGATTGATATCGAAGTAAAGACAAAGGAATATTGAGAAAAAAAATATTCAAGGATATGATAAAGAGCATTTTTATTGACCAAAATGGCAGATCTTTCTTAGTCTTCCTTCCCCCAATGGAATGAGCACAACAAGGTACTAATACCACCATTAAAAGGAAAAAAACTAAAAAAAGTTGTGCCAATGTACAAGTTACATCATAATCTACATTGTATCTCTAACAAATCTCATAAATCCGTCAAAGTTAGGAGGAGGTTGTGTTGGTGGTGGTGGAAATGAAGCTTTTTCATCACCACTTCTGGCCGAAGCCGATTCCTCCGAAAGTTCTGCTATCATTTCTTCATATGCTTCATCTATCGCCGGTTGTGATTCTGCAATGCCAAAGTTTCTTCTTTCCGCGCGGATTCAATCTCTAAAAAGCACCGATTTTTCCAAGCTCTCCCTCATAGCCGCTCTATGATCACCGTTTTGTAATTTTGCTTGACTTAAAGCGCTCTCCGATGCAACAATTGAAGCTTGAATTGATAAAACATCCCGAGCCATCCTTGCAAGAACGGGAAAATATTTTTTCCTTGACTTCCACCATTCTAAAAGATCGAAAGAGCCGTCTGGATTCTCCTTTTCTAGTCCCTGTGGCAAGTAAACTTGAAGCTCATTTAGTTGTGACATTTCATCAAAATTATCACCTTGAGAACACCGGAACTCCGTCCAAGATTTAAGAGCTGTTAAGCCCGCAGCTCTTTTTGACGATTGTGAGCTAGACGAAGTAGGGGTTGGAATATTTTGCCTAGCATGCTCTAACGCCTGTTTATAAGCATTATAAACAGTTTTAGCATTAATTTTAATTGATGCTTTTGCATCAGCAAGTGTAGCAATTTCCTCTTCTGAAAGATCTAAAACTTTATAAATATTAGAATTCCAAAAATGAGCACCTCCTAATGATTGTTGGATTTAACATTGCAGCTACACCAAAAATAGGAGGGATAGGGAAAAAAATATTTTTTAATCTTTTGTTTCATCTCATTTATAGCAAGTTCATAAATATCCCCACCTTCACTAAATTCTACAAACAAATCGGCTAGTGCGGCAATATAAACTAAACAATTTAAAATAGTAGGATAATATTGCCCAGAAGATGCATTTGTAGCAACTTGAAAATGTTCTAAAAAATCTAAAAGAATTTTAACATTAGTCCAATCTTGGGTAGTAAGCATTCATCATCATCCTCACCACCTACCCGAGAATTAAACGTAGCATTAATTGGGTTTCTATACTCATATGCAACTACTAAACTTTCGTACATGCAATTCCACCTAGTCGGGCAAGGTTTAGGAACCTTTCTTTCTCTAAGGCCATACTCATCACATTTCTTAAAGTACTCTTTAAGTCAAGTTCTACGGTTTGAATAAAATAGCCAATTAAGAGCCATTCTCACCTTTTCAATTTCTATGTTTAATATTCGCATACCATCACCAACAATTAAATGATAAATATGACAAATACATCTAACATGGAAAATATTACTAAATGCAGGATTACGGACTTGTGTTAGCATGCCTATTGCACTAGTGTTACTAGAAGCATTATCCATAGAAATTGCCATTATTTTATCGCTAAAGCAAAAATATCTATATATATCTGAAATAGTGTTAGCTATAACAGTTAGATAATCACAATCATTACCACTTCTACCAATATCAGTAGTAATAGAAATCCGATTAGGTATATGAGTAAATAAATAGCACAAATATTGTTCATATTCATGTTTGAATTTATAAATATGAGCCTTAACTGTTGCGCGAGGCTAAACTTTATAAGTAGGATTAAAAACTCTTCTAATATAGTGAACCAAATTAGGATTAGAAGCAAAAGTGTAAGGCAAACACATAACAGTAATCATCTTTGCTAGTTCTTCACGATCTCTATTTGGATAGTAATATAGAATACCTCCGGTGACAGTGTTAATTCCTGGTTGAACTAGATTTGAACCTGTACTAGGGTTAACTTGATAATATACACTTGTTCCCCCTTCTTGTTGCGCTTGCATTTGAAAAAATAGAGTCTTATATCTAGGGTGTTTTTTTAGGTGCCTAACCAAACTACCTGTGCCGTTACGGTCTCCAATAAATTTATGAACAAGTAATTTCCCACAAGTTTTACACTTAACCTTATTTTGAACTCTTACTTGAGTAAGAAAATGCCAAACTAATGATGTTTCTGCATGTTTAGCAGGTTGTCTACAAAAAGTTGAAATTTCGACAGGTGGGTGTGCCGGTGCATTACTTGAGTTATGAACAGGACTAGTAGGTGTATCATCTAATCGGGTGCTTGGGTTTCATCATCATTATTATCATCCTCATTTTCCTCTAAGATAGGTTAATTAGGATAAAGAGCATTCATAATTTCATCATCTATTCTATCACCTACTGCAACATCATGTAGAAATTCACTATCGGTAAATTGAAAACACGGGTGATCACTATCAAGCATTACGGGAGCCGGAGCAGGACGTCTAGGTTGGCGACTACTTTCAACTTGCTTATCTTTTGTAGGTCGGGGAGCCGGGGGAAGGATAGTATTATGTCCACTACTTTCACCGGTTTTACCTTTTCCTTTACCGAACATTTTTTTCAAAGAAAACGCCATACTAATTAGAATTATGCAAACTAAACAACACAAAAATATATTATTAACACGTAAGAGTTGAAACGAGTTTACCGGATTCCCAAACAACTTGAAAATTGACAATCGTTGAACACTTGAAAACTTCAATTCAACAACTTCACAATTTTTACGAATTTTCAACAATAAATTAAGCAATTGTAGTAGAAAGATTGAAAGAGAGCTTGAGAGAGATTGAGAGAGATTGAGCGATATTGATGAATTGGTGAATAAAAATGAAAGAATGAGGGGGTATTTATAGTTGAGAAATGGAAAAAAGTGTAATTATATAAAGTTTGGGGTTAAATTAAAGTTTGGCGGCCAAATGGCTATTTTACAAAGTTCCAAACGGCTATTTTTTTGAAAATAGCCATTACTGATTTTTCAAACAAAAAAAATTTAATAAAAAATAGCCGTTGGGCCCGCCAGGTAGTCCCGGGCCTGGCGGACCCGGACCTGACGGTTCGAAGTTGAATACCGGCCTGTCACGGGTTTTTTGGACCGGTAGGACCGGGACCGCCAGGACCGGCCCGCCAGGCCTGCCAAGATCGCGATTCCGGTCTGGTCCCGGGTCTGAACCGGCCCATTTGCACCCTTACGTCTCCCCTCCACTAGCTAGCAAAATCTGGCGCCAATATTATTTTACCATCAATTACTTTAATATTGTGCTTTATTTTTCTTGATCCTCTAAAGTAGTTCTCGGGATTTTTTGCCTTTCGTTTGATACCTACATTTATGTGTTTGAGCCTACAAGATCCAGAGTATTCCAAAAGTTACATCGACTTTTTACATTAAGGCCAATGCTAGTAGCCAATTTAATTTGATATTAAGCACTACACACTAGATTTAAAACTTTGTATTAAGGCGAATGCTGAAAAAGTGATCATTCTACTATACCATTATGTATTTTGAGGTCCGAAAATTACAATAACAGTGAACCAGTCTCCTTTTCCAGTTGCCAATTCTACTTTCCGATTGCATTTCTCCTCTGGGGATTAATTGTAAAAATATATGAAACTTATGTAAGAACTTTATTCAAGAAAATGGCATAATTTCACTAATAAAATAGATGCCAAATAATTCTCATATAAAAGCTTGAACCGAATAGAGGGACTTTCTCAAATAAATAAAAATATTAACTTGAATACTTCTCATGAAAAGTTTACTTATTCTACTTTCACTCTCATGTTTAAATGACTGAGAGACAAGCTTGAGAATACTTTAAGACATGCATATGGCTTCAGGTTTTTCGGCGCACAGCTTCTATGCTCAACAAATGACATTAGAGCTATTTATATTCCTAAAAGGCTTAAGAGACTCTGGTTTGTAGTGTTTAATCTCAAATTACAAACTCTGCGAAGTCCGAGAAATTTCATAGGGAAGTTGATAGTAGTGAGATTTGCTTTCGTTTCGGGACACCAAATATTGATCTCACCTCATTAAACTATTTTGATATCTCGGTAGGTATTTCGGTATACCGAGATACCGAAATATCAAAAATCCAATACCGTATACGTACCGAAATACCAAAAATTTTGTACCGAAATAAATCGAAATACTGAAAAAACCAAAATTGAAATACAAAATTAATTCAGTTCAGTTCGAAATTCGATTTTTCAGATTTTATGCCCACCCCTATGAAAAAGTGCTATCCCCCACTACTAAATACTTCCTCCATTTCATATTAAATGAGTTACTTTCCTTTTTAATATATTCCTAACTAAATGACACATTTCATAATTTGCAAATAATTCAGCTTTAAGCTCATCATTGTACCCATTTTAACCTTAATGAGAAGCTTTTATAACTACACAAAAGCCATGGCCCCACAAAGCTTTACCCCTTAAGTTTTTAAGATCACAAATTTTAAAAGTCTTTACACTTCGTACCGAGTCAAATAACCTTATTTAATTTAAAACGGAGGGAGTACTAATTACCATATCCAATAGTATAAATTTTTGTCACATGGTGTAAAATATTGGAATTTTTACATTCCTATACAATATATGAAACTATATTACTCTCCCTACTCAAGTTTTACTGTAATTATTTTATATACTTAATTACTATTTATGTATATTTTAAAAAAATTAATTATAATAATTACTGTCCTAAAATTACTCTAACGTATCTTCCATTCCCCCAAGTTTCTCTCTCCTCATACCATCCATTCCCCTACGTATCTTGCATTTATCCACGATTCCATCATTGACAACCATTAAAAAAATTTGAATTTTTGAATTCAAATTTGAGTTTTCAAAAAATATTTTTTGTTTGAATTTGGTGTTATTGCAATGAATTGGGAATTCTCTCTATGTCCCGCTCTATCTCTTTATCTCTAATTTCAGTAATGCAAAGCAAAGGAAAAGAGAGTAGCAATTCCACCATTGACAACCATTAAAAAGTTTTAAAACTTTGAATTCGAATTTGGGTTTAAAAAAAATATTATATGTTTGGATTGGATGTTGTTGCAAACAATTGAAAATATGGTTTGGGGTTTATATTTTAATTTTGAGGGGTTTTGATGAAGATTAGACTTGGTTTTAGCTGAATTTCAGATTGAAACTCGAAGAAGAAGAAGAAGAAGATATGATATACATTATATTTACGAAATTATAGTAAAGTTGTAGAAAAATTATATTTTGATATATATATATATATATATATATATATATGGTATGATATTGTAGTTATATATAACTGAGTAGAAATATTATATGAAAGTTATATAATATATAATTAATTATACGAAATTTATTTTTACTATGTATAAATCATTTATTCTGGTTTTTATTTTCAGATTTCCTAAGTGTAAAATGACAAATCCCTTCTTACTTTAACATAAAACTAAAGAAAATTTATATCCTATCTTATTCTAAGTGGAACACGCAGGTAATGACTCTACCCTTTTCCTGTATTGGAGTTTGAAATTATAATTGAACAGTTGAATTAATTTGTTTAAAAACGAATTAGCAAATATTAACTTTATTATGCATCTGCATGCGCAAAGCTTTGAAGTTGCCAGACAAAGAATTATAAGAAATGAGAACAATCCAAGAAAGATTATGGAAAATAGTGTCAACTTAAGGTAATAATATACATCACGATCCAAAAATTGACTCGATCGTAATGGGCCTATCGTAATACTAGGCCAGTCAACTACTACCCATTTACTTCATATTTCATTTAAGACATAAGTAAAACAATAACTTTAACAGAAATCCCATAAAACATATAAAGGGAAAACCAAAAGAACAAAAAAATGCAAGCCCGACCTCGGGTGACACTGGTCATGAGCAACATACTACAATGGTTCGAAGTAAAACAAGACTAATATAGACGGAGAGTAGCCAACAAGTACACTAAAAGGGAAGATAGGGAAGAAGAAGTCGAGACTGCGATCGCCAGTCTCCAACCGATAAGTTAAGCAATCGCTATCGTGACCCGAAATACATGGATCTGCACACAAGGTACAGGGGATAATGTGAGTACACCAACTCAATAAGTAACAAGTCCAAACTATGCACTGACGATAGTGATGAACCAAACCTCAACAGGTAGCAATATTTAATTGTACAGAAAGTAGACATGCCTACAGTTCAAGTAAATTCGTAGCAATAACTAAACACAATATGAACAGTACAGAGTATAAAGCTCAGGAACCAGGAACCTATACTAATGCGCATATAGTATGATCAATGTTACGTATACCTCCACTCACAAATGCTCAACCATTCGGTATTGTATATGTCCATCCAGCTCAGGGAAGATTCATCCCAGAATATATACACATCACTGACCGCAGTCACCTAGTACCGATGAAGGCCATTCTAGCCCTATGGAGAAGATCCATCTTGAGGTATAAATACTTCGAACAAGATCCATGTCCGGGGAAGATTCATCCCTCAATATCATCAATTGTGCTCACTAGGGGTGTAAAGAGTCTGGAGGGGCTTCTCTTAGCCCAAGCACTATATTAAGCCAACGAAGGCATGATCAACATCTCGCTGCGCCGTGCAGCCCGATCATATACTGTCACTCAATATTAGGCTTTCAGCCTCATTCAGCCATTACTCTCCAGTCTCATATACACGGGCTCAAAAATGTCACGATACTAGCCTGAACAATGATATAATGTGTCAAATAGCAGTAATAGATATTGAGGCATGATAAGATATGCATCAATATGAATGAGTATAGAATATTAATGAAGCTAATGGCATGATAGCAAAAATAACCTCTCGGATCTCAACAATATTGGTGTGAGCCTTAACATGATAATGAGCATGATTTGCAGCTTACTAACTTAATCACATAATTACAACACATATATCTGCTAGAAAGAGTCGCTAAGCGGTTCCATGGGATGATCCAGACTGCAAATCTCACGGCGCACACCCACACGCCCGACAGTTGGCATTTACGTCAACTCAATAGTAATCATAGAACACATAGTATGGGGTTTCGAATCCTCAGAACCAAGTTTGGAAGCGTTACTTACCTCAAGCCAAGCTTCTAGCCCACGACACCCTTGCCTCTCGATTTGACCTCCAAATATCCCGAATACAATCAAAATCAGTATATAACCGTCAATATATGCTAAATGAGTGAAATCCATACGAAAATTATCAATTTAACTCACAATTTCTGAAATTAGTCAAACCCGACCCTCGGGCCCACATCTCTGATTCCGATAAAATTTTCAAAACTAGAATCCTTACACGTTCACGAGTTTATACATACCAAATACATCAAAATCCGATCACAGACGACCTCTCAAATCCTCAAATCCTCAAATCAAAGTCTCCAATTTCAAGCCTTAATTCTCCAGATTTAGGCTTTAAATTTCACTAGTTTCATATTTAATTGGGTAAAAATCAGCATATCGATATTATTCTTCCAATATACTGAAATCGAATCTGATAGTATTCATTCTAGATCCCAATTTCCTCATCTCATCCAACAAGACTACTCCAATGACATGACACATCAATATAATATAAAGCCACACGCGTGCGACCTGCACACCAATAAGCAACAGTCTAAATGTACTCATATCATGGGAAAATGACTCAAATGAGAGAGTTGTACCGCAAGCTCACCAGTACCACCTCCATACAATGTTGAGAACCCATCACATATCGTAGAACTAGAACCCACGAATATAACCGAAGGATCATACCTCCACATAACTTTGTTGCAATACACGACCCTATCCAAACACTGGTTCACATAAAACACCTCGAGTCGTTATGCTCAAAATCAACAACCACGCATAATTTCATATTTAGAACCAAAAGCAAAATATCATAACCACGGTGAGGAAAATAACATAAAATCACACAAACCCAAAAGGATACAACCGATATGTTATGCAACGAGCAATACTCAATACTATTCCCGCCACTTACAAACCCCAATAAAACCGCACCACATGAGCCTATAACTAACAAATCCTAGCGCCTTGCAACACAGAAAGGTAACTCATTGTTCTCCCCGAACACGAATAAGATCAATGACAAATCGAATGGCACATCCCTCAACAATATTAGTTCGGAGTCAACATACCCGACTCGATCAAGAACACCCATCCATATTGGGCCTACCAATGAACCACAAATCAACTCTGATCAACCACAATAGATGAATAACTTTTCAAAAGTTCACAATGATTGAATCATGGAACGTGCAACATCTGACTGGCTTTGCCCACATCTTTACAGTCCACAACCACAAAATAACCTGTATATGAGAACTGCCAGTCTCCAAGTCCATAAAGCACACGAATCACCATATTCGATCTCAACTCCACCGCACGAATATCTAAAACTTATCTAATACTCGATCATTCTACGAGGGTGCTCCAAAAATTCTCTTATGCTACCAAACAACTTCGAATATCAATAGTCAATCAGACAAGATAGAGCCACAATACCAATGAAGTATCTATAACTCAAAACACATCGCCCTTTCTGAAATGTGTACCCTTACAAAGCCATGCCAATTAGTGATCTCATTTATCTAGTCATATGGAACCGTCCATGCTGCCTAAGAATTTATGACCTTCCTTTCAAAAGTGAGTCGTGACCTTACACACATAAATCTCAGCACAACATAACATACCGCATATACCATGACATCCTACAATAAACATGAGAAGTTTATAGTCCACTTCGAGCTACAAGCAACTACGTACTCAACCGGCCAAGAACTTTTCCATTTAATCCCATCTAAAAGAAAATCACTACACATCACATACTTTTCACGCTAGTGGAAAATATACCTCTCTAACTGTGGTAGAAACCATCAAGAACTCTCTACATCCCACTGTCACACTACCCAACTGTCTGGGCTGGATTCCTTTTACTTAACCAAGCTACATAAGCCACCAAAACTTAAGGTATTTCCGCGAAACACCTGTAGAAACCCACCATATCATAAGCACCCAACAAACGATCATGTACATTACCATAGCGATATAACCTACTACCAAGCTATTTCTATGAGTTCCTTTCGAAGCCTTCAAATTGATATGTATCGTTTCTAGTACAAAACTATCCTTAACCAAAACTTGCCCTATGAACTTTAGCATAACACCACACTGAATAAGGTTCATAAGCCATTTAATTCTCCCTCAAGTATCCCAAAAGCACCACATTCAAAATACTTACCATGAAAAGTAAACTTCCTGCGAATCTAAAGCCTTTACCTTCACCTTCCTGATATTGATATGTAGAATCCATAATGATATAAAAATTCCACAAGTCTTGACACCCTCCAATGCAAACCTCAATTTCTATCCAAATATACAACCTGAAAATATCCAATTATTACATGTAAAATCTTGAACCCTATTATCCACTCTACTCAAATCACAATTAGACCAATCATATGGACCAGAAGACATTTGCTCCATTAGCACTCTGACACTGCAGAATGTAACCTCACCTTAATGAAACAAAGCAACTTCCTGTTCTATGCACCATACATCCTTTACCAAAACAATTCAAGTCATTCCGTGATTCTCATACACCCATAAAGCATAACATAACCTTTATTGAAATTTCCTTTACTCGAGCCATCTTTGGTATCGTCCTTCGTAAGCCATAACTGATACACCAGTACGCCTCAAATTGGAACCGACATAGCACATAACTGTGCAATAAACTAATCAATAGTAGACTCTCCCACTTGGCTCAAAGTCATAGATCAAAACACACAATAAGTCATAATGCATATACTCTATTACTGCCATAATACCATACTAAGATTAAACTCAATCTTTCATAAGCTCGTGCAACACAGGCCATCTAGTACTTCAAATCTTCTGCAAATCTCGCATTCACCCTCATAACAATCAAGTCCATTCTTTTAAGCAACCCGAAATCAAGTTGCAACGCATATATTGCACTGGTAAAAGAGATCTTCTAACAAATAATATAAGGATCAGACAAACTTCAAAACACTCCGTAGGAGATAACCCACCTGCTTCGCCTCAAACTAACATCTCTTTATACCCTTACACTGATATAAACATTATGCAGTCACTTGTTTTTCTCGAGTCTGAACTCATATCACGACATGAAATCTACTCCATTCTGTTAGATAATACGCTTAACGCTAGAGGGGGGGTGAATAGCGTTATAATAAAAATTAGCGTAAACTTGCAGAATTTAAAATTTGCAGGAAATAAATAAGTGCGATAAATAAGAAAGAACACACCGAAGTATTCTGGTTCACCACAACCCTTGGCTAGTCCAGTCCCCGAGAGACTCTCTCGAGATTTCCACTAACTTTTCAAGCTTCCGGGTGCTTAACAAACCTTTACAACTTGAGGACACAAGCCTCAACACCTTTGCTCGGAGATACAAAACTCCAAGACTTCAACCAAAGGAAACACAAGTTCCTTCACAACTTGAGGACACAAGCCTCAACTACCTTTGCTCGGAGATACAACACTCCAAGACTTCAACCAAGAAAACACAAGTTCCTTCATACAACAAGAGAATAACAATTCTCTTCAAGTGTACAAAACACTAAGCACTCAAACAAGACACTCCTTAATGGGTAGATATGAGTAAAAGAATACGCTCAAGATCGCAACAACTTTCGACAAGAGTTTGGCTCTCAAAAACTTATGTAATGAATATAAAATGATAATCAATAGAGAATGCAAGCTTATAGCAATTATATGATCAGTTGTTGTGTGTTGTTGTGTACTCAAAAGACTGAATTTAAGCTGTATTTATAGTTGAAAAACTTGGCATTACCGTTGCCTAATTGCCAATTAAGAACTGCTGATTTTTCTCAGTGACAATCGATTGTCAAGAATCCACAATCGATTGTTTGCCAATCGTTCCAAAAATCAATCCCAGATTTTACGCTTAACAATCGATTATTCAAGATCAACAATCGATTATTGGCAACATTCAAAAAATCATTTCCAGATTTTACGTAAAACAATCGATTATACAAAATCAATAATCGATTATTCAGCAACGTTCAAAAGTCCTTTTCAGATTTCAATTTCAACAATCGATTATTCAGCAACGTTCAAAAAATCTTTTCCAGATTTTAATTTCAACAGTCGATTGTACAAAATCAACAATCGATTACCTGACGGTATTTGAAAATATTTTGACAACGGTCAGCTTCACAATCAATTGTGCAATGTTAACAATCGATTATTTATCAGTCTTGAAAAATCAATTTAGACACTGCCTCGTGACAATCGATTGTTATATACTCACAATCGATTATTTAATAACTTTGAAAAAGTCTGGAGGACACTGTCTCAACACAATCGATTGTCATATGTTCACAATCGATTATTTTGTGACTTTGAAAAATCTGATGGACACTGTCTCTTCACAATCGATTGTCATTAACTTCACAATCGATTATTTTGAGCGTTGAAAAACTTTGATGGACACTGCCTCATCACAATCGATTGTCATAAGTTTCACAATCGATTGTCATGCAGATTTGAAAAATCTGATGCTCACTGCCTTAACACAATCGATTGTCATTAGTTCACAATCGATTGTCATGCAGTCTTGGCTTAACATAATCGATTATCATAAGTACATAATCGATTATCTTAGTCCAGATTTTAGAGGCATGTTTAAAAAACATTTTGACTAAAGTAAATATGCATGATTTAAAATCATTTAGCATTAAATTAAATATGCATGATTTTGTAAAAATAATTTTACGAGAGAAGCCATGTCATGAGTCAAGTTGTCGGATCAAGATCACAGTTAAGAACGACTCATGTAAAACTATGAAACTTGGTCTTGAGCTTGAATCTCGTTGTATATCAATTGTGCGCTTGTACTTGAACTTCGTCATATATCAATTTGCGCATCGTTTGTCATTCATCAAAACCTACACATATGAACACACGTTTTAGTATAATGCCTTGAGAACGTGTTTCCAACAATTTCCCCCTTTTTGATAATGGCAAACTTTAAGCGGGATATGCATATTAAGCAATTCATAATGACGATTCAAGACAAGAAAAGATATGCAACAAGTATGCAATTAGTTCCCCCTCAATATATGAATTCCCCCTCAATTTATGCCGATAAGTATTGAGAGTGCATACCCGTTATCTTCCCCCTTTTGCCATTAGCAAAAAAAACTTGTTTATTTATTGAAGATTAAACGTAATTACTTAAAGAGAGTACAATAACTCAAATAATAGCAGTACAATCGATTATTGATACGAGATAATCGATTATTAGACGACAGAAACCGATTTTTCTGAAGAAGACTCTATTATTGCGCGTCATGCTTTATAATTCCCCCTACCTTTAGGGCGATACCTGCAAAAATTCGTTAGACGTCTCCGACGCTCAAGTTAGAAATCATGTAAAAAAATAGTAATTTAAACTAGTGTGGTCAAGTGAGATCGTGATCTCTTAAGAAGTGTGTCCTAGGGTGTTCTTAAGAGTGTTTCGGGTACTTACCTTTTCTCCGACGTTGCCAATTACCTGTTCGAGAGGGTGATCTTTGATTGTCGTCCATTCGTTAGGCATCTTAGTTTCTTTCTCCAATTGTGGCGCTTTCTCCGTTGGTTGTTCCAAAATTTCGTCTTGATTTTCCTTAGGCGTTTCCTCTTGTATTTTGTCTTTCAAGCTATCTAAAATACCTGCAAGATCAAAACCGGAATCCTTTCTCGCCAAGCGAGCATTATTTTCGGAAAACACAACATGAGGGGATTCCTCCACAGTTTCGGTTCTTTTATTAAAAACCCTATATGCTTTGCTACGTGAAGAATAACCAATGAAAATTTCCTCATCGGACTTAGCATCAAATTTTCGCAATTGATCTTTTCCATTGTTATGAATAAAAACTTTACAATCGAATACTCTAAAATGGGAGATATTTGGTTTCCTTCCCTTGTAGAGTTCATAAGGGGTCTTCATGAGTATTGGCCTTATGACTACTCTATTTAAGATGTAGCATGCGGTACTCACGGCATCCGCCCAAAAATGTTTGGGAATCTTAGCCTCTTCGAGCATGGTTCTAGCCATCTCTTCGAGACACCTATTTTTCCTTTCCACCACCCCATTTTGTTGTGGTGTTCGTGGAGCGGAAAAGGTATGCTCGATACCGAGTTCGTCACAAAAGTCCGCAGAGAGATTGTGATCAAACTCTCCCCCATGATCACTTCTAATTGAAGTGACGGTTGTTTCCTTTTCGTTTTGAACACGTTTAAGGAAATATTTAAAATTCTGAAAAGCATCACTTTTATGGGCAAGAAATAAAGTCCAAGTAAATCTGGAATAATTATCAACAATAACAAAAGCATAACGATTTCTTCCTAGACTTTCAATGTGAGATGGTCCAAATAAATCCATGTGAAGCAATTGCAATGGTCTAGTAGTTGAAATAATGTTTTTCGATTTGAAAGATGCTTTTGTTTGCTTCCCTTTTTGACAAGAATCACAAACAGAGTCATTTTCAAATTTCAAATTGGGAAGACCAATAACTAAGTTTTGTGAAATCAATTTGTTCAAAAGATGCATGTTTATATGTGCTACTCTACGATGCCATAGCCAAGTATCCTCCTCTTTGCTCATAAGGCAATCCACGTATTCGGGTGAGGAATTAGCAAGATCAACCATATAAATATTATCCACTCTAAAACCACGAAGGATAATTTTGAAATCACTATGTCTAAATACTAAGCATTCATCCGAATCAAATAAGGCAAGATTTCCCTTGTCACATAATTGACTTATGCTCAAGAGATTATGCTTTAAACCTTTAACAAGTAATATATGCTTAATACATGAATTTTCATCCTTACCGACCGATCCGATGCCTATAATCTTTCCTTTATTGTTGTCACCAAAAATAACACTTCCTCCTTCTTTGTGTTCTAGTTGAAGGAATTTGGATTCGTCTCCCGTCATGTGCTTGGAGCATCCACTATCAAGGTACCATAGTACACTTGATCCCTTCAAACACACCTACAAAACAAATTAATGAGTTTTAGGTACCCATGCCATTTTGGGTTCTTGAGGGTTAGGCATATCATAATGATGTGATTGAGTGATATGTCTATGTCGTGTAAAACATGCAGGAGCAATATGACCAATTCGTCTACAATAATGACAAGTCACGTGGGATTATGCATCCTTCTAGGTTCATAGTAATTAGACGGACGAAAATTGTTCACTCTATTTTCGACACTATGGCTATTGTGCATTTCATGAAAGTCATTTCTCCTACTATTATGAGCAGCATTTCTAGAATAACTGTTTCTAGGTTGAGGGCCATTTCTAGGTATTCTAAAAGGTTCAAACTTCCTTCTAGTGTGTGGCCTAGAATATGCATCGTTTCTAGAGTAGTTATTTCTAGGTGGTAAGTCATTTCTAGGTCTTCTAAAGTATTCAACATTTGATCTAGCATGCATATTGGTTCTAGGGTTGTTCTTTCTAGGATGAGAATTTGTTTTATTAATCCTAGGTTGAGCCTTAGGTGGTTGGGGTTTGGCTTCAACCTTTTCTTTAGGCTCATTCTTAAAACCTATGCCATGCTTGGTTGACTTCAAACTAACAAGGACCTCATTCAAATTTTTGTGAGAAGAATTAAACTTATCTAAGGTTCCCTTAAGCCTTTCTACATCATTTTTGAGATGCATGCAAGAAGTACAATTTCTAATAGAGCTTTCGGGCTTGTCGGCGCTTCTTTTTCCGAAAAACTTGTTTTCCTCTTTCAACTTCTCATTTTCTAAAACCAGTTTTTCCAAATCCTTTTCTTTCAATTGGAGTTGTTTTTGAAAATCTTTTTCTTTTGAAGAAGCATTTTCCTTTATGCATTTAACAGTTTTTGAAGCTTTAATAAATTCACTATATAACTCATCAAAAGCATTTTGCATTTCTTCAAGGGAAAAGAAATTTTTAGAAGAGATTTGACATACCTCATCTTGCTTGTCTTCTTGTGCCATAAGACAAAGGTTTGCACTTTCCTCTTCTTCTCCTTCGCTTGACTCATCTCCGGAGTCTCCTCCCCAAGATATATATGCACGTTTCTTTTTGAAAGGTTTCTTTTCCTTTTTGATGTTTGGGCAATTTGATTTGATGTGTCCGGTTTCTCCGCATTCATATCACTTTATTTGTTCTCCTTGCTTTTTGCCCTTTCGTTCATACTCTTTTCGCATGAACTTTTGAAATCTTTTGATAACGAGTCCAAACTCGTTGTCTCCGTCCTCATCAACTTGCGGTTGGCTTGTGCTTGCCTTTAGAGCGATTCTTTGCCTCCTTTGATCATCAACAAGAGGGTTAAGTATAGTTGATTCATAAGTCTTAAGATTACCTCTTAATGCGTCGATGGTAACATTTGAGACGCCAATGGACTCTAGAATCGCGTCGGCCTTTGATCGCCATGCCGGAGTGAGACTTCTAAGGATTTTTCGGACAAGTTCCCTATCCGTGAAAGTCTTCTTGAGAGCATGTAGGTCATTTACGATTATTGAAAATCGTTCAAAAATGTCATCCACCTTTTCACCTTCCTTCATGTGAAATAATTCATAAGCATGGGTTAGGAAATAAATTTTGGCTTCCCTTTCCTGGTCCGTACCTTCGTACGTAATTTCCAGCTTGTCCCACATTTCCTTCGCCGTTGTGCAACACGATATTTTCTTGTAATCGTCAACATTTACAGCACAATATAATAAATTAATTGCTTTAGCATTATTTTGCACCTTTCGGATATCATCCGCGTCATATTCTTCTTCGGACTTGGGAATCCATTCGTTTTCAACCTTTTTGGTTGGAATTTGATTTCCCTTTGTTATCACCTTCCAAAGATGAAAATTGTTTGCTTGAACGAAGATTTTCATCCTCTCCTTCCAGTACGTATAGTTTGTACCGTTGAATAGTGGTGGTCGGGTGGAGCACTGTCCTTCCTCTATTCCTGCAAAAGAGTCACGAGTAGAAGCCATGGAAGTTTCTCTCAAACTGTTAAGTCTTCAGAGAGTTGGGCTCTGATACCAATTGTTAGATAATACGCTTAACGCTAGAGGGGGGGTGAATAGCGTTATAATAAAAATTAGCGTAAACTTGCGGAATTTCAAATTTGCAGGAAATAAATAAGTGCGATAAATAAGAAAGAACACACCAAAGTATTCTGGTTCACCACAACCCGTGGCTAGTCCAGTCCCCGAGAGACTCTCTCGAGATTTCCACTAACTTGTCAAGCTTCCGGGTGCTTAACAAACCTTTAAAACTTGAGGACACAAGCCTCAATACCTTTGCTCGATGATACAACACTCCAAGACTTCAACCAAAGGAAACACAAGTTCCTTCACAACTTGAGGTCACAAGCCTCAACTACCTTTGCTCGGAGATACAACACTCCAAGACTTCAACCAAGGAAACACAAGTTCCTTCTTACAACAAGAGAATAACAATTCTCTTCAAGTGTAAAAAACACTAAGCACTCAAACAAGACACTCCTTAATGAGTAGATATGAGTAAAAGAATACGCTCAAGATCGCAACAACTTTCGACAAGAGTTTGGCTCTCAAAAACTTATGTAATGAATATAAAATGATAATCAATAGAGTATGCAAGCTTATAGCAATTATATGATCAGTTGTTGTGTGTTGTTGTGTACTCAAAAGACTGAATTTAAGCTGTATTTATAGTTGAAAAACTTGGCATTACCGTTACCTAATTGCCAATTAAGAACTGCTGATTTTACTCAGTGACAATCGATTGTCAAGAATCCACAATCGATTGTTTGCCAATCGTTCCAAAAATCAATCCTAGATTTTACGCATAACAATCGATTATTCAAGATCAACAATCGATTATTGGCAACGTTCAAAAAATCATTTCCAGATTTTACGTAAAACAATCGATTATACAAAATCAATAATCGATTATTCAGCAACGTTCAAAAAGTCCTTTTCAGATTTTAATTTCAACAATCGATTGTACAAAATCAACAATCGATTATTCAGCAACGTTCAAAAAATCTTTTCCAGATTTTAATTTCAACAATCGATTGTACAAAATCAACAATCGATTACCTGACGGTATTTGAATATATTTTGACAACGGTCAGCTTCACAATCGATTGTGCAATGTTAACAATCGATTATTTATCAGTCTTGAAAAATCAATTTAGACACTGCCTCGTGACAATCGATTGTTATATACTCACAATCGATTATTTAATAACTTTGAAAAAGTCTGGAGGACACTGTCTCAACACAATCGATTGTCATATGTTCACAATCGATTATTTTGTGACTTTGAAAAATCTGATGGACACTGTCTCTTCACAATCGATTGTCATTAACGTCACAATCGATTATTTTGAGCGTTGAAAAACATTGATGGACACAGCCTCATCACAATCGATTGTCATAAGGTTCACAATCGATTGTCATGCAGATTTGAAAAATCTGATGCTCACTGCCTTAACACAATCGATTGTCATTAGTTCACAATCGATTGTCATGCAGTCTTGGCTTAACATAATCGATTATCATAAGTACATAATCGATTATCTTAGTCCAGCTTTTAGAGGCATGTTTAAAAAACATTTTGACTAAAGTAAATATGCATGATTTAAAATCATTTAGCATTAAAATAAATATGCATGATTTTGTAAAAATAATTTTACGAGAGAAGCCATGTCATGAGTCAAGTTGTCGGATCAAGATCACAGTTAAGAACGACTCATGTAAAACTATGAAACTTGGTCTTGAGCATGAATCTCGTTGTATATCAATTGTGCGCTTGTACTTGAACTTCGTCATCTATCAATTTGCGCATCGTTTGTCATTCATCAAAACCTACACATATGAACACACGTTTTAGTATAATGCCTTGAGAACGTGTTTCCAACACACTCACCAACTAGAAAATATGGAAAGATCCTTCAACACACCCATAGCTCAGGGCTACACATCAAATCAAGATGGAATTCAAGCACTAAATAATTCTTTCTAAACTCAAGCAGACCCTTCTTGTAACATCCAAATCATATGAACACATCTCGCAGTCACATCATGCTCATCACGTAGCCATCCAGCCATCACTTCCACTAATAGTGTCATGACCCAAAATCCACTAAGAGTCATAATGACGCCGAACACCATTGTCAAGAAAGCCAATACTAAATAACTAGTAATTTCTCATTTTAAAACTTATTGAAATCGTTCCTCTTATACATTAAACAACCAATAATGAACTTCATAAAAATAAGGAAAAGTCTTTAACCAATTTTAATATTGAACGATCTTGAAACCATCCCAGAACCAGGTGTCATAAGTGCATGAGCCATCTCTAGTAAGCAATATAATACAACAACCGCCCAGAATACAAATTGGACAGAAAGTAAATACAATAATCTAAAAAGAGACTTTGTCGGCTGCGGGTCATCTCGAGAAGTGTAGCTTACCTAAGTATCTGTAACAACCATGCTGCTACGCCCACTAGGCCACTATAAATGCATGTGCTTGTGCAATAAAAATGCACAACAAGTGTAGCATGAGTACGAAAATAACATGTAATCAGCTAATATCCCATCTACTCTCGAAGAAGTAGAGACGAGAGATCGACTTCGCCACTTGCTAGTTGTCCAATAATAAATAGTGAAAATTTGAGAAATCGTGGAGTTATATGGCAATTATAACTCATAAAGCCGGAAAGCAGGTAAACACCTTCTCAAATAATAAAGGATTTTCAAGATTTACGTTTTATTATCTTTATTAATTTTTATCTGGCCAGGAAAGGCAAATATCAATATTTTTAATTCTCAGGCAAGCAATACAAGCATGCGCATATCATGCTAAGGACGTACGGCCCAATCCAGCAATATTCAAACTGTGCACTGCCAGAGGGTTGAATGGCACGAAACATAGATGCATCCATTTAATCTACTGAGGCGTTTGACCCATTCCGAAATTAAACATACACACATAGTCAATCAAGTAGTCAACAGGGAATAATTATCCAAAGAAAAATCAATTCTCTTTTAAAGATTTAAGAAGATGAAGTTTTATATTTTTAGATATTTATTTACTATTTCGATTTGATTTAAACAAATCAAACTGTCAACAGGATTACAAATATTCCAAGTATAGCATGCTTTTGGGTCCTAGACTAACCAGACTTAAATATAATAGTAGCTAGGCACAGACTCTCGTCAACTCCTACATATGTAGCCCCTATAAATAGAAGCACATAATCAATTATTACACCCGTCACACCTCCTTTTTACCTACACCCCCGCGAAGGGCGTAGAAGGGAGCTTTTCCAATTAAATGACAATTGAAATGGGATTTATTTATTTAAAGATTTCAGATTTTTCACTTGGGATATTTAATGGTGTCACAAGTCACCGATTTAAAATCCTGAATCGAGGAAGGTTTGACTCTGTAATACAGTCTACAAGCTAGAAATCCATATAAAGAATTCTGTTAATCCGGGACAAGGTGTTAGGCATTCTCGAATTTCGTGGTTCTAGCACGGTCGCACAGCTGTTATATTTAATACATTTTGAACCAATGTGCAAATTTAAACTTTTTAACCGTTTTTATTTAATTATAAGAAAATTGCAACGTTGTCAAACATGTCTTGAACCACGCCACATAAATGCACCCATAATTCGCAACACATTTTATCTAACGTTGAGATTTGGATTTGGATCACATAAATGCGCACCCGAGTTTAGGAAAGTAGATTTTTAACTAGCGCCTAAGGCAATTGCATGTTTTCAAATTTGCAAGGGTCATCGAATTTGCTAAATGACACGCCTCGAAACTAAATCGCAGTCCAACTAACAAACTAAGGACTAACATGACTTGAATCCAAAGAAAAATTTAACTAGTCTTGAGAACCAATAAAACAACAGTGAGATGAGAAAATGGGCTGCGTGAAAAGCCCAACTGACCCAAATGTCCAATTAGCATGTACACCAGCCCACTTGCCTAGAACCCAAAAGATATCCAGGCCTGAAAGGAGCTTGTGGCTGGCACATCGAGAAAATATTGGGCCAAATCTGTAGGGACCAATTTTGTAACCCAACTGATTCACCACACAATAGACCAGTTGTTTAACATATAGCATATATTAACCTGGACTGCCATTTATAGTGATTCCAAAGCTTTGGCTCAAATAAAGCCCAGATCTAACAATGGAAGGGGAGTGTTAGCATGTTGAACCTATGTGAGTCTAGTTTAATGACCATAGAAAATGGCATCCAACCCAATTATGCTAATCTGTGATTCCTTAATTGATACCAACAAGTTTTATCCCTGAATTTGAATACTTAAACAAAGAACAAATCAAAGACACTTATTCGTATGGAAGCTAAACAACTGACAAGCAAATCAACACATGGCTACCACGAATACATGATCACCTAACAACCAATTTTCGCTTAACGATATATTATAGCACTTCTGAAAATGCCAAACCATATAGTCATCACCAACAGTTATTCGAATACAGGATCTCATATGAACAAAGTACCCACATTAACAATCTTAAAGTTGAAGTCTTATATGAAGAGATAGGTCTTTGACAGTCCCAAATTATAACAGTCCATGGTTCAATGGTAACATAACAACCTATCTAATCCAACTGAAAACAACTAAATCACATCAAACTAGATGATTAAACATATAAACATCAGGAAAGAAGTAAAAGAACAACGCAGACTTGATTCCATGCTTCAAACTCTCATTGCATCTTCATTATGAAACTACAACCATCAGAATTCAAGGACATGTACCTGGAGTTTAAAAAGCAAAGCAGAAGTAAGGTATCAGCAAAGCAGTATCAGCAGAAGATCAACCACAACAACAAAAGCCCAGAAATAACCAAGGACAAAGACCAGTTTTGAGCCAAATTCAAACCAATAGTCTCAAAATGCAGCCAAAACTAGAATCAAGATACTTCAAAACCAGCAGGTTCAACTCATTTTAACCTCAGAATATTCAGGAATTGTTTCAGCCATGAACAGTTTCAAAAATTCAAAGAAGAACCTCAATGGTACAGTATTCTTTCAATTTTCAGCCATTTTTAGCTTCTTTTTTTTCTAAATTCTATGAAACATTAAATTTATGAAACTTTTGTATTTTTGGGCTTTCAGCTCTTTTTGATTTTCAGGATTTTTCCCCTTTAATTATTGCCTTGAACAGCAAGAATGATATGTTTTTATAGACAGGGCCATAGCGCAACTTTCAGATTTTTTTTCTTGCCCTCTTGGTCCCTGATTTTATGACTTTCTAGCCGAGTTATATCTAAAATTTGCTAGTAAACCCCTACTAGAAGTTCCTGAAAATGGTTTCCAAAGATACCTTAACCTAGACTACCCAAAGTACCCCTTAGATGCCCTAAAATTTACCCCTTAGCCTCAAATGGGTCAGGGATTAACCGACCTAATGATTACACAGACCTGGGCTCAAAAATGATTGAAAGCCCAAATGTCATAGTGATTCAGACCCAAAAATAACAAAGAAGCAACTGGAAAATTTTCACAAAATTTAGAACCTAGACTAGAATACCAATTAACCCAAAATTGAACCAAATTAACCCATTGATCGAACTAGATTAAACCAAAAAATTAAAATGACAAATATGAACACGAAATTCATCAAGCAGGACCAAACAAAAAAGATAGACTTCAGAAAAGATAAAACATGCAGTATTTCCAAACTTTGCAATTAAACCTAACATTAATTACTAGCTAAATGATTCCATTATTAAGAAAAACAAAATAGAAATGAAGCAAATAAAACCAACGAGAAGCAGAAATACCGGATTATAGAGTCGTCAATTCCAATTAATGCCAACGACAGACGAGAATTAATGAATGAGGATGACAGTTTAGTTGGTTGATGTTGCCTTGGCCGGAATCTGGTGGGCTTTAAAATGAGCCAAAAATGACGCTGATCAATTGTTCTTAATGAGAACAATCGATTAGCATAAATTTTGGATCGAATCAAGCCTTGAAAACTACTGGAAGTCAGAAAAAGAAGCGGATTTCTTTTCTTTTGAATTTCAGATTTGGAATTGACATGAATGGGCGAAGGTTTTGGGGTAACTAGTGGTAGCTACGAGATGAGGAGGATGTGGTGATTGTTTGGTGTGAATTTGAGGGTGGTTGGACGGTGGCACCGCCGGACACGGCGGGGGAGTCAGAACTTCTGAGCAAGATTCGAGAAGTTTGGCTAGGTTTTGAAGAGAAACGATAGTGGATTTGTAAAGAGGGGAAGCGAAGGTGTTATTTTGGAGGTCATCGGAGATCCGCTTCCGCGGTGGGAGATTTTTGGTAGGCGGCGAACGACGGTGGATGGCGGAGACAGTGAGACCGTCTCTATGGTTATTGGGGTGTGAGAGAGGAGCTAGGTTTGGGGGTGGGGTAAAGTTTGGACACTAATATATTAATGAGTCCTAGCTTCTAAGCCGTTGGATCAAAGATCCTTGATGGTTAGGATCTACCGAGGCCAAACAGCGTCGTTTTAATTGTTAGGGGGCGGACCGGATAATGGGACCGAGTTTGGGCTATTTGGGGTGGGTCTCAACTTGGGCTGGTGGACTAGCCCAAAACAAAATCATACCTTATCTTTTTCTCTTTAATTTCTAACTTTTAATTATTTTCTAAATTATAGTAATAACCTAAATTAATTCCCAAAACTTAATTGTCTTGATAAATTAGCCTAATTATTAATCGTAGAATTAATAAAAAATAGAATATTCTCAAATTCAAAATTTAAAGAGAAGAATGTCAAATGAGCTAATTTTTGCGATTTTTATTTTAATAAAGCACCTAATTACCAAAAATATTAAAATAAATCCTAAATTAAATTATAAAATCAAATTAATTTAACAAAAATTCTAGTTAATAATAATTATCCCAAATAATTAAAATAGATTGAAAGAAAAATCATCTAAAATCAAAGTTAAAATTAAACCATATTGGATTTTCCCTTTCTTTTTTTATAAAATGACTAATTGCTAACCAATTCGTTAAAAATGTTCGATTAACTTGTAAATGCACATGCAATACATTTTTGTATTTTTTTACTCATTAAAATACAAAAACAAAAATACAAACAATTAACAGAAAATGCCACAAAAATTCACAAGATTGCAAACACTAAGAGAAATTATTTTGTTTTGACTTTGTGGGAGTAATAGCCCATTTGGCCAAGCTAGAAGAATCAGCTTATTTTCAGAAGGGCTTTTTTTCAAAAGTGCTTTTATCAAAAGTACTTTTAGTGAGAAGTAGTTTGTGTATGTCCAATTAGATTGAAATGTACTTCTGAGCAGCAATTAGTGTTTGGCCAAGTTGTAAAAAACTGCTTTTAAGTGTATTTTTCTCAAAAGTGCTTTTGAGAGAAGCTACTTTTTTCTGCTTCTCCAAAACTGCTTCTGCTTCTCCTCAAAATCACTTTTTTTCTTCCAAAAACTTGGCCAAACACCTCAATTTTTAGCCAAAAGTGCTTTTGGCAACAAAAAAAAAGCACTTTTGGCCAAAAAGAAGCTTGGCCAAATAGTCTATAATTCATATAGAGCAAAAATTACATGCTCATAGCTGCCCCTTTTTGCTCGAAAACACGAAGAACTTTCGTGCAAAGATAAGTGAGCGGATTACGAGCACTTTTTTCCTGTTTGAACACTCCGTGGGAAGCATTTTTGAAAATATTGACCGCACCCTGCTTCGGAGGTTGCCTACATATCTATGGCTAAAAAAGAATCAGGTCAATGTAGTTCAGGAGTGTTTGGTAGCTGGGACTACCATGGAGCTGTGATCTCACTGTTGTTGTTGCTGGTGCAATTGCCTGCTAAATCCCCTTATTACACCATGTCAAAATAAAAAGAAGCTAGACAAGGCTATGCCCTATGGATTACAAAAGAACATATCTTTGTCTTCAAACTTGCTCTCGATCCTTGTTGCCTTGTTGACTTGTATTTCTTTCTGTGAAACTCCTTGTTTCCTGGTTGCTATATGTCCTTTTCTCCAGGTGGATGCCTGATTGTTGAACTTGAATTACATTCCCTTGTTCTTTAGGTGGGCGGCCTGATTGCCAAAAACTGAATTGTATTCCCTTGTTCTCCATGTGGGTGCCTGATTACCGAAACTTGAATTGTATTTCCCTTGTTCTCCAAGCTGGCGCCTGATTATCGAAACATGAATTGTAACTTGAACTGTATTCCCTTGTTCTCTAAGTGAGCGCCTGATTACGATAAACTTGGATTGTATTCCCTTGTTCTCCAGGTGGGCGCCTGATTACCAAAACTTCCATTATATTCCCTTGTTCTCCAGGTGCGCGCCTGATTACCATATACTTGAATTCTATTCCCTTATTTTCCAGGTGTGTGCCTGATTGCCAAACTTGGATTGTATTCCCTTGTTCTCCAGTTGGGCTCCTGATTACCAAAAACTTAAATTGTATTCCCTTATTCTCCAGGTGGGTGCCTGAATGCCAAACCTTGAGTTATATTCTCTTGTTCTCCAGGAGGGCGCCTGATTGCCAAAACTTGAATTGTATTCCCTTGTTCTCTAGGTGAGCGCCTGATGCCAAAAACTTGAACTGTATTCCCTTGTTCTCCAGGTGTGCGCCTGATTGCCAAAACTTGAACTATATTCCCTTGTTCTCTAGGTGGGCGCCTGATTACCAAAACAAGAATTGTATTCCCTTGTTCTCCATGTGGGAGCCTGAATACCAAAACTTGAATTGTATTCCCTTATTCTCCAGGTAGGTGCCTGATTACTAAAACATGAATTATATTCCTTTTTTCTTCAGGTGGGCGCCTGATCACCAAAACTTAAACTATTTTTCCTTGTTCTCCAGGTGGGCGCCTGATTTCCAAAACTTGAATTATATTCCCTTGTTGTCCAGGTGGGCGCCTGATTACCAAAAAATTGAAATGTAATCCCTTGTTATCCAGGTGGGTGCCTGATTACCAAAACTTGAAATGTATTCCCTTGTTATCCAGGTGGACGCCTGATTGCCAAAACTTGAAATTTATTCCCTTGCTATCTAAGTTAGCGTCTGATTACCAAAACTTGAAATGTATTCCCTTATTATCCAAGTGGGCACCTGATTGCCAAAACTTTAAATGCATTCCCTTGTTATCTAGGTGGGCGCCTGATTGCGAAAAACTTGGATTATATTCCCTTGTTCTCTAGGTGCGCGTCTGATTGCCAAAAACATAAAGTGTATTCCGTTGTAATCCAGGTGGGCGCCTGATTGCCAAAAACTTGAATTATATTCCCTTGTTCTCTAGGTGGGCGCTTGATTTTAACAAAAATAGACAAAACAAAGAAAAAATTTTGCCCCAGTTTGAGGGTTATGTACATATGTGAGTGTTAAACTAACTCATGTTGCCAATTATTCTAAGAATTTGAAAGCTAGATCCCATTATCCAGGAGGGTCCTGATAATCCTTAGTTAAAATGACAGTTTTAAAAGTTGAATTATGCTTTCTAAGAGTGTGACTCCCACTAAATCTAACTATCTAAAGTATTAAAGTTTCTTCCCATTATCTAGGAGGGTCCTGAAAAATCACAAACAAACCTTATCATGCTTCCTTATGACAGAACTTACGCCAAATCTTATTTTTAACGGAAATTTTAAAACTAAGTCACATTATTCAGGAGGGTCCTGACAACTCTTAACTAAAGCCAATTTTAAATCCAAGTTATATCTGTTCGGGACCAGCAATTAAAGCTACATCCCATTATCCAGGAAGGTCCTAAAAACTATTAAAATTAAATCCCATTATCCATGAGGGTCCTGAGAATTTCAAATTAAATCTCATTATCCAGGAGGGTCCTGAAAAATTTTAAAATCAAATCCAGTATCAAGAAGGGTCCTAAAAACTTTTAAAATAAATCCCATTATCCAGGAGGATCCTGAGAATTCCAAATTAAATCTCATTATCCAGGAGGATCCTGAAAACTTTTAAAGTTAAATTCCATTATCCAGGAGGGTCATGAAAACTTTAAAGATAAATCTCATTATCTAGAAAATGCCCTAAGAATGTCAAATTAAATCTCATTATCCAGGAGGGTCCTGAAAACTTTTAAAATTAAATCCCATTATCCAGGAGGATCCTGAGAATTTCAAATTAAATCTCATTATCCAGGAGGATCCTGAAAATTTTTAAAATTAAGTCCCATTATCCAGGAGGGTCTTGAAAATTTTAAATAAAGTTCCATTATCCAGGAGGGTCCTGAATACTTTAAAATAAATCTTATTATCCAGGAGGATCCTCAGAATTTCAAATTAAATCCCATTACCGAGCAGGTTCTTGAAAACTTTTAAAATAAATCTCATTATCCAATAGGGTCCTGAGAATTTCAAATTAAATCTCATTATCCAGGAAGGTCCTGAAAACTTTTAAAATTAAATCCCATTATCCATGAGGTTCATGAGAATATTAAATTAAATCTCATTATCCAGGATGGTCTTGAAAACTTTTAAAATAAAATCCCATTATCCAGGAGGGTCCTGAGAATTTTAAATTGAATCTCATTATCCAGGAAGGTTCTGAAAACTTTTAAAATTAAATCTCATTATTCATGAGGGTCCTGAAAACTTTAAAAATAAATCTCATTATCCAAAAGGGTCCTGAGAATTTCAAATTAAATCCCATTATCCAAGAGGATCCTGAAAACTTTTAAAATTAAATCCCATTATCCAGGAGGGTCTTGAGAATTTCAAATTAAATCCCATTATCCAGGAGGGTTCTGAAAACTATTAAAACTAAATCCCATTTTTGGGAGGGTCCTGAGAATTTCAAATTAAATCTCATTATCCAGGAGGGTCCTGAAAACTTTTAAAATAAAATCCTATTATCCAGGAAGGTCTTGAGAATTTTAAATTAAATCTCATTATCCAGGAGAGTCCTGACGACTCCTATGTGAATCCTATCTCTTGTATTCATTGAGGGAATATTTATGCCAGATTATGTTACCCATGGCTATTTGAATGTCCTGACTGAGTTCTATTTTCCAAGAGGGTCCTGACAACTCCTAGCTGAATCCTATTTCAACACGCAAACTCTTAAGTCCAGTTATGCTCCTTTGCTATTCCTGATTATTTTGAGCTTTCACTAGGTCTCATTTTCCAGAAGGATCCTAAAGTTCATAGTCATACCTGCTAGGTGTTTGCTTCTCCTATGGAGGAATTCGTCGGGGACATTCGAAATTTCCTGCCCCTATTTCAATCAAAGAAAATCTTGTCAGTTTGAAATGTGGTGGTTAGCTTGCGGCATTCTTGCTGAAAATGGCCTCCTCGTTGTCATGCTCCGTTATGGCCAACTTTCCCGAACTGACTATGAGCCGCCCGATTTGTTGGAGGACCCCTTGAACCCTATGGCCTTAGATGAACCGAGTATTATGTACCTCAAGGTTGTGCTACCTTCCTAACTTTCTTGCTATAATATTTACATCTTTCTTGAAATTACTAAATCATGTCATTGACGAAACTTTCAATGATTCTTCATACCCCATTTAACTTCCGCTGCCTTTGCTATGTGCTAGCCGCAATGTGCTTTGCTATTTGGGAGCTGGTAGTATGCTTTGAAATTTCTCTCTTGCTTGCTTAAACAAAATTGACCTTGAAAATATCTTAGAGGAGTGGAGACCCGAAATAAAATGAAATGCAATGACTATTGTTTGTTTTATTAGAATAAAAGAATTCAGAATTGAGTGACTACTGAAGGGGAAATCAAAGAGACTTATCTGTGGGGGGGGGGGGGGGGGGGGAATAGCTGATTCCAATGATCATGACATGCACTTTGGCTTAGTCAACCCAGTCTGTCCTAACGATTGGCTTTTAGTCGCCATGCTTTGTTGTTGTGACCTTTCTTAACCCAATTTCTTTAACCTGACCTTGACATTGCTCATCATGCGGTGTTCTGAACAGATTTTCACCGATAGGCCTATTTCAATTGTTCGTTTCTTACCTTGCCTTCGCCTTAAGATGCATGTGAGGGTTTTCACCAATAAGACTCTCTCATTTTTATTTCTCTCAACTCCCATCGCCGTACGATGCCCGTGAGGGTTTTCACCAATAAGACTCTCTCATTTTCATATTTTCTTGCTCGAACTAGAGTGTTTCCCCGAGTATGAATCGCCTTTTCTTACTTGACTTGGCACTTCGTAAAGACTGATCAGAAGGTCTTTCTTTGGACTGTAATGCAGGCTTTAGGAAAGTGTTAGAAAGAACGGGTAGTAAGGCTCAAAACAATCCGAATGGGTTCAAAATTATAACTTTCAGAATCAAATTTCGTACAACAACTACAAATTCTACCCCAGTTTCTTGCTTGGGGACTTTTGAATTTTTATTTTAATGAGACCGAACCGTGAGGCTGCCTATGTATCCTTAAAAAGAAATAGGCCAAACGTAGTTCATGTGACAAGAATTGCTTTGTTTTGTTGTGGTTTTCTCTTTTCTCTTTTTTCTTTTCCTTACTCTTTCTTTTTGTTTCTTCCTTTTTCCTTTTGTTGTTTTGCTGTTTTGTGTTTGTTTGTTTTTTTCTTTTCTTTTTTTTCTTTTCTTCTCTTTTTTTCCTTTCTTCTTCTTTTTTTTTCCTTTATTCATCTCTCACACTTACGTTTCTGATTTTGCTACTGATTCTGAAAGAGGGGTATGAAAGAAAATAATTGAAGTTCAAAAGGGGTTAACAAAGGATAAACTGTTTAGATAGTCGAATAAAATGCCTTCGTCATTCCAATCTCCAAAACATGCCAAGTACAAACAAAATGATTTAGTCAAATAAAATCATACATAGTATCTCTTAACTGCATCCGAATTGATGCCCATTTCTACGCATTTGCCTTCCACATCTGTTAGATACAATGCCATGTTGGAGAACACTCTTGACACGAGGAACGGCCCTGGCCAATTTGGGGCAAACTTGCCCTTTGACTCCGCCTGGTGAGGGAGGATGCGCTTCAATACCAACTGACCCACTTCAAACCTTCTTGGGCGCACCTTCTTATTATATGCTCTGGCCATTCTCTGTTGATACAGCTGGCCATGACATACTGTTGCTAATCTTATCTCATCAATCAAACTCAATTGCTCCAGAAGGGTTTTGACCCACTCGTCATCATCAATTTCTACCTCAGCGACAATCGGAAGGGACGGAATTTCAATTTCTGCTGGTATTACCGCTTTTGTTCCATACACCAACAAATACGGAGTTGCCCCTACTGAGGTGCAGACAGTAGTGTGATATCCTAACAATGCGAAAGGTAACTTCTCATGCCATTGCCTGGACCCTTATACCATTTTTCGGAGTATCATCTTTATGTTCTTGCTGGCTGCCTCAAATGCTACATTCGCCTTGGGGCGGTATGGGGTGGAATTGCGATGCGTAATCTTAAACGGATAACATACCTCTTTCATTAAATGAATATTGATATTTACTCCATTGTCAGTGATGATTATCTTTGGGATTCCGAACCGGCAAAAATTATTTGAATACACAAAGTCAACCACGGCTTTCTTGGTCATCGACTTGAAAATTTTAGCTTTGACCCACTTGGTGAAATAATTAATAGCCAGCAGGGTAAACCTGTGCCCATTGGTTGTTGCTGGCTCGATAGGCCCGATGGCATCCATGAACCAAGTAACGAAGGGCCATGGTGCAGACATTGTATGTAATTCAGATGGTGGGGAGTGAATCAAATCTCCATGCACCTGACATTGATGACATTTGTGCACGAAACAGATACAGTCTCGCTCCATGGTGAGCCAATAATAACTTGCTCAGAGAATCTTCTTTGCCAAAACATATCCACTCAAGTGTAGTCCACATACGCCGGAATGTACCTCAGTCATGATGGACGTGGCCTGTCTAGCATCTATGCATCTAACAACCAAGATCTGGCGTTCTTTTGTATAATACCCCTCCACTAAAGAAGAACCCGCTTGTACCGAGTACACACCCGTCTTGATATATCCTTTGATGTCGTGAAACCAAGGCTCACAATCAAGCTCTTCTTCCACCACGTTGCAGTAGGCATGTTGATTATGGACTTGGATATGCAGCGGGTCAACATAAGACTTATCTGGATAATGTAACATTGACGCCAAAATAGCTAAGGCATCAGCAACCTCATTGTGGATTTTTGGGATATGCCTGAACTCTACTGACAGAAATTGTTGACAAAGATCATGCAGACATTGCCAGTATGGTATGAGCTTCAAATCTCGTGTTTCCCATTACCCTTGAATCTAGTGTACTAGAAGATCCGAGTCCCCCAAGACCAAGACTTCCTGGACACCCATGTCTGCAACTAACCTCAGACCCAAAATGGAGGCCTCATATTCTGCCATATTGCAATAGAAGCAGAGCTGAGCTGCAACGGGGTAATGGTGTCCCGTTTCAGAAATAAGTACTGCTCCTATCCCGACCTTTCATGTTGGCGGCCCCATCGAAGAATAGTTTCTATCCTGGCTTCTCGCCCTGTTCCACTTTATCAATATACATCACATCTTCATCCCGAAAGTATGTCTTTAAAGGTTCGTATTCTTCGTCCACCGGATTCTAGGCCAGATGATCAGCCAATGCCTGCGTTTTTATTGCAGTCCTAGTCATATAGACAATGTCGAACTCGGTGAGCAGGATCTTCCACTTTTCAAGCCTCCTCGTAGGTATAGGCTTTTGAAAGATGTATTTCAACGGGTCCAAGCGTGAGATGAGGTAAGTAGTATACGATGACAAGTAGTGGAGAGTGTGGATAGGTTTGATGATGAGGTCGGGGTTGGTTGTAATGGGATGGACCTCGGGGCCTGAACCAAGTCCCTGAGTCAATTGTCGCTACCTCCTCCTTCTTCTTCTTTCCGATTGCTCCCCCAGTCCCGCTTTGGATAGCCTGGGTGGTGGCCTTGATTGCTGAATAACTCATAATCTTGTTAGATTTGAGTCCCTCTTCTACCATGCTCCCCATTTTTACTACCTCAATAAAGGATTTACCTATTGTCGATACTAGGTGACCAAAATATGGCTCCAAAGCTTGCAAGAAGTAATCTACCATTTCGCTTTCTTTCATTTATGGGTCGACCCTTGCTGCCTGCTCCCTCTAACGAAGCCATATTCTCTAAAGCTCTCATTGTGCTTCTTTTCTAGCTTCGTCAAAGACAAACAATTTGGAATAATTTCAAGATTGTACTGAAAATGACAGGTCAATGCTTGGGCTAGATCGTCCCATGTATACCACCGAGCATGATCCTGTCGGGTGTACCATTCCAACACTGAACCACTTAAACTTTGACAGAAGTATGCCATCAGTAATTCATCCTTTTCACCTGCTCGTCTCATCTTGCTACAAAAACCCCTTAGTTGTGCCACCGGATCACCATGTCCATCGTATAAGTCAAACTTGGCATCTTAAAGCGCGGCGGCAATTGTACATCTGCGAAGAAAAAAAGGTCTTTGTATGCAACACTCACTTGGCCTCCCAACCCTTGCAAATCTCTGAATGATTGCTCTAGACTTTTGCATTTCCTGAGCACCTCCTCTTGTTCGGGATTTTTTACTGGTTTTTCAGCCTCAACAGGGATTTCAAAGCGGGGAGCGTAAGAGTAGGGTTCATGGGCTTTGAAAGTGGGTTCTGGTGGGTAATACTGGTTGTCATGAGCTTGGAGAAATGGTTCACTGGATGATCTGTGGAGTGCGGCAGGAGGAGGTACCACAAAGATGGGAGAAACTGGCGGAGGGGGTGGGGAACAGCTTTGGGTAGTGGAGCTGGGGGTGTTTGGGAAGTTGTACCCTGGTATTGATGGTAGATAGGAAAGCTTGGGGGTGGATCAGTGGCAGAGTGGTCATGTAACTGGTCTAATGGTAGGATGAAGGTCGGGTTGGCAGGATAAGCCGGTGGTGGCTGCCCTCTTACCCATGCCTAATACATTTCAGCCATATGATGCTTCAATTTGTACATCTCTTCTTTCATTACGTTGACATCCAACTTTTCCACCTATTTTGAGGGATCAATGATACTTGCGTCGGTTTCTTGGTTGGCCATAGTCAGCTTGCTTTTGGACCGAGTGCTATAGGAGTGGGTTGCTAGAATGCCGCAAAGCTAACCACCTGTCTGGAATGGATAGACAACATCAAAACTTGTTAGCGGTTAGGCTTTAACATATAGGTAGCTACATATTCAGGGATGGATGCACCTAAGATGTTACTGGTTTCTATTATGCACATGGATTGGCAGCTTGCGTTATCCCGACTTTTATCCTATGCCACTTCCCTTTTCTCTAATGTTTTCTTTTTCTTCTTCCCTTTTCTTTGCTCAGTTTTTTTTTGCCTACCTTCTTTTGTTTTATTATTCTCTCCGTTATTTTGCCGTTGTTTCTCTCACGGTTTTCTCTTCTTCTCCCTTTTCTTATTTTGGTTATGGTCGAATCCTATGGAGATTGCCTATGTATCATGACTCCGCATGAATTAGACCGAGCGTAGTTTTGGTAATTAGGACAGAATTAAAAACCAGCTTCTTTTTCTTTTTTTTCTTTTTTTCTTTTTTTTTTAGAAAAAAATCTTTTTCTTTTTTCTGTTCAAAATTTTGGTAGAATTTCAGTATCATCTTTTGAAAAAGATTATTACCTCTCTCATCCCTCACACTGTTATTTTCTTTGTCAGATTCTCCTCTCTTTTTTTCAAAAGCCGGTCAGCATGCAACTCCGGAATAAATGCACAAGTAGCACTCAAGATGCATCAAGATGGTTTATTATTTTGGGTGCACCTGTCCTAGACGGACCCAACCTTTGCATTGAGCCCCCTTAGTCAAATACATGATGCAAATAAGCGTTACTACTAGGGATCCGACATGAGGTTAAGTTATTCTAGGTTCCAAAACCTGGGCATATGTTGTAGACTGTGTACCCGAACGGACAACTCGAGTCGAGGAGGGGGCTACGTACTGGGAACCAAATGGCCATCTGGCTTTGTAGCTTGTCCAAGCCTCTTTCCTATTCCAATGTATGACACTAACAGAATAGAGAGTCTCGACCAGCGAGCACATCCCCAAAGATGAGAAGAGAAGGGTTTCGCGGCAGTTTATATACAGTTCAAATAATATCAAAGCGGTAAAAAGCAACATTTAGCACATTGGGCAAAATCATGCAATAAAATCAGATATTAAACAAAGCCAAATCAAAAATTATTCTAAGCTCGAATTCTGAACCCTGAACCAGAGATCCTGGGTTCGGTCCCCAGCACAGTCGGCACAGCTATCATGCCTCCTTTTCACCTACACTACCGCGAAGGGCGTAGAAGGGAGTTTTCCAAATAAAGGACAATCGAAACAGAATTTATTTATTTAAAGATTTCAAAGTCGTCACTTTGGATAATTAATGGTGTCCCAAGTCACCGGCTTAAAATTCCGAATCAAGGAAGGTTTGACTCTATAATACAGTCTGCGATCCAGAAGTCCAGATAAGGAATTCTGTTAATATGGGAGAAGGTATTAGGCATTCCCGAATTCTGTGGTTCTAGCTTAGTCACTCAACTATTATATTCGGCTTAATTATCTGATTTTAATACATTTTGAACCTATGTGCAAATTTTAACTTTTTAACCGCTTTTATTTAATATTAAGAAGATTGTAACGTTGTTAAAACATGTATTGAACCACGTCCCATAAATGCACCCGTAATTCACAACACATTTTATCAAACATTGAGATTTGGATTTGGATCATATAAATGCGCATCCAAGTTTAAAAAAGTAGATTTTTAACTAGCGCGCCTAAGGTAATTGCGTGTTTTTAAATTTGCGAGGGCCATGAAATTTGCTACATGGCACGCCTCGAACGTAAACCGCAATCCATCTAACTAGCTACAGACTAACATGATTTGAATTCAAAGAAAAAGTAAACTAGTCTTGAAAACCAATAAAACAACACTGAGATGAGCAAATGGGCTGCGTAACAAGCCCAACTGACCCAAAGATCTAATTAGTATGTACACCAGCCCACTTGCCTAGAACCCAAAAGATATCCAGGCCTGAAAAGAGCTTGTGGCTGGCACATCGAGACAACATTGGGCCAAATCTGTAGGGCCCAATTTTGTAACCCAACTGATTCACCACACAACAGACCGGTTGCTTGACCGCATATAGCATACATTAACCTTGACTGCCGTTTTTACTGATTCCAAAGTTTTGGCTCAAATAAAACATAGATCTAACGAGGGAAGGGGAGTGGTAGCATGTTGAACCTACGTGAATCTAGTTTAATGACCATAGAAACTGGCACCCAAACCTGTTATGCTAATCTGTGATTCCTTAATCGATACCAACAAGTTTTATTCCTGAATTTGAATACTTATGTAAAGAACAAATCAAAGACACTTATTCATATGGAAGCTAAACAACTGACAAGCAAATCAACACATGGCTACACGAATACATGATTATCTTGTTGGAAACACGTTCTCAAGGCATTATACTAAACGTGTGTTCATATTTGTAGGTTTTGATGAATGACAAACTATGCGCAAATTGACATATGACGAGGTCCAAGCACAAGCGCAAAATTGATATATAACGAGATTCAAGCACAAGACAAGGATCGAGATTAAGTTTTATATGAGTCGGTATTTAATTGTGATCTTGATCCGACAACTTAAACTCAAGACTTGGCTTCTCTCGTAAAAATACTTTTAACAAATCATGCATATTTAATTTAGAGCAAAATGATTTTAAATAATGCATATTTACTTTAGTCAAAATGATTTTTAAACATGCCTCTAAAATCTGGACTAAAATAATCGATTATGTACTTATGATAATCGATTATGTTTAAGTCAGCTGCTTGACAATCGATTGTGAACTTATGACAATCGATTGTGTTAAGGCAGTGAGCATCAGATTTTCAAATCTGCATGACAATCGATTGTGAACCTTATGACAATCGATTGTGATGAGGCAGTGTCCATCAAAGCTTTTCAAAGCTCAAAATAATCGATTGTGAAGCTAATGACAATCGATTGTGAAGAGACTGTGTCCATCAGATTTTTCAAAGTCACAAAATAATCTATTGTGAACTTATGACAATCGATTGTGTTGATGCAGTGTCTTCCAAACTTTTTCAAAGTTATTAAATAATCGATTGTGAACTTATGACAATCAATTGTCAAGAGGCAATGTCTAAATTGATTTTTCAAGACTGATATATAATCGATTGTTAACTTAGTATAATCGATTGTATAACTGACCGTTGCCAAAATATTGTCAAATACCGTCAGGTAATCGATTGTTGATTTCTTATAATCGATTGTTTTAATTAAAATCTGGAAAGGATTTTTTGAACGTTGCTGAGTAATCAATTGTAGATTTCTGACAATCGATTGTTTTAAGTAAAATCTGGAAATGATTTTTTGAACGTTGCGAGTAATCGATTATTGATCTTAGATAATCGATTGTTATGCGTAAAATCTGGGATTGATTTTTGGAAGAACTGGCAAACAATCGATTGTGGTAATTTGACAATCGATTGTCACAGAGTAAAATCAGCAATTCTTAATTGGCAATTAGGCAACGGTAATACAAAGTTTTTCAACTATAAATACAGCTTCAATTCAGTCTTCTAAACACAACAACTGATCATACAATTGCTAAAGCTTGCATACTTTATTGCTTATCATTTTATATTCATTACATAAGCTTTTGAGAGCCAAATTCTTGTCGAAAGTTGTTGCGATCTTGAGCGTATTCTTTTTACTCATATCTACTCTTAAAGGAGTGTCTTGTTTGAGTGCTAAGTGTTTTGTACACTTGAAGGGAAGTGTTAGTCCCTTGTGTTGTAAGAAGGAACTTGTGTTTCCTTGGTTGAAGTCTTGGAGTGTTGTATCTCCAAGCAAAGGTTGTTGAGGCTTGTGTCCTCAAGTTGTAACGGTTTGTTGAGCACCCGTAAGCTTAACAAGTTAGTGGAAATCTCGAGAGAGTCTCTCGAGGACTGGACTAGCCACGGGTTGTGGTGAACCACGATACATCGGTGCGCTTGTTCTAATTTATCTATTTATCGCACTTATTTATTTCCTGCAATTTTTAAATTCCGCAAGTTTACGCTAATTTTTATTATAACGCTATTCACCCCCCCCCCCTCTAGCGTTAAGCGTATTATCTAACAATTGGTATCAGAGCCTAACTCTCTGAAAGCCATAACCGGTTGAGATCAATATATATATTTTTTTCTGTTGAGATTATTGAACGCAGGAACGATGAATGAAGGACAATCCACCACTTGCCCTCCATTTTTCGATGGAACGAATTACTCATATTGGAAGGAGCGAATGATAATCTTCGTCAAATTAAACAACTTTCGTATATGGCAAATCATCATGCATGGTGAACAAATGACGACAAAAGTTGGGAAAGCCATGGTAAGTGAATACAACACCAAGGCAATCAATATGTTGTATAGAGCTTTGAATCAGGAAGACTATCGGAAAATTTCCCACTGCAAAACTGCCAAAGAGATGTGGGATAAGCTTGAGGTAACGTATGAAAGCACGTCTCAAAAAGCGGACAGCTCATGTGATGAATCGACTGCCCGATGCCTCATGGCCAACAAAGAAGAAGAGGTAAGTACTTCCAACTCTCACTCATTTGAAGAAATGCAAAATGCTTATAATGAATTATACAGTGAGTTTGTTAATGTTTCCAAAACTATTAAAGATTTGCAGAAAACACTTTCTTTGCAAGAAACAGATTTTCAGAAAACACTTTCTTTGCAAGAAAAAGAGTTTGAAAATTTGACTTGTGAAAATGAGAAGCTGAAAGAAGAAAATAAGTGTTTTAAAAATGACAATGGTTTTCTGAAAAATAAGATTGAAGTTTTGGAAGAAGAAAATAAATTTTTGAAAAATGACATTGTTGATTTCAAAATTAAAATCAAGGAATTGAATGAAGTCTCTTCAATTGATAAATGTTCCAGTTGTTCTTCTTGTAGTTCTTTAAAATTAGAGAACATAGAAATTAGGAACGCACTAGAAAAACGTAGTGTTGATTGTCCTAAAATTGAAGTTATCAAAAAGGGTGTTAGTAATGAGGTCGGACCACCTAGAAAGAATTCTAGGAACCTCGCTAATGAGTCTAAGATTAACTATTTTAGACCATCTAGAAACGACTCTAGGAATTTTGTTAATAAGTCTAAAACTAATCATTTTAGACCACCTAGACACAATTCTAGGAATTTTATGAATGAGTCTAGAAGGAATAATTTTAGACCACCTAGACACAATTCTAGGATGTTTATAAATGAGTCTAGAATAAATAATTTTAGACCACCTAGAAATGATTCTAGGAATTTCAACGATTCTAGGAAAAACAAATTTAGATCACCTAGAATGCATTTGGCTCAACCTAGACATATGCACAATCCTAATGTTATATGTAACTATTGTAATCGGGTAGGACACATTGCACCCATTTGTTTTGCTAAACATAGAGATTTATGTGTTGATTATAATTGTTATTATCCTAACCCCCAAGGACCCAAAATGGCATGGGTACCTAAAACTCATTAATCTATTTTGTAGGTATGTTTGAAGGGATCAAGTGTACTATGGTACCTTGATAGTGGATGCTCCAAGCACATGACGGGAGACGAATCCAAATTCCTTCAACTAGAACACAAGGAAGGGGGAAGTGTATTTTTGGTGATAACAACAAAGGAAAGATTATCGGCATCGGATCGGTCGGTAAGGATGAAATTTCTTCCATTAAGCATATATTACTTGTGAAAGGTTTAAAACATAATCTCTTGAGCATAAGTCAATTATGTGACAAGGGAAATCTTGTTTTACTTGATTCGGATGAATGCTTAGTTTTTAGACGTAGCGATTATAAAATTATCCTTCGTGGTTTTAGAATGGAGAACATTTATATGGTTGATCTTGCAAATTCTTTACCCGAAACTCCCTTAAGAACACCTTAGGACATACTGCTTTTGTTTCTCAAATTGAACCAACAACCATCTCCGAAGCAATTGGGGATGAATTTTTTGGACCTTGGCAATGCAAGAGGAGCTTAACCAATTCAAACGGAATGACGTTTGGGATTTGGTGCCAAGACCCGAAAATCATACCATAATTGGTATGAAATGGGTTTTTCGAAACAAACTAGATGAAAATGGTGTAATCACTAGAAACAAAGCTAGGCTTGTAGCAAAAGGCTATAATCAAGAAGAGGGTATTGACTATGAAGAAACATATGCTCCCGTAGCTAGATTAGAAGCTATTCGTTTATTGCTTGCTTTTGCCTCTTCTATGAATTTCAATTTATATCAAATGGATGTGAAAAGTGCTTTTCTAAATGGTGTTATTCACGAAGAAGTTTATGTTGAACAACCCCCCGGTTTTGAAGATTTTAAATCTCCCGATCGTGTTTTCAAACTCAAAAAGGCTCTTTATGGTTTAAAACAAGCTCCCCGAGCTTGGTATGACAGATTGAGTAAATTTCTATTGGAAAATGATTTCATTAGGGGGAAAGTTGACACCACTCTTTTTGTTAAGCATAAAAACAATGATATTTTATTAGTTCAAATCTATGTGGATGATATTATATTTGGTGCTACTAACAATGTTTTGTGCAAGGAATTTTCCGATTTAATGACAAGCGAATTTGAGATGTCTATGATGGGTGAGTTAACATTCTTTTTGGGATTACAAGTAAAGCAAATGAAAGAAAGTACGTTCATTTGCCAAGCGAAATATTGCAAAGAATTGCTGAAACGATTTGAAATGACCAATGCAAAAGCAATGGCAACCCCCATGAGCACATCCGATCATCTAGACAAAGATGAGAAAGGTAAGGAAGTCGACATCAAAAAGTATCGAGGTATGATTGGCTCTCTCCTTTATCTTACTGCTAGTCATCCGGACATCATGTTTAGCGTGTGCTTAAGCGCTCGTTATCAATCGTGTCCGAAGGAGTCTCACCTAACTGGGGTGAAACGGATGTTGAAGTATCTTGTTGGTACTGTAAATGTGGGTCTATGGTACCCCAAAGGTTCTTCATGCCAACTTGTTGGCTATTCCGATTCTGATTTTGCTGGATGCAAATTGGACCGCAAGAGCACTAGTGGCACTTGCCATTTGCTCGGTAGCTCTCACGTTTCTTGGTTTAGCAAGAAACAAGTAAGTGTTGCGTTGTCCACAACCGAGGCTGAATATGTAGCCGGGGGGAGTTGTTGCGCTCAAATCCTTTGGATGAAACAACAACTCTTGGACTATGGCCTAAGTCTTGATCATATCCCTCTTAGATGTAATAATACTAGTGCCATATGCTTGACGAAGAACCCCGTTCTTCATTCGCGAACAAAACACATTGAAATTAGACATCATTTTATAAGAGATCACGTTCTCAAGGGCGATGTCGAAATTGAATTTGTTGAAACCAAAGATCAACTGGCCGACATCTTTACAAAGCCCTTAGAGAAAGAGTCCTTCTTCCGAATTCGTAGTGAACTCGGGATCCTTGACTCCACGTTGATCTAAGTCATGCTATGCATTTTCCCTTTCACATGTTTTCTAACTTGAGCGTCGGAGACGTCTAATGTATTTTTGCAGGTATCGCCCTAAAGGCAGGGGGAATTATAAAGTTTGACGCACATAACAATCGATTTCTCTTTCATATAATCGATTATCCAGTATCAATAATCGATTGTCTTGACATTATTTGCGTTATTATGTCCGAATTGCAGATTTAATAAATAAACAAGTTTTTTTATTATTCTATATTTTTTTGCTAATGGCAAAAGGGGGAAGATAACGGGTATGCACTCTCAATACTTATCGGCATAAATTGAGGGGGAATTCATATATTGAGGGGGAACAAATTGCATATCTATATACTTGTTGCATATCTTTACTTGTCTTGAATCGTCATTATGAATTGCCTAATATGCATATCCCGCTTAAAAGTTTGCCATTATCAAAAAGGGGGAAATTGTTGGAAACACGTTCTCAAGGCATTATACTAAACGTGTGTTCATATTTGTAGGTTTTGATGAATGACAAACTATGCGCAAATTGACATATGACGAGGTCCAAGCACAAGCGCAAAATTGATATATAACGAGATTCAAGCACAAGACAAAGATCGAGATTAAGTTTTATATGAGTCGGTATTTAATTGTGATCTTGATCCGACAAGTTAAACTCAAGACTTGGCTTCTCTCGTAAAATACTTTTAACAAATCATGCATATTTAATGTAGAGCAAAATGATTTTAAATAATGCATATTTACTTTACTCAAAATGATTTTTAAACATGCCTCTAACATCTGGACTAAGATAATCGATTATGTACTTATGATAATCGATTATGTTTAAGTCAGCTGCTTGACAATCGATTGTGAACTTATGACAATCGATTGTGTTAAGGCAGTGAGCATCAGATTTTTCAAATCTGCATGACAATCGATTGTGAACCTTATGACAATCGATTGTGATGAGGCAGTGTCCATCAAAGTTATTCGAAGCTCAAAATAATCGATTGTGAAGCTAATGACAATCGATTGTGAAGAGACAGTGTCCATCAGATTTTTCAAAGTCACAAAATAATCGATTGTGAACTTATGACAATCGATTGTGTTGAGGCAGTGTCTTCCAAACTTTTTCAAAGTTATTAAATAATGGATTGTGAACTTATGACAATCGATTGTCAAGAGGCAGTGTCTAAATTGATTTTTCAAGACTGATATATAATCGATTGTTAACTTAGTATAATCGATTGTATAACTGACCGTTGCCAAAATGTTTTCAAATACCGTCAGGTAATCGATTATTGATTTCTTATAATCGATTGGTTTAGTTAAAATCTGGAAAGGATTTTTTGAACGTTGCTGAGTAATCAATTGTAGATTTCTGACAATCGATTGTTTTAAGTAAAATCTGGAAATGATTTTTTGAACGTTGCCTGTAATCGATTATTGATCTTAGATAATCGATTGTTATGCGTAAAATCTGGGATTGATTTTTGGAAGAACTGGCAAACAATCGATTGTGGTAATTTGGCAATCGATTGTCACAGAGTAAAATCAGCAATTCTTACTGTGCAATTAGGCAACGGTAATACAAAGTTTTTCAACTATAAATACAGCTTCAATTCAGTCTTCTAAACACAACAATTGATCATACAATTGCTAAAGCTTGCATACTTTATTGCTTATCATTTTATATTCATTACATATGCTTTTGAGAGCCAAATTCTTGTCGAAAGTTGTTGCGATCTTGAGCGTATTCTTTTTACTCATATCTACTCTTAAAGGAGTGTCTTGTTTGAGTGCTAAGTGTTTTTGTACACTTGAAGGGAAGTGTTAGTCCCTTGTGTTGTAAGAAGGAACTTGTGTTTCCTTGGTTGAAGTCTTGGAGTGTTGTATCTCCGAGCAAAGGTTGTTAAGGCTTGTGCTCAAGTTGTAACGGTTTGTTGAGCACCCGTAAGCTTAACAAGTTAGTGGAAATCTCAAGAGAGTCTCTCGGGGACTGGACTAGCCACGAGTTGTGGTGAACCAGGATACGTCAGTGCGTTTGTTCTAATTTATCTACTTATCGCACTTATTTATTTCCTGCAATTTTTAAATTCCAAAGTTTACGCTAATTTTTATTATAACGCTATTCACCCCCCCCCCCTCCCCTCTAGCGTTAAGCGTATTATCTAACATATCTAACAACCAATTTTCGCTCAACGATATACCATAGCACTTCTGAACATGCCAGACCATATAGTCATCACCAATAGTTGTTCGAATACAGGATCTCATATGAACAAAGTACCCACTTTAAACAATCTTAAAGCTGAAGTCTCATATGAAGAGATGTATTGTTAAGGTCCCTGACAGTCCCAAATTATAACAGTCCATGATTCAGTTATAACATAACAACCTATCTAATCCAACTGAAAACAACAAAATCACATTAAACTAGATGATTAAACATACAAACATCAGGAAAGAAGTAAAAGAACAACGCAGACTTGATGTCATGCTTCAAACTCTCAATGCATCTTCATTATGAAACTACAACCATCAGAATTCAAGGGCATGTACCTAGAGTTTAAAAAGCAAAGCAGAAGTAAGGTATTAGCAAAGCAGTATCAGCGGAAGATAAACCACAATAGCAAAAGCCCGGAAATAACCAAGGACAAAGATCAGTTTTGAGCTAAATTCAAACCAATAGTCAAAATGTAGCCAAAATTTGAATCAAAATACTTGAAAACCAACAGTTTCAACTCATTTTAACCTCAGAATATTCAGGAATTATTTCAGCCATGAAAATTTTCAAAATTCAAAGAAGAAGCTCATTGGAACAATATTCTTTCAATTTTCAGCCATTTTTTATCTTCTTTTTTCCTAAATTCTATGAAACAGTAAAATTTATGTAACTTTTGTATTTTTTGGCTTTCAGTTCTTTTGATTTTCAGGATTTTTCCCCTTTAATTCTTGCCTTGGGAACAGCAAGAATGATACGTTTTTATAGACAGGGCCATAGGGCAAATTTCAGATTTTTTTCTTGCCTTCTTGGCCCCTGATTTTATGACGTGCTAGCCAAGTTATATCTGAAATTTACTAGCAAACCCCTACTAGAAGTTTTTGAAAACTGTTACCAAAGATTCCCTAACCTAGACTACCCAAAGTACCCCTTAATTACCGTAAAATTACCCCTTAGCCTCAAATCGGTCAGGGATTAACCGACCCAATGATTTCACAAACCTGGGCTAAAAAATGATCCAAAGCCCAAATGTCATATTGATTCAGACCCAAAAAATAACAAAGAAGCAACTAGACAATTCTCACAAAATTTAGAACCTAGACTAGAATACCAATTAACGCAAAACTAAACTAAATTAACCCATTGATCGAACTAGATTAAACCAAATAATTTGAATGACGAATATGAACACAAAATTCATCAAACAGTACCAAACAAAAAAGATAGACTTCAGAAAAAATAAAACATGCAGTATTTAGAAATTTTGTAATTAAACCTAACCTTAATTACTAGCTAAATGAGTTCTATTATTAAGAAAAACAAAACAGAAATGAAGCAAATAAAACCAACGACAAGCAGAAATACCCAATTAGAGAGTCGTCAGTGCCAAATTAATGGGCAAATGCGAAGGTCTCCCTCTCAGCCCACTACTCGCAAATGCGATGGCCTCTTTGCAAGTGTGAGGCTCGCATTTGCGAGCCAGACCTCGCAAATGCAAAGTCTGAAGATCAATTGCAGTAACTGCTATGTTTTCTAAGTTCATAACACCGTAGTCTATCTGAAACTCACCTGAGCCCTCCGGCCTCCAAAATAACACACGAACTTGCTCGCGCGACCAAATAGCCAAAATAACACCTAAAACTACGAGTTAAACACCAAATCAAAGAAATTTTCAGTAAAACCTTATAACTTCTATTTTCACAATCAGACATCAGAATCACGTCAAATCAACTTTATTTCTCACCAAAATTCACAAATAAGTCATAAATATAATAATAGACCTGTAGCGGGTTCCGAAATCAAAATATGAATCTGGTATCAACAAGACCAAACGTCGGTCAATTCTTAAAATCATTAAACTTTCAAGCTTTTAATTTTCAACAAAAATTCATAACTCGAGCTAGGGACCTCCGCATTCAATTCCGGGAATACGCCTATGTCCCATTTTTCGATAAGGACCCCCAAGATCGTCAAAACATGGATCCTAATCCATTTACTCAAAAGGTTGACTGAAGAAACTAAAATTAATTTTTAAGGAAAAATTCTTATTTTTGTTAATTATTAACATATAAGCCTTTCGGTAAAATACTCGAACCATGCACGCAAGTCGAGAAAAGCTATAATGAGATATTTAAGGCTTCAAAACACAAAATTGAATTTTAAAACACGAGATGACCTATGGGATTGTCACATTCTCCACCTTTAAAACAACCGTTCATCCTCGAACAGACATAGAAAAGTACCTAGGCTGGTGTAAAGGTGGGGATATCTACTCTGCATGTCTGTCTCTTACTCCCAAATAGTTTTTTTTACAGGCTGAACTCTCCACTGCACTCAAATTGAAGGATAACTCTTTGATCTCAACTAGAAAACGATCAAATTTTTAAAAAATATAGAAAAGATGGGTTTTGTACCTTCATGATGCTAACTGGACTGGTACTAAGAGTATTTTTTCGGTACCCCTTCATTGTACTAAGGGTATTTTTTCGGTGCCCTCATATTATCCTTACCATTTACCCAAATCTCTCACCCCTATTCCTAATTGGAACCGGTATGGTGCGAAACAGGTATCGGTACAAACCGGTACGGGTATGGATAATACCCTCCCCTTAGACTGCCCTAGACATGATCTTCGAATGAGGGTGTGGAGGTTGAGAATTAGGTAGAAGTTAGTAGGTAGGCGAGTGTTTTTTTTTTCAAATCAGTAGTATTAGTGCTAGTCTTTTGTTTTCTTATTCTTATATTTTGATTGCTACTTGTTGTTTCTTTCGCTTCAATTTTCGTATTATCTTTGTTATTGCTTTTTTTAATCTTTTCTTAAGCTGAGGGTATATTATTAGAAATAAATTTTCTATCTTCTTAAGGTAGGGGTAAGATTACATACATACTATTATCCCCAGACTCCACTTGTGAGATTTCAGAGGATTTGTTATTGTTAAAAATTAGTGTATAGAACTCATCATTTTCCTAGTGTCGTGTCATTTATTCATCTTCTTTCTCATGGCTTCTAATTTAGCAAGAACTTTCCTTCACAGAAGAAAGAAAATCATTTTTTCTCATTGAACTGATCAGATGAATCTGAAACTAATTATTTGAGGAAACTATAATTTAATAATATCAAATTCATGAGGAGTCCCGCACTAAAACAACTCATGCTTTACATGAATAAATTAATTGCTGAAATGAAAGAACATAATTGTCTGAGTAATTTTTTTCAAACTTATAAGTAAAATGGAGTATAATTTATACCAAAAACAGTGTTTACATCATGAATATCATCATTCTATTAATCCAAAATAACAAGTAAAATGTAAGCATTAGTTTTACGTAGCGTATCTGATTTGGTAGGTATAATTATATCTTCCATTTTCTCCTTCTTCCAACAACTTCAAAAATCTATTACTATTGACTAGAGTTCATCAACGAAAATGGCTGCTCCGCCATTGCAGGAGAATGGTTAAGCAGCTTTCTTGAAAATCACAAATTCATAGCTAGGAATCTTTCAGCCACCAATTCTTTAATTAAGTTGAGCAACATTCCTTGCTTGTAATTTGTAAATTAGTGGTTTTAGAATAATTAATCCTTTTTTTTTTCTAATCTCACGTACCTCAGCTATAGTTATATTATACGTTAATGCTCGATCCTTAATTATATAAATCATCAATTTTATGAGCCCGTTTGGCTTAGCTGATTTAGAATACCCGATATACATTAAGTGCTGAAAAACACTTTTAAGTGCTGAAGTTGATTTAAAAAATAAGCAGTTACATGTTTGGATAAAAGTACTTGGTATACAAAGAGTTTTGTTTTAAAATGAAGTATTTTAGGGATAAAATATTAAATATTTTGGTCAAACCTAAAGTGCTTATAAGCTGAAATTTGATAAGTTGGGGGAGACCAACTTATCACTTTTGGCTTATTTTTGGCTTACAAGCACTTAACTTATAAGCACTTTTAATTTTACTAAATGCGTAGATAAGCCAAAAAGTATTTATAAGCCAGTTTGACCAGCTTATAAGCTTAGGCAAACACCCTTTGAGAGCTCGTTTGGGTTAGTTGATTTACAGTAGATGATAAGTATTATGTGTTGAAAAGCACTTTTAAGTGCTGATGCTGATTAAAAAAATAAGCATTTAGGTATTTGATAAAAATGTTTAAATTAATAATAAGTTGTTGAAGAACTGGGTATACGAAAAGTTTTGTTTTTAAAAAAAAGCATTTTAGAGATAGAATAGTTAATATTTTGGTCAAACATAATGTGCTTATAAGCTGAAATTTGATAAGATGGGGGAGATAACTTATGATTTTGACTTATCTTTTACTTATAAACATTTAACTTATTAGCACTTTTAATTTTATCAAATACATAAATAAACCAAAAATATTTATAAACCAATTTAACCAGTTTATAAACTTAACCAAATACCCCCTAAATCAAGCATTCTTGAGCAGTGACAGTTCTAAAAGAAAGCAAGGGGTTTCAACTGAATCCGCCTCACCAGAAACATTTACTCCTAAATATCCTATACTATTTATACATGTAAATTATATACCATTATATGCTAAAATGATTTAATTAATTGACTATAGTGTTCCTTGAAATGAAGAAGTACGGTGTGGTAACAAATAGATTCAAACTCATGCCTTATATCATGTTTTCAAGTATTCTAGAAAGCGAAGGCGGGCATCTTAAGAACAATATAGAGAGAAGTAGAGAGATGAGTATTCTTATTGATATTTTTGGGATGATTTACAATGGGAGAGAACCCATTTATTTATAGGGAGGTGGTGGCTTAGCTACCAAGTAGTAAACCCTAGAATCTCTCTAAATATAGACATTCACCTTAAATAGGATTCTATTTATAACACTCCCCCTTGAATGTCTATTCAATAATGTGCCTCGTTAAAACCTTAACTAAAACAAAACCCAATGGGAAAAAAATAATAGAAAAGGAAAAAGAGTACACATGTTTGAATATGCGCCTATTGGTTGCCTCGTTAAAAACCTTGCAAGGAAAACCCAGTGGGACAAAACCTTGTAAGGGAAAAAGAGTGCAACGCGCATTAACTCCCCCTGAAAAGAGCATCAATTCACATCCTTGAGCCTTTGCATTTCAATCTTGTGCACCATCTTGAAATTATCATTCCTGATAGATATGAACATCTTCATATAATGTCGTGGAATGACTCTTCAATATCTCCATAGAGGTATTCTCGATGCCATCATGCTTATAGTTATAGCAAGATACATATGTACACAAGTTGCACTTAGGATGTGGTACTTCAGGACCAAGAATTGTATATGCTTCAAGCTACTTCAATCTTTCATGGATTGACATATAAGTTAAGTCATATAAGCCATATAATAGACTTTAGATGCATATCAAGTTTTCATGTCATGCTAAACAAATAAGATATCGAAAACTGATTACACATACCATTGACTTTATACTTTCAAGTATTTGAACTACATGTCTTTCATGTGGAATCAATTCTGCTTGAATTGTATCTTTTCCATTTAGCCAATATTTTTGTTTGTATTCAACAAACATAAGATCCTCATCGATATTTAGCGCTATCATAGATGTCGTCGACGAACAGTTTATATCGGTTCCAGTAAATTTTCATAAAGACATAACATGGAGATCCCTTTATTCATATATTCAGGTACCTGAATCTCTCATGAGATTTTATGAAGTGTTATGTCATGTGATCTTCTAGATCACTTGCCTCCCCATTATGATAACTTTGATCATTTGCTCATCTTCTTTATTAAGAAGTTATTTTGAAACCGATTTGTCTATAAGCTTTAAGCGTATCAAAGACTTTGTCCTTCTGGGACTTAATATGAGCATTTGCAGTGAGAATATAGTTACTTTCTTTGGGTCAGCAAATGCGTATAGCATGCTTTGCAATATGTTGCAATTGAATTATCCTTTTATGAACTTCAGGTTCATATTATGATATTCGAGGATCTATATATACAAATGATAATTCATCCCATGTAACCTTTTCTCAAGTGTTTATCATGTCTCCCCCTCATGTTAGAAAAGCTAACTTGTTTCCTCAACTTTGAGAGTCCATCTTTGTGCATTATGGTGTTAATGAAAATATACACTGCACATCAATAATAATAAGATGAAATTATTTGGTTCCTGACCCTGAACCACTTATGAGGGGAGAATATAATATACTCTCGTATACAACGTATATCAAACTGATATATATAACTTTGTTCTCATAAGAAACAGTTTAGCTATTAAGTGGAGGCACTCAATAATTATCTTGCTAAACCAACTATGATATAAACCAACTTATCAAGATGAACTATCTTGAATAGAAAATCTGGAAATTATGCTCGAAGTTATATTACTGAGCAATTTACCTCGCAAGCACCGGCCAGGCTGCGGGTTAATAACAATCGCACATGTAACCATATCATAGATGCATCATATGTGGTATACATGGCAGGTGAATGGGCCCATATTCACCTTTGATATTTCCAGAATTTATGGGATTCAACCCGAACTCTTTAGTTGGTCAATCAATTAATGAGAACAAGTAATATAAGAGAATTCGTAAAGAACTTTCTAGTTCTTTAATATTTACCCATGTGAATTCTCTATTACTGCACATCATACTTAAAATGAGATGGCTAACCCGAATGCATACTGAATAAATTATCAATATTGATAAACTTCAAATTTACACCATGACGTGTGCAATTATCAATAAACTTCAAGTTTATTATGGTATGGGTTTTTATACCAATAAATATCCACTTTATTGTGGCATTCTTTTATTTGTGTAGTACAAACTGGAGAATAAAGCGGGTAGCTTTTCATATACAAATTATCCCGCTACAAGTTGTAGTAATAGAAGATATTAAATCTTTCCTTTATTTATAGTCTCAATATAATCAATCGCTTTCGCATATACTTTGGAAACTAAATAAGTTTCTTTGAGACTTACTACCACACAATACCTTATTGGTAATCAATTGTGTTTCTCCAACATAGTAATAATTGGCTCTTCTAGAGCTCTCAATTAATTTTGTACTACCACAGATTCATCAACATCCATGTGGTGAATATCTCTTTTAAAGAGAAAGTTATACCATTATGGTCATGGTCAAAATTATATGCAAGATATGTTTCTTGCATTATCGTTGTCCTTTAATAGTCATATTTCCAAAATATTTTGGCGTACAATAGGTACGTGACCAACGATCATTCATGCCATAACAATGACATTATTTTCATATATCATCTCAAACATCCTTCTAGGGGTGAGTGTGGTATATTCAATACCAATGCATCTGGCATTCGATTTGCTATTCTTTGCAAATGGATAATATTTTGCACCTCTTTTTCACAAATAGAGGTATGTGGATCAAGATGAGATAATGATGCATTTTTCCACAAAATTTCCCGTTTGGTTTCACCAACTTCTCCCCCTAATTTTGGGAAAAGTGTCTCATCGAATTGACAGTCTGCAAATCGTGCAGTGAACAAATCCCCTGTCAATGTTTCGAGGTAGCGAATAATGGAGGGCGATTCAAACTCAACATATATTCCTAACCTTCTTTGCAAACCCATTTTGGTGCAATATGGCGGTGCTACAGGCACATATACTGCACATCCACAAATTCTTAAGTGGGATATATTAGGTTCATGACCCAAAACTAATTGCAACGGGGAATATTTGTGATAATTCGTCAGTCAGAGACGAACTAGCATTGCTGCATGCAGAATGGCGTGACCCCAAACCGAAGTGGGCAGCCTCGTTTTCATGAGTAAATGAGGTATTCAAGATTATACTCATGTATTGTCTCAATCTGATATCCATTTTGAATGATATCTTTAAAACTCAACAAGTTTCTCTTAGACTTGGAGGAGAACATTGCATTCTCTATGATAAACATTGTTCCTCTAGGCAGAGTTATAGTTGCTCTTCCGGAGCCTTCAATCAATTTACTACTACCAGAGATTGTAGTAACAGCTGCCTTACACATACTTAGTTGAGAGAAATATCTCTTTTCTTTGAGTATCGTATGTGTAGTACATGAATCAACTAAACAAATATTTGATCCAAGTTTGCTTTGTGAGATACCCATATTTGCTTTCCCATGGTTTGACATACAAAAGAAAATACATGAACATGAGAATAAACAAATTCAATCCGTTTGTTTCAATGTAATCGATTGTTAAACATACATAATCGATTATTTGCTAATTTGAAAAACATCAGATCACACTGTCTTAATATAATCGATTGTTTAAACATACATAATCGATTATGTCTTAATATAATCGATTGTTAAACATACATAATCGATTATTTGGTATTTTGAAAAAATTCAGATCACACTGTATTAATATAATCGATTGTTAAACATACAGAATCGATTATGTCTTAATATAATCGATTGTTAAACATACATAATCGATTATTTGCTATTTTGAAAAACTTCAGATCACACTGTCTTAATATAATCGATTGTTAAACATACATAATCGATTATGTCTTAATATAATTAATTGTTAACAAGTATATAATCGATTGTTTTGCAGTTTTAATGCGAAATATTAGATAATCGACTAACTGTTAGGTTAGTCGATTAACTCTACTGAAAAATAAAAATATCTTTGAAATTTAAGCATATTGAAACATTCTAAAGAACTAATACTAACATTATATCATAATCTAACTAATACGAGCTGATACTAATGACTATTAGTTTATTCACTAACTAATACAAATAAAATCAAACAATTCCATCTTCCTTCATCACAGATCCATCACCGATTAAGTGGTCTATTTTCCCCTCGGGGTTCTCAAAGAAGTCTGCCACATCCAAGTGGGTGATGTCAAAATTGTCGTCAGAGACAGGATTGGTTTCAGGGCATTTACCTTTTAGAGATGCTTGATAAAGCTCAACCAAATGTCTTGGTACACGGTAAATTTTCACCCAGCGCCCTTTTTCCACCGCAACGATAATATATAGTTTATGAACTATTTGCTTTTGGATTCTCATCGCATCGTGCTTGTGGCAGAGTGACCAACTTCAAGTTGTCATATCTCTCCTTTAAACCATTCCACAAGATAGGTGGATCTTTGACTGTGATATATTCAATTTTCAAACCTTCATCAAGGTGATGGTGCAAGAAAATCAAGGCCTTAGCACAGTCTTGGGTGGATGCTTTATCTCTGTCTTTAATGGCGTCTCCAAGACCCATAGCATCTAAGTGGATTTCAGCATCCAACACCCATGTCATATAGTTCTTGCCCGAAATTTCAAGGGCAACGAACTTTCTTTTCATAATGTCAGACATTACATTAAGAGCGTGTCCATACTTACGGGCTTTATTACAATTATCACATTCACTTCAGGGAATGGATCATAATCATCTGTATGTGCTATATACAATCTCATGTCAAATATTACTTTCATAAAGTGAAAGATTATTTTGAGAATCTTTATTATTCTCATTATCACAATGATGACGATTATAATTCCGTCTATTGCCACGTCCACATTCATTGATACCTTTATGGTAATAATTTTGTCTTCTTTCAGACTTATCACATACTGCTACCACATTCTCTAAAGGGAATGGAGCAAATTCAATGGGACGGATTTTCAATTCTTTGCCCACAATCATACATGAATTTAATCATGGCAAGACATAGAACTTTTACCACTTCACGTGGTTATAATTCCTTACAAACTCCATTAGAGTTATAATCAAACTTTGTTGTCTATGTTTGTATATGAAATCAAATCGTAGAATTTCAAGAATTTGAAAGGGAAAAGTAAATTACTTACCTTTAAGGTATACCAATAAATGTTGTGATATCGAATATACCTCTTGAGTTTCCATCCCGTTGCATTATTTTATGATGATACCATCTCTTCTATTTTTCCGTATAAAAATTCTCATATGGAGCAGTAGCAATCGTTATTACACTCTTTTGCTGGAAATTCACACGGTAAATAGATAGTGGAGACGAAGGCTTCGACACAGCAAATTCACCTAAGCTTTTCTTCTCTTCTTAATTTTTTTTTCGTATAGAAATTCTGTAGGAGGAAGAAATCAAATTCAATTGGTTAGAGACTCGTGCTGATAACGTGTTATGAAATAATATAAGAACAAGAACAATAATACAAGAACAATATAGAGAGAAGTAGAGAGAGGAGTATTCTTATTGATACTTTTGGGATGATTTACAATGGGAGAGAACCCCTTTATTTATAGGGAGGTGGTGGCTTAGCCACCAAGTAGTAAACCCTAGAATCTCTCTAAATATAGACATTCACCTTAAATAGGATTCTATTTATAACATAAAAGAATTTCTTTTTATTATTAAAAGAAAACCTATATTTTGCGGCATAAAAAATCCGTTTATCTTGCCAATTTGGGAATTCTCAGGGAACCGGCAGCCGCTGTCCTTCGAGTGCACACGGATAATCTGTAATAACTCGTAAATTATACATAAAATGTAAATCGTATTAAACTTGTTCGATACGACATGCTCTGACTGAGAAGACTGCTGTTAAGGAAATTAATCCCAAATTTTCCATGTGAGAAACCACTCATCCCACGAACTCAGTCAATTTTTGGGGTAGAAATTTAAACCCATCAACAACACATCACTTTAATTATACTCCACTAATCTTGACTGCATGGAAAGGTTACGTGAAGGGTGAACAACTTAGACCTTAATCAACATTCAAGATCAGCAGCAAATTAATTAAAAGTCAGCCACCAATCCTTTGACCTTAATTCTCGGCTGCCGGCGTGCCTCCATTCATTAAGGAAGAAATCTTCATTATAAAGCTTAGTTGTGGGTGTGCTTTTACCTTTACTTTCAAATCATTTCTTAATTAATCTACTAATTAACTTTATTCTTTGCACCCCTATCGAGACAGGTGTTTGATTAACAATTTATTGCACATGGATGCTGCTTCATTGATAATCCATTTTCATGTAATATTTCTCATACTAGTTTGTTGTAATAGTAATTCAACTTTAACCATGGCTGCCAATGACTCTAGCTCAGGAGGACCTACGAACTTTTCTACGGCCATTCTTATTAGAGTTGACCAATCTGGTCAAGGAGATTTCAAGAAAATTCAAGATGCTATTGATGCTGTTCCAACGAATAATTCTCAATTATTCTTTATTTGGGTCAAGCCTGGGACTTATAGGTTTGTGTTTATCATTTTGTAATTTTATAGTATCTTGTATTTTTACATGTTATAATAGGTACTTATTTGTCTTAATATTTTCCAAGTTACTAATCTTTTCTTGTGTGCGGTCACACGTAGTTATCATTTAGGTAGCCTAATAATGTAAAAATTATAGATGTTAAAAAAAACTCTTATGTATTTTTCATGGAGCAGAGAGAAGATTGTGGTTCCTGGTGATAAGCCATTCATAACGTTGAGTGGAACTGTGGCTTCTAACACCATAATTACATGGAGTGACGGTGGAGATTCTCCTACACTAACTGTATTTGCTTCCGATTTTGTTGCAAGATATCTAACAATTCAGGTAACTATTATTTACTTATGATTTTAATTTTATACTACTACATTTCACGCTATTAGGTTATTTTAACATGTCGTAGCAGGTAATCTGCCTTATTTTTCAGGTTACTAATTCCATTTTTTACTATAACAAAAAACATATTTTGGTTGTTTCAAATGTAGAATTCATTCGGAACAAGTGGAAAAGCTGTAGCACTAAAAGTTAAAGGAGATAGAGTAGCATTCTATGGATGTAGAATTCAATCGTACCAGGACACTTTGTTAGATGATGCTGGGAGGCATTATTATAGCAACTGTTATATTAAAGGGGCCGTTGATTTCATTTTTGGAAATGCAGCATCTCTCTATGAAGTGAGTTCTCATAATTCAAGGATTATCATTGGAAATTATCTTTTTTTTTCCCGACTATCAGTGTAGTTTAGCTTGTTAGCGTAACATGTTAATTACCATCTTATTAATGTTACTTATGCATATTTTCATAGATTAATGATCAATATAATGTATATAATAATATATACATTTATAATGTAACCTGTAATTACACTATAAATTATCTTATTCTGCAAATAATATTTACCTTATCAATGCATATATATGTATCCCTCGGGGTAGGAGTAAGGCATGCGGACACTCTATCCTCCCCTGACCTCACTTGTGAAATTATACTGGATTGTTGTTGTTCCACTGCATATATCTATGTAGTAATTTTGTTTCTTTGTAATACTTGGCAGAGGTGCCATATTCATTCAGTTGCAGCAGGAGCAATAACTGCTCAAGGAAGAGAGTCCCCTTTAGAAAATACAGGATTTACTTTTTTGGGTTGCAAGATAACAGGGGCAGGAGGGAGCACTGCATTAGGAAGGCCATGGGGTTCATATTCAAGGGTGGTATTTGCCTACACATTTATGTCTTCTATCATACAGCCTGAGGGTTGGAATGACTGGGGAGATTCTACCAAGCAAAGGTAACATTCATAGTCACATTGAATATAAGGTTCAAATTTTTCGCTCTTAAGACAAGAGTGGTTGCTCCGATAGTAAGCAACCCCCACTTCCAACCGAGAGGTTGTGAGTTCGAGTCTCCCCAAGAGCAAGGTGGAGAAGTTCTTGGAGGGAAGGATGCCGGAGGTCTATTTGGAAACAGCCTCTCTACCCAAGGGTAGGTGTAGGTCTGCGTACACACTACCCTCCCCTGACCCTAATAAGTGGGATTATGTTGTTGTTGTTGTTATACTTTAGAACTATTCATACCCTTACAGTTTCTCTATGTTTCTTTTTGGCAGCACTGCATATTATGGTGAATACAAGTGCTATGGACCAGGGGCTAATAGATCAAAGAGAGTGGGTTGGTCACGTAGCTTATCGAACGAGGATGCTGTGCCATTTCTGACCAAGAATATGATCGGAGGGCGAAGTTGGTTAAGGCCTGCACCTACCCATTTCAAGAAACGTTCTACTATTGTCACTCTCACTGGAGAAAACTAAAATCAACTAGGACCATCACTATATATATATATATATATATATCAAAAGAAGACGACTAATCAAGATCAGTTCCAGCAGATCTCTTGTGAAAATTTCATTCTTTAATTATTAAAATTGATTTCTTGAGGCCATGTATATCTCGTAGATAGTACTCTTACACGTACCTGTGAGAGATATTCACGATTAAAGTATACATGTTTATCCAATTTCAGTAGTTGCAGTTTCGTAGCTGGTTTTAATGAAAAAGAGGAATCGTCACTTTTAGTTCATCACCTTTGTCACAACTCAAGGTCAAATGATGGTAGTATCTAATTTAAATATCATAAAATATGAAAATATAATACAAAATGTTGAAGAACTAAGGGGTAGCAAGGACAAGGCAAAAATCTTCGTCAGATTCAATAAATTCCCAATCTCAAAATGTTATGTAGGAGTATCATTTTCAATCCATTTTACTACAAGCAGTTGATGAACAGAAATCATCAAAATCCAAATAGCCTTTTCGAACAAACTAAAGAAAGCACAATATACTGAAAAGAATAGACAAATAGGAAGTATAACTGATAGAAAGTCCAACGCCTTTCAACCTGCATTCAAAATAGAATTGATAAGGCATAGCAACAAGAAAACCAGCACCATCGCGCCAATCCAACAAGCCCAAGTCCTCCTCCTCTTTGTTCGTTTAGCACGATCTAGCTCCTTCATCCCATCATTCACATATCCACCAGCTTTAACCACATTTTGTTCAATATTATTCATCTGATCACCTTGTGTCTCAACCATGACAGCCATATCAAGAAACACTTGGTGCAGCTCAATCAAACTCTTTTGTATCTCTTTTATAGCATCATGCCTTTCCTCCTTTTCTACTTTCCCCTCAAAAACCCTTTCTTGCATCATCTTTTCAATCACTTCCTCACTCGGTTCCTTCCCGTTAGCACTACTGTACTGTTTCCTTAAACCTTCTTTATGTTCTTCTGCAATGTTTTCCCTTAGGCACTGAAAATCATTCATCATATCCCACAGTTTAATTCTCAAACCATTAGTCACTGAAATCCTCGTTCTATCAACCCAGCTTCCCTCTTTATACGTGCCACAATTTTCAAGATTGGATTCATCAAGCAATTCAAGCCTTGTCTTGATTTTTTTCGCGTTCCTAAGAACAGTGACAATGTCAGAGGTAATCTGATCTCTAAGGCCTTGAAGAATTTTAACACTCGGGGCTGACTTGGTTTTTACATTAAGGTCTTGAAGATATTAGAATATAATTGTGTGTATCTTTTTATTATTGGTAGAATATTCTCTCATTATTGTACAGTCCTATAATTGGTAGGATCTGATTTCCTTCATTATTGTACAGTCCTATAGTTGGTAGGATTTGATACCCCTTTACTCTATATATACTTTTGTGAGCAATACGAGAAAATTAATTCTCCCAAAACTCTCTACATGGTATCATACGCCAGTTGCTTATCGCCAAAGAAACCCTAAAACTACCCTACCCGCGCCGCCGCCGCCGCCGCTCTTATCGGTAGCCCGTCGCCGCCGCCGCCAACGCTGCACTAATCGGCAGCCCTCTCTCTCGATGTCGATCAGCGCTTCCTCTCCTTTGCCTCGCGCTTCATGGCCGCTACGACGTCAAACGAGCTTCTCCAGCCGATTGCCATCAGTGCATCGGCTCAGATCCCACTCAAATTGGATTCCACTAATTACCTGGCGTGGAAATTCCAATTTCGAACCCTTCTTACGGGTTACGACCTCCTCGGCTTCTTGGACGGATCGAAGCCGTGCCAACCAGCCACTATCGTCGACAAGGAGGTGACTTCCCCCAATCCAGCATATCCCTACTGGATTCTCCAGGACAATCTTATTCTCAATGCCATCATCTCGTCGATCACACCGACGATCATCTTCTTTATTGCCGCTGCGGAAACCTCTAAAGAGGCCTGGGACATCCTCGCGCGCACATACGGCACTCCTTCTCGCGGTCGTATCATGGCTCTCAAACAGCAGCTCCATAATCCGGTAAAAGGTTCTAAATCTGTTACTGATTTTATGCACGGTATTCTCGTGATTGTGGATGAATTATCTCTCCTAGGTGTTACTGTTGATTCTGAGGATCTTGTCATTAAGGTTCTAAATGGTCTTGATGATCTGTATATGGAACTCTCTCATGCCGTCCAAGCCCGCGAATCTCCCATCTCTTTTGCTGAATTACATGACAAGCTGTTAAGCATGGAGGCTCAGATTACTGCTCGTGTGCTGGCCACCTCCGCCGCATCTGATTTGGCTCCGTCAGCTACCTTCGTCGCCGGACAACAGTTAGGCCGTATCCGCTTCGGTAGCCGCGGTTCAGTCTCCGGTCGCGGTGGTTACTCCAGCAATAGCCAATCTCGCGGGTACAATGGGAAGTGCCAGCTCTGCAGTGAATTTGGCCACTCCGCGCGCCGCTGTCCATCCTATCCCATCTCCGGCGCCAATCAGCCCCCTTACGGTCGACCACTGTCGCGGCCAGCTTATGCTTCGCTGCCTTTTCCGGCTGCTCACACAGCCCATCACTCTCCGACGATTCCCTCTACGTCCGATTGGATCCTGGACTCTGGTGCCTCCCATCACATAACCTCTGATCTTGCCAACATGTCTCTTCACAGTCCTTACACTGGTTTTGACAATGTGGTTATTGGTAAAAGTGAAGGTTTGACAATTACACATACTGGACAACTTAACAATTATTCCTCTCTTTTATTACCTGGGGCTCTCTGTGTTCCACATATGCGTAAAAATTTGATCTCTGTTGCCGAATTATGTCGTCACAATAATGTTAATGTTGTTCTTTCTGATACTGATTTTCAGGTGAAGGATCGTCGCACGTGGGCAACACTCGTTCGCGGCGCACTTAGGAGCAACACCTACTACTGGCCGGCGGCTTCCAGTCCCCCGTCCGCCCTCACGGCTCAAAAGCTCTCTGCGTCATTGTGGCATTCTCGGTTTGGTCACCCCTCAGCTAAAATCCTGCGTCATTTAGTGTCTTCTAGCAGTATAGCATCCAGTAATGTGTCTGATCTTGCTTGTGTCTCTTGCAAACTTCATAAGTGTCATAAGTTACCTTTTCCTGGGTCAAGTTTATCTTCTACTGCTCCGCTGGAGCTTATTTTCTCCGATATATGGACCTCTCCTATTATTTCTAATGAAGGATTTAACTATTATGTCATCTTTGTTGATCATTTTTCTAAGTATGTTTGGTTTTTTCCTTTACTCCGTAAATCTGATGTCTTACAAACCTTCCCCATCTTTAAATCCATTGTCGAAAAATATTTCTCTGCTAAAATCATTACTCTGTATACTGACAATGGGGGCGAATTCCTCGCTTTACACTCTTTTCTTGCCTCCAATGGCATCTCACATCTCACTTCACCTCCTCATACACCTCAGCACAATGGCTATGATGAACGCCGTCAGCGTCATATTGTCGATACTGGTCTCACTCTCCTTCATCATGCCTCTACCTCTTGTTTACTGGCCTTATGCCTTTGCTACAGCAGTCTATCTCATTAATCGTCTTCCCAAGACAAATCTCTCGATGCTCTCCTCCTTTGAGTCTCTCTTCCATAAGCGCCCCAACCTTGCCAAACTACGTGTCTTCGGCTGTCAATGCTTCCCTTGGCATAGGCCCTACACCTCACACAAAATGGAACCCAGATCTCGTGCATGTGTCCTCTTCGGCTACTCTACTACTCAAAGCGCCTATTTATGCTTTGATCCCTCAACGTCTAAAATCTTCGTCTCGCGTCATGTCACCTTCCATGAAGATGTCTTCCCGTTCTCCAAATTGTCTAACTCCGCGTCTCCTCCTGTACCCATTCCGGTCTCCCTGGAAGTCCTTCCGCTGCCGCCACCAGTACCTGCCGCCGCTCCCACTAGCGATCCTTCACCGGACGTACTTCCGGCGCCACCGCCTGCGCCACCAACGCCCTTTCTGACACCACCAGCGGCCCCTGCCGCCGCTACACCCATTATGCCGCCACCTACATCCTCTCATGGTGGTCATCATATGCAAACGCGCAGCAAAAATAACATCTTTACGCCCAACAAGAAGTTTGGTATGTCTGTTGTCACCTCTCCAGCTATTACTGAACCTCAGACTTTGTCTATTGCTATGTCTGATGAGCGCTGCCGCGCTGCTATGTCATTGGAGTTTAATGCTTGGCACCTGGGATCTCGTTCCACCTGATTCTTCACAGAATGTTGTGGGCTGTAAGTGGGTTTATCGTATCAAACGAAAGCCTGACGGTAATGTGGATAAGTTCAAAGCTCGACTTGTTGCGAAAGGCTTTCATCAGCGACCAGGTGTCGACTTCCAGGAGACTTTTAGTCCGGTTATTAAGCCGGTAACTGTGCGTTTGATTCTTAGTTTAGCTGTATAGGGCTGGCCACTTCGTCAAATGGATGTGAACAATGTCTTTCTTCACGGGAGGCTTACAGAGGATGTCTATATGGCACAACCACCGGGTGTTGTTGACAAGGCCTATCCATCTTATGTCTATAAGTTACCGAAAGCTATTTATGGTCTCAAACAGGCACCCCGGGCATGGTACAGTGAGCTCCGCCAATGCCTTTTGGCCATGGGTTTCGTCAACACTACCTCTGACACTTTGCTCTTCGTCTTTCAGCATTCTGGTATTACAGCCTATTTTTGGTATATGTTGATGATCTCATATTGACTGGTAATGACTCTGCCTTCATAAACCGTGTGATTGACTCTCTTGGGACTAAATTTTCTCTTAAAGACATGGGTGATCTAAGCTACTTTCTTGGTGTTGAGGTTCTGCGCAGCTCCAAGGGGTGTTTTCTTTCTCAGCGTAAGTATGTTGTTGATCTTTTGACTCGTCATAATATGCTGGAATCCAATCCTGTTCAGACGCCAACAGCGGCGTCCACCCGCCTTCATCTGGCCGACGGCTCGGCTCCTGCCGATGCGTCCGCCTATCGACAGGCCCTTGGGGGCCTCCAGTATCTCTCATTCACTCGTCCTGATATCTCCTTTGCTGTGAGTAAACTCTCACTGTTCATGCACGTTCCTACTGTCACTCATTGGGGTGCAGTTAAGCGCCTCTTCAGGTATCTGAATGGGACGCGTGACTTCGGAGTCTGGCTGCGTCCTTCATCTGCTATATCTCTGCATTGTTTCTCTGATGCTGATTGGGGTGGAAACTGTGATGACCGCTCCTCAACTGGTGCCTAGGCCGTCTTTCTGGGGCCTAATCATATTTCCTGGAGCTCCAAAAAGCAGCGTTCCATTGCACGGTCTTCTACTGAGGCTGAATATCGTGCCATTGCTTCTGCTGCCGCCGAAGTTTGTTGGCTTCATTTCCTGCTGCACGAGCTTCATGTCCCTCTTCCGGCTGCTCCTGTCATTTACAGCGACAACATTGGCTCCACTTACCTCTGTGCCAACCCTGTGTTTCATTCGCACATGAAACACATCTCCATTGATTATCACTTTGTTCGTCAATTGGTTCAGAATGGTCTCTTCGTGTTGCTCACGTATCCTCTGCTGATCAGCTTGTTGATGCTCTCACAAAGCACTTATCTCGTCCTCAACTTCTTCTGTTGATGTCCAAGATTGGCGTGTCCTTCGGCCCTCCATCTTGAGGGGGCATATTAGAATATAATTGTGCGTATCTTTTTATTATATTCTCTAATTATAGTTGGTAGGATTTGATTTCCTTCATTAATGTACCGTCCTATAGTTGGTAGGATTTGATACTCATGTACTCTATATATACTTTTGTGAGCAATACGCGAAAATTAATTCTCCCAAAACTCTCTACAGAAGATTGACAAGAAGATTGTTGATCTCCTCCATATCAGACTTAATAATAGTGACTTCTTCAAAGAATTTTGAGAGGTTTCTTTCATCAGCCGGGTCGAGTTGACCCATTTCAATATCAGGCCCCGCTTCAAGGTCTAACATCGCCTGCTTCTTCAAATCCACTTAACTTAAGAACGATTTCGTCATGAGATCATTCATCTTTCCGACAATTCAGCGAACACCTAGATAGAGAAAAGAGCCGAGATCAAATTCTGTCCCTAATCCTAAAATAATTCAAGAAAATTCCAATGCTGTGATTTTCCGAGTTTTACTTATCAGTTACTACAAATCCTTAAAAAACAAAGACAGATAACAAGAAAGCAAATACTAAATTGGGATCGGCTATATGAATCGTCCACATACATTCTCGACATTTGGACCACAAACATTGTACACTCAGTTTTTCTTAGTACCAGTACATACCACCTACATTTTCTAGTTTTCAGTTTCAAATTTACAAGTAATTCCGAAATTGGGGTACCTATAAACAGCAATAGAACAGCACTAAAAAACATTTATATGAATTACCAATACCCAATTCAGCACAGGAATAACATTTATTCAAATTTAGAACGTTAAAACCATAAAAGAAAAAATATAAATTTATGATGAAAGATTGAAGGGTAAGGAATAGAAAAGCACCTTGGAGAAATGGTGAGACGTTTGTCTAACTCTGCGTTGGAATTCAGTGAAGAAATTGGGGTGAAATGAGAGCAAAAAGGGATTTTAAAGGTGGGGTGATTTAAGGGTTAAATTCAAAAGCGGTGCTTCCTCTAATGTTTTGGCCTCTGTTTTCAAATTAGAAGTTGATAAAGAAGAGAGGAAATATACCCGTTGTGTTTCGTAACGTAACGTTATTAGGCTAAGGCTCGCAATTATAAATCTCCACATTTGGAAATTTATTGATAATTTTTCTATTTAATTTTCGTAAGAATAGCCTTTTTACTTAATATGTTATGCGCTTTTTTCCTATATATACCATATATGAAATTCTATTATCAAAAATGTGCATAGTTTGTATATTACCAGTCCAGTTCACACTTTAACTACAATTTATATACCAATCTTTAATTAGGCAGATTTTGCCATTTATACCGCGCTTAAAATCAGCCACAAAATCAGGGCTTGATTTATTCCACATTAAAATCCCAGTTTGAAACGGAAAGTAAATATCTGAAGCTGCGTAATTGTCTCTTCTTCTACAATTCGAAGAATTACGCAGAGCTTCATACAAATTGGCGATCGTTCAGCTTCATATTACGCAGAGCTATTCTTCTACATACAGCTTCAATCAGTAATTCACGCAGTGCTGCAAATTGTTGATCGTTCTCTATTGTTCATCTTTTTTCTGTTTTTCATCTTTTTCTATAAACTACACGAAATCATGTCAAAAATCCCAATCATGTTAAAATTTAATGGGAATTGGGATAACCATGGATTTAGAGATTTTGAGGTGGATGCAATCGTGGTAGATGACAATGCAAGCTACAGAATTCTTATTTCTACAATTGTAGAACAATTATCGATTGATACATCAGACAAAATTGTAGAAATCAAATAGATGGGGAACAATAATTGTCCTCCAATGAAGATTAGGAATGATATGGGTGTTCGTGTTTATATGGAGACCAAAAAGGAGAATAAAAACTTAGGTTTGTATCCTTTATGTATAAGTGTAAGAGATTTCAATATGGAATTGGCAATCACCAACGAGAGCACAAGCACAGGTTTGTGTAATTCGACATTGCAGAATTTTGGGTTTTGTGTGTTATCTACAATGTTACTACAATTATATACAAGTAACTACAAAAACAATATACTGAAGATTGTAGAGCAGTGTTGTTTTCAAAACTATCTACATAGTTAATACATTGTATGTTGTTGCAGGTTTGTATGGATGCCTACAGTTACTTGATATTCCATCCTCTACCGATGTAGAGGAATATCACAATGAAATAATAACATAATCTACGCAAACATATATTGATGAAGGACAAGTGTATCAGGACAAGCAAACTATAGCTCCTGCAATGAAGAAATTTTCTGTGATGCATAAGTTCCAGTTAAGAGTAAAAAAATCTAGTCATAGAAGGTATGGATTTTTACTGAATATATATATATATATATATATGGTCTTTACAAATTGTAGTTATAATGTAGTACAATTGTAGTTAGATTGTATTTTATAAGGATTTATGTGAAAACATTCCTTTTGTTGCATCTACATTTATATTAAGTAATTAATATTGCATTTTTTTGTTGTAGCTACTGGCTTGTACGCGTTAATGAAAACTATAAATGGAACTTCAAAGCAACGTCAATTAATAATTCCGCATTGTTCAAGATAAGGAGTTTCTTCCAACAACACACATGCTCCTTAATGGACGAAACCTTCATACAGCGCAAACGTACTGCAGTTGTAGTCGGTAGCATGGTCGTTCCAAAGTATTATGATCCTAAGACTGCGTACACCCCAAGGACATACAAACTGACATGTTATTCGAACATGGACTGAACCTAAGCTACATGGAAGCATGGCGAGCAAAGGAAAAGGCTTTACAGTTTTTGAGAGGGAATCCGGCTGACTCCTACAACAGATTACCCAAATATTTTAATATTCTAAGGAGACTTATCCTAGTTCTGTTATTAAATTGAAGAAGGCAGCAGAAGAATGCTTCTTATACGCATTTGTTGCTCTTTGTACATCAATTAGTGGTTGGCAACATTGTAGGCCAGTATTAGTTGTTGATGGAACATTCTTAAAGTCAGCATACAGTATTATGCTGACAGCAAGCACCATGGATGCAGCAGGTAAAAATTATAAAAATTTTGTAGTTATTTTGTAGCAATTATATAAAATGTAGTTAAATTGTAGTAAGTTTGTAGCTATTTTGTAGTTATTATATAAAATGTAGATTAATTATCTATATTCTAAATATAGATTGTAGTTGTTATTTAAATATTTTTATATACATTTTCAAAGCTTCCAATAAATAGTTTATGAACTAATAATGTAGGTACAATATTTCCCCTGGCATATGTTGTGGTTGATTCTGAAAACGACGCATCTTGCCAGTGGTTCTTTGATCAATTCAAGCAGGCATATGGTGAGAGGCCTTCAATGTGTGTAGTTTCAGATTGGAATGAGAGTATACTGAAGGCAACATCAATTGTCTATCCTGGCATGCCACACTACTCTTGCATGTGGCATATTTGGACAAATATAAGGTCTAAATTCAAGAAGGTACATCTACAATTACATGAATTGTACTTTGTTACAACACGATCATACACGCTGGATAAATTTAATGAAAGAATGTCGAAGATTGAAGAGGTAGACCCGCGTGTGAAATCCTACCTATATGATATTTGCTATCATAAATGGTCAAGAGTACATGCAACGGTGAATAGAACTTTTACTATGATATCGAACATTGCTGAGTCGTTGAATGTTGTAACAAAAGAGGCAAGAGCGCTGGCAATATTTGACCTATTAGAGTATATGAGGACACTTCTTGAACGTTGGATGAAAGAGAAGTTATTGAAGGCAAAGTATACTTTCACATACCTTAGGCACAAATACAACAAATAATTGGATGATAACAGAATATTATCTTACAAGCTTAGGGTAAGATCTGTTTATTTGGTGCAGAAAAATAAATTAACCAATACACAGTGTTTCCAGATTGTCGATAACTTGTAGGCAAATTGTATATAATTGTAGGCAAATTGTAGTCAAATTGTGGGCAAATTGTAGGTTGTAGTCATATAATATTTTTTCTGTTTGTTCTGTAATTGTAGGTGAGGGCTTCAACAGATCATATACATACTGTGTTAGATGGTGTAAAGATGTATATTGTGTGTCTACAAAACAAGAAATGTTGCTGTGGACAATTCCAACTTGAAGAACTTCCATGTGCGCATGCATTGGCAGCAATAAGGCACAGAAATGAAAATTATGAAGACTATTGCTCGCAGTATTGCACAAGGAAGAGCCTTCTGCATATCTATGAAATACCAGTAAATTCTCTTCCTGATGAAAACAAATGGAATGTGCCACAACATATTTTGGATGAGGTAGTAAAGCCACCAGCGGGAGATAAAAGGCAGTCAGAGAGACCTCGAAAGGAAAGATATAAAACATATGATGAAATAAAGTCAAAGAAGTACAAGATGTCATGCGTAAATTGTGGAGGTGAACGCCATAACAAAAGAAGTTGCAAGAATACGCCCAAAAAGAAATGAATATCATATAGCTAGAATACTAATTCAATATAAGTTTTAGTGAGTTCAAGTTAGCAGATTTTTGGTGTAATCGTTTAAGTTTTTTAAGATCATTATGAAGTATGCTACAATTTGTGTATTGGCGCTTGACATGATTTTATGTAATATGTCTGGCATCTAAATTTGTCTTTTATATAGTTTAGCTAAACTTCAATATTTACCATCTAAGGTAGCCTTTCTATGATTTATTGTATTATCTTATATTACATAGTTTAGCTAAACTTTAATATTTATTATACAGTATCGCTAAACTGATTAATAAAGTAATGTTAATGTAAAGTGATCCCAGATTGTATGTAACATGTAGGGTAAATGTAGTTAAGTTATATTCTATGTTGTAATTTGCAGATGATTTGTAGATAAATTGTGGATAATTTATTTCTATGGTTTGAGTATTTACTTCATCTGTTTTCTATGTAATTTTAATTCAACCAACAGTTATATATAGATATTACATAGTACTTGAAGGTATTCCATAAAAATTATGTGAAGATTAATTGTACGCAAATTGTATTATAACAAAATAGAGTAATCATGTCTAATATAATGAAGATACAGTGCTATAAAAAATAGAAATGGAATATTTTCTACAGTGTATTCTACGTCAACTGCAAAATGGCTTCAACTAAACTAGGAACACAAGAATCTATTTCTTCTTTCTCTGTGCTCTAGTCTTCTCGTTTTTAGCAGGACCACCCTTCCTCCTTCCTAGTCTGTCTGTTACCTCACTTTCACTGATTGACACATCTTCTTGCTTCTTTGTAGCATAGTCTCATATGAGAGCTCCATAGAGTCTACGGTGTTGGTCGATATCTGAAAGGTCTTCAAAAGGGATTGACAAATCTCCAAGGCTAACATACTCCACAAAAACAACCATAAATACACCACAATCGCTGCATAAATTAAAAAAATTTAATTATTTAACAAATGATTATAAAAAAATAATTAAATATCTAGAAAGAGAGAATAATTTTTTTAACAGTGATCCTTCCTTTTGCTGTGGAATCTCTGCAACCATCCATTGTATGGGGAGAGGCTCGCTAACTGGTTTCTCAATGTATGCCTTTGTTGTCTTGAAGTCAATGTCTTTACGTTTCCCGTAGAAACCAGTGCAAGATAAATACAGAGGGATAATGATTGAAAACTTATCAACTAATGATTCAACAGCATTATGATGGTGTGAAGACACCATGGAATCATACACATAAAGTTGCTTGTCCGCTATGTAAAAAACGAGCAACAACCAATGAAAATTCTCTACAATGTTCACAGGCATGATGACATAGTCAACTAGATCCCAGGCAACATTAACAAGAAATTATACCCAAGAATATATTCTGCAACATCATCATCGGGTTTAACAATCGAATACTTTTGCTCTGGCGGAGAAGTTATGAGCTTGTCATAGATTTGTTCAATCTTGGTCTTGAACAAGTAATCTGTTGTTGTGAACCTAGTGTTGTTGTTGGGGCCATATTTACCTATTTTTCTCAGGTAATACATAATAACATCAATGTGCTGCAAAATAAAATATAATCTACTATAAGCTACAGTGTTACCACTTATATATATATATAGAAAAGCTACACTTTAAACTATAATTGAAGCACTCATAATAATATCCAAATTCACACAGCAGTTACTATTGTAAGTACGGATTTAACTACAAATTCACAACAAATTAACTACAGTTAACTACATTGATGATATACAGAAATTCATGTTCTGTCCAAAATAATAAAAATACAATTTGTACATACAAATCATCGTCAAATATAAGACATAAGGTCCAACAACAGCACAATTACACTATAAGTAATAAGAAACAACATTTACATGAAATGTCTACATTATCAATATAATACATAGTAAACAGCATGGTCACATATATCTCATGTCTACAATATAGCTACAATTACACAAAATAACTGCGAACAAAACATATATTGTGACTTTATTCGTTATACTTATGGTGTTATTGATGACTTGTCTAGGATGAGCAAGGGAATAAAACCAGTCCTTCTTATCCACCTTTTCAAAACCAAGGTCTAACCCAGGGTTGATTTGGTTATCCTTTTTGGAAAAGTATTCCTTCCTCCTGTAACAACAAATAAATATCAAATCATATCGTCAAAAAGACATAATTAATTACATGTTTAAATTTTAAAAATGCTGATAGTGTCAAATTAAGCATTCACACCTCTTAGCTACTTTGTCACTACGATGGTATAACCACTTGGTGAACCAATCTATCAAATCAGCATCTACATTTTCACCTATAACAGTTGTGAAAGGGTGCTTGAGGTAGAAAAATCTAGGTCCAATAGATCTGTTGCCTACAGAACTATATAGAGGTGTGAAAGGTGATCGTGCATGTTTCCCCGGTTGCCTGGTTCTACCAGGATGAATAGGGGTTGCTTCATCTGGTATGGGCTCACCATACACAACCAATTGTGTTAAGTTGACTGGCAATTCAAAATCATCCAACATCACACCCTTATTATCAATGCCTGAACCTTCAGGAACAACTCCTTTCACATTGTCTCCATCTTCACTTTCATTTACTGGATTCTCAACGACTTATTCTGTCCATGCTGCTACAGTCACACTGTGAATTGGGGACTGTACATTCTTATCTTCAATATTTATTACATAACAAATAACTTACTTAACTACAGTTCAAATTTGTGTAAGCAACAATTATCTATTCATAATGATATTATGATGCTACACATGCTTGTTCTGCATCAGGTTCAATTAATAATGAAGACAATGTAAATAACAATAGCTAATGCTGCCTTTTAAAATGTTGATTTATGTAGGTATTTGTAGATAAAAATGTGAATATAATTACAGTATGGTATTATACCTGCTTTTTTGACCTCGGCTACTTCTTGAAATTCTATTTCTTCCTGAACATGTGCTTGCACATGTTCTGTTGAAATTTCAGCTTGATTGAATAATTGAAACATTGTCAATTGTAGATATATGTAGAAATTTATAGTTAAAATGTGAATTATAACATTAGCATTGTAAACTTATTATAATGAAACTATGATATTATACCTGTTTTATCTACATCAACTGCTTCTTGAAAATATGGATATAAGTCAAGATGTGATTTAACATGTTCTGGAGAAACTGCAGCTGCAATTCATAGTGATAAAGGCAAATATAATTAGATAATGCTCCTTTTAAAATTGTAGATATATGTAGGAAGTTGCAGATAAGAATGTGAATAATAAAACTATGTTCTATAAACAACTATATTAACTGTATATGTTTGTAGCCATTCTGTAGATACATGTATTGCTTGTGCTTGCATGCAATGGATCACCAATATTGAACTGAAATTGCTGGATGTTCTCTTCTTGTTGTTGTTCATTTTTTTTGGTTGAAACACCAGCAAACTGAAGATTTTATATTAGTTTGAGTATATTGTTTCATATGTCATAATTTGCTTTGGTATATAAATATATGTGAGCTCTTTCCTTTTCCTCATCCACATCATATATCTTGTTTATCAGTGTCATAACACTTTTCACAGAAACATTTATAAACACACGAAGGTCACTGAGTTTCTCAAATACATCCTTCCTAAAATCCTCTAACTTTCCATCGACCTAAAAGTTAAAAATATAGTTAGTTGATAATTTTATTCAAAGTGCTACAGTTCTTGTACAATTTAAGTAAAATGAGTGCCATGTCAATAGGGCTGACTATAGAAATTCAATACATTTTAACTAATCTTAATATAAATACATTAATTATTTATGAAATGTAGATAAAATTTAGCAAATATGAAAAAATGTTGTAGTTATTTATATTACCTGTTCAATCCCCTTTTCTAGCTTACTAAGCTTGCTAGCCAGAGATTCATTATCCTCTTGACAATCAGTGTTCTTGGGTTGCAATGTGGGAGAACCAACATTTGGAATATGTGATGATTGTGCACCTTGTTCATCTTCATAATGAATCTTGTCTGGCAGAGTAAGCACTCCAATTTCTTCACCAGTTTCACTCATGCTTGTGAACTGAATGATGGAAACATATAGTAAATAAGAAAACGTAGATTAATTGTAGTTATTATGTAGGTAAATGCAGCAACATACAAAAATGAAAAACATACCTTAACCCACTGAGGCTTGATTATCTTTTCTTCAAATGCAGTTAGCCAAATCTGACCCTTATTTGCTGACCATATTAATATGCGAGGTATTGAGTTAAAACACCTCATAGCAAGCTCAGTGATGACGGTCGAGCAACACTCATAAGGCCACACTTGCAAGGCTAATGAGCATCCCCGTATGAGATAAGAATGTACACGTGGATTTAGACGATGTCGGACAGATTCAATAACCTGATTGAATGACTTAATACCCCATGGGTATGCTTAAAATTACCATACTCTACCAAATAGAACCTAAACTTGTCTATGAAAGACACATGGTCTTTATCAGAAGGACAAACAAAAAATTCCAAAAGATAAAGAATGCACAACTTCACTGCATCCTCATCGTTTTCTAAGATCTATTTGTAACTATATTTTTTCAAATGCCACTTATCAACCCTTTGTTTGTTTCGAAAATAGGTATTCATTAAATGGCTATCATAAGTAGAAGTACAACCATAATCAGAAAACTTATTCACACAATTTAGACCAGTAATTAAACCAAAGTCTCTCAATCCAAAATTCAATTTTTCACCATTCAATAGAACTGAAAAAAGGATTCATTAGACTTGGACAACTCATACTTCATCAGAAGATGAATTGCTTGATTTTGCATGCAAATGGAAGGGAGGGAAAATAAGTAACCAAATCAAGTGTTTTTGAAAAGATTTAAAGCATTTGCAGAGAGTAGGCTTTTATCTGTCTAGGAATGCTCGAATCACACAAAATGTGGAATCTAAGCACCCCATATTTCACATTATGTGGTGCAAAATAATGGTCATTCTGCAGAAAATAATAAATTATTTAATATTAGTATCCTGCATAAAAGAGAAGCATTAAACTTGATATAACTACACAATAACTGCAAATATACCTTACAAAAGAACATATTACCCACAATTTACCTGCAAAATATGATAGGACATCTACATATATAAATATTATGAAGAAAGAAAAAGGTAACCACTTATCTGTTTTAAAAATATAACAGCTAACGACAAAATAAATACAAAATGACTAGACAAATAACTAGATTTATTAATTGTAGAAAATGAGAATTAGAGATAATGTACATAGTTTACATGACTTATCTACAATGTACCCCAAAGTAACTACAAATTAACTACAACTTAACTACAATGAATGATAATATAAGTACAAATACTTACAAAAATAACTACAATTATGAACTATAGACAATGATAATTACAAATAATCTACATAGTTTAGATAACTTATCTACAATTTACCCCATTTTAACTACAAATTAACTACAATGACCGACAAAATAAGTACAAAATGACTACAAAGATACCTACAATTATGAACTATAGACAATGATAATGCCAAATAATCTAACACAGTTTAGATAGCTTATCTACAATTTACTATAGATTAGCTAGCCATTAACTACAATTTACCTACAATGATGATATACAAAGAATACAATTCTGTCCAAAGTACGAAAAATACAGTAGATAGCTTATCTATAATTTACCCAATAGACTACAAAACGACTACAATATAACTACAATTGAAATGTATAAAATCACACTTACAAATAATCTACAAAATTAAGACAAAAATCTATAATTTACCAAAACACTTAAAGAAGAAATTTTTAACTACAAAAGCAACCTAAAAAATTCGAAAGGAAAATAATTAATGTTTACCTTCACTAGATTCTTTTTCTCAACAAATTTTGGGAGTTTTTTCGAAGGTTTCTTCTTTTTTTGCTTTGATGAAGCAGGCGACACCTTGGGTTTTTTAACAGATGGAATTTCTGGGACATCTTCAACAAAATCATCATCATCACACAACTCTTTCCCCTTTCGTTTCAGTGGTTTGGCGATAGGTTTAGCACCTCTTGAAGCATCTTCATCATGCAATGCCTTCTTCTCATCTCGGCACGGAGTATTCTACGAGGTGAAATGTCAGTAGAAGGTTCCATTGCATGTGTATATTTAGCTTTTTTGGGGTGATTTTGGTGTTAAAACACCCAAATCAAAAGAGGGGCTATCACCTAATGTAGATTTTGTAGGTATGTTTTTCATTGTTTATCTTGAACTTAAATCGGATGGAACTTCAATTTGCAAGAATGATATCTTTGAGATTTTGTGAGAAGAACTGGAGAAACCTTCGTTTGGTTCAAAAGAAAACAGACGGAAAACGTGGGGGGTGTGGGGAGAGAGAAGGGTTAAGTTAAACGTGGGTAGATACGGTCATAAATTAGCGCCTAAAATAAATGCCCCATTAATTATTTCCCTAATTTGAATTATGGTATATAAATGGTAATTTGGTATGCTGAAATGTAGTTAATTGAAACCTTTAACATTGATGGTAATAACGTTTCATATATGGTATAGGAAGGTAAAAATTCCATATGTTATTAAAAAATAAATTACACAAACAGCCGGTATATTTATAGTTTGTTTTTTTTAGACATATACACTAATTATACATTGATTATACACATATAATACATAAATTATGCATATATTATACCTTCATTTGCTATTTTTAGTTTAAACGGTTGGGAAGACAGCTATTTGGGTTAATTCTTCATACACATATAATACATAAATACATGTAGCTATTATAAGAACTAAAAGAAAAAAATTCATATTAGAACAATTGAACTCCCTACTTTTCAATTTTATAGCTCATATTTCAATTTACAACCAATTAGCCCAAAAATAATAGGCTAAGATTTAACATCCAATTCCAATAGGTTCTCAAAATTATTGTTTAATTGTTAAAAAAGTTTTCCCAAGCTTTTAAATTAATTTTTTAATTAGTAACTGTGACTCAAATATTAACTCAACAAATCAAATTCATTTGGGTGTAAAAATTAGATTTTTAACAAGCTTAAATATGTGGGTTTAAATTTCGAATTTGATTTTGTGAGAAATTTGAAGTGAGTGTTATTTAGACTTGTTAGAAATAGTATAAGGAGGTTGTATATAAAATTTGAAGTCATTTAATGGAGATTTGGTCTAGTTTTGAACAAGAATTGCAACTGAAAATCGTGGAAAAAGTTCGTCTGCAGACGCTTGTACAAAGGTATATAAAAGCGTATAATAGTGCACTCATATACACTATTATACAAGATTATATATAATTATATAAAAAACTGGCTTCGTCTTCTTACTTGCGTCTTTTCTGAAATTTAACTCAATTCTTGCTCAAATATACTCCAAATCACTTCAAATTTAAATTTTGAACTCCTTTTGATATTTTCATTCAATTGGGACAACACCCAATCCAAACAACCAACAAATTTAAGAAAAATCATTTTTTAAAAGCAAAGGTTTGCATGGTCTTCAATGGTGGACTTCTACTCTTCAATTTTTTTACATTGCAAGCAGGTGATACAAGATGAGAAGCAGAAAATATACGATCCCTTGAAGCATATGTAGAAGATGTGAGAAGAATAGAGAGTGAAAGCAATGGTTGTGAGAACATAAATTTAACTCTATAGCTTTTAGAAGCAATGATTGTAAAGCACAAATTTTGAATTTGCTAGTGCTTTTAAATATGTACAATATAGGCTAGGGCCTAGGTGGAGTAAAACTTAAAAATATAGGCTATTTTTTATTATGATGTGAAGTCATATATATTTTCTTGAAATTCTTTCAAAATAAAATTAGTAAACTCGAAACAAAAAAATTGTTACATGCCACAACAAATAGTGTAAAAAAAAGTAACTTGCGTAGGTCAATAGATATAAGTTAATTTTTTAATTAAATTGATCAAGATGGTTACATGTGATACTCTAAACTTTGACTTTGAAGTTTACCTATTTTAAAGAAAATGTAAACAGTAAATAAATATTGTCCTTAAATGGCATTTTAAAAGTTATAAAATGAGTACCTAGATGAAGGATATTTATATTCTGTAAACAAGAAAGGACATTAAAGTTTACCCATTTTCGTTTGGTGAATGAAATATATTTATCTTCATCAAAATTGTCAATTTATTTACGTGAACAACGCTGTTGCAACGGCATGGTTTTGTATTCTTTACACTGGTGATTAATAATAACTAATTAGTTATAAAAAAGACATATTTATCTGTAGTACTTATTTTAGCAACTTAGTAATTTTAAATTATATTTGTTTTTATTATGGCTTATTAATACTATTGATTTTATGCGCTTTTATTATCTTTCTTGTTAAATATTTTAGTACAATATCATGATTCATCTCATATTTATGTTATTTTATTGAAAAACACCTTATATAATTCCGTCTTACTAGGATTAAAGAAATATTGAAGCAAAAATTCTATGGTTTGTGCTATGAAGACTTTATGAAGAAAAAAAATTCGAAAAAACTTGAAAACTTGAAAAACCCGAGATTAAAATTCCAACTTTTATTGGCTTTGTTTGGTCTTTAAATTTAATAACCCGATACAATTGGTTTGATTTGATAATTGAAAATTTCGAACCAACTCGATCTATGTACTCATCTACCCCTAGTGACCAACGTACAATCAACTTATTAAGATATTACGGGGAGAGGAAATTTATTTCCGGCACTCCTCTTTCCATTATCAATTTCTTTTTGGCCTTTGCATTTTGTAGCGGGGGAGCAAAAACGTTACGTATGAATCAGTTGAATTTAGTAACATTAGTTCAAACTCTAATTTATATTAAAAAAAATTAAATACATACAAAAATTAAAGTCAAAATCTAATTAGTAACACATAATATTGTTATTTTAAAATTCAAAACTCATAAAATTCAAATTTCGAACTCTCCAATGAAGATAACTCTAATGTTAACACATGGAATATGCTTGGTTTGTTGACATATAATCGATTAATTTGGCCATTTAGACTAAAGTTATTGACGTTTATTTAATGAGTAACTAAATAAGTTTTGCCCTGGACTCGCAATTAGGCAATTTTGTAAAAGCTATAGCCAAATTAGCTTTGAAATTAATTTTGAGAACACATCCCTATTAGGGAAATAATATTATATAGTTACTTTTAAAATAATAGTCGGAAAAAATATATTTTTATATATATACATTATGTATGTTACGCACAAAAATTATAAAAATTTTATATAATTTTTTAGTTACTAAATATAAATAATATCTGTCACAGACTAATAATGAAAAAAGCCGTTCCTATTACGATTATCATAGGTTGCCCACCGTAATTTTGAAATTGAACCATCGATAGTAGTAGAGACTCTGTATATTTAGCCAAATTGACAACTCAAATTTTCTATACACAGTAATAAGTATATAATTTGCCTTCTTTAATTAATAGTTGAAAAATAATTATACACTCATTACATAAAACTAAACCAATTAAAAAGAATTTGAAATTTTTTTTGAGCAAAGAAGATATATATTTCTTAATATTTAAGGCGGATGAAATATAGTGTTCCCAAATATAGCGCCTCCGAGTACACTTTGATTTCTTAAACTTGCGAGTGTTTTACAAGCATCGTACGATTGTTTTTTAACAAAAATACAATTATGAAATAAGTCTTTTTCCATAAAACTTTTCACATGAGAGGGGGTTTCAACAAAAGTCTTCATTCCTTCATGTTCCTCCTTTGCCTTCTTTACCATTTGATGAGCTACCTTATTCCCCTGCTTAAACGTATGCCGGAGGATTATTCCCTTCTATTGGTGCATTAACCACCTGCAAGCATTAACAATGTCATGAAAAAGTACGTTTCCCTGGAGAACTGCTTGTATGTACTTCACTGTGTCTGATTCAATTTCAAGTGGATATAGATTCCATTATTTTGCCATCTTAAGACCCTCCAATATGGCTTTTAGTTCAGCCTTCAATGATCCACGTGCATATGTAGACTTACAAAACCCTATAATCCAGTGTCCTCTAAAATTTCTGAAGACTCCCCATAATCCACTTTTTGGTGAAACAACATTGTGGCCAGTATCTACGTTAAGCTTTGTCCATCCTTGTTGTGGTTTGTGCCATGCCTTTGTAATAGTGATTTTTGGGGTATTGTATATGCTTTTTTCAGTGAGGAGTTTATATTCAGTAGCCTTTTTGTAGATAAGATCAAAGATGATTGTAGAATGGGTATTGTTTTGATTATTATTATTCCTATTTGTCCAAATGTACCAAATAATGAAAGGCAATAAGGTGTCCCAATTGAAGAGACTGTTTGGAATAGAATAATTGAAATTTCTTAGTTGGATTAGCCAGTGTACATCATAGTTTTTGAAGTGGTGTTGTAATCCAAATCTACCCCAAAGAGGTTTAATAGCCTTACAATGTATGAAAATGTGATCAATGAATTCTTCTTCGTTGTTTCTACATACTAGGCACTTTGCATCTATGTTCATACAAATTCTAACTAGATATTGTCTACAAGGGATTTTGTTGTAGAGGCATTGCCACAAAAAAATACTTGATTTTGTTGGGACAGTGAAGCTTCCAAATCCATTGAAAATCTTATTTTATACTATTGGATGATTCAAGGAGGTTAAAACAAGTTTTTGTAGTGAAAATACCTTTGGCGGTTGCTCTTAGGGTTCCAATCCCAGGTATCCAGTTTGTATCCCAAATATTTATGTCATAAAGGATGTGTGGTGACCAAGTAATTCCTTTGCTACATAATTCTCAACCTTTCTTTATACTTTTCCAAATAAAAGAGTTTTTATTTGAAGCGTATGTAGAAGCATAATTGGAGATTAATAGGGTTGCCCAAGGGGAGGTGGGGTTTGTGAGCATTCTCCAAATCATATTAGCCAAAATGCAAAGGTTCTTTGAATTTTCACTATGGATTCCTAGACTCCCACTAGGTTTGGGTTGGCATATGGTAGCCCATTTGACAAGGTGTAATTTTTTCTTTTCACTAGTAGTACCCCAGATGAAATCACTTTGCACCTTATCAATATTTTTCAGGGTCTTTTTATGGAGTAAAGTATATTGCATATAATGAATGGGAATTGCATTAAGGCAAGAGTGGGTTAGGGTGGTTCTACCCGCAGTATTAAGAAATTTCATCTTCCAAGCAGCTAACTGGGATTTTATTTTGTCGATTATAAGTTGGTAATCTCTTGGTCTAGGGGTGCTATTTAATATAGGGAATCCTAAGTAAGTACCAAAAGATTCACTCTTCTTAATACCTAGTATGCTAGTTATTTCAGCTATGTCTTGATACGAGCAATTTCTGAGAACAAAATTTTAGATTTAGCAAGATCAATCTTTTGACCAGACATTTTGCTAAAGCAGTCAAGGCCTTCCTTAATGGAGTAACAAGATTTCTTGTTAGCTTTTGACATCAAAATAAGGTCATCTGTAAAGTACAGATGAGAAAATTTTGGACTATTCCTACTGGTGGTTATTGGATCTCATTTCATTAGGTCTACTTGGTAGTGAATATATCTAGAGAAGCATTTCAATGCATAGGATAAAAATATAAGGAGAAATGAGGTCCCCTAGTAGGCTCAAAAGAATTAGTGGTTGAGCCATTGACCAAGACTGAGATTGAGCTTGAAGTAATGTAACTTAGGAGTAGTTTGGAGAATTTGGTGGGAAATTTGAAGTATTGAAGGGCGTAGTGGATAAAGAACCATTCAATACTATCGAAATCCTTTTCCAAATAAATTTTAAGCAGCATTTGACCTTGGTTGCCTTTCAATTTCCTTAATTTGCTAACAATGTCTTGGATAATAACAGCATTATCAGATGCTCTTCTATTTTTTACAAAACTAGCTTGGTAAGAGCTGATAAGGTTATTAAGAAAAGGTTTCAGTCTATTTGCTAGGGTCTTTATCACCATCTTATAGATCGTATTGCATAAACCAATAGGTCTAAAATTTCTTATGTTATTGGCATTAGGAATTTTGGGTATGAGACATAAGAAGGTTTTATTGATAATTGGAGGAACTACTTGGTTTTCAAATATGTTGTTACAGAGATTTACCACAGATGGACCTATGATATTCTAATACTACTGGTAAAATAAAGGAGTATTCCGTCCAGCCCCGGAGCTTTAAAGGGTTTAAGAGAGAATAGGGTCTCTTGATTTCCATTTCTTTCAATGGAGCATCAAGTAAGTTAAGATCAATTTGACTAACATGAGAGAAAGGGTTCATGAGATTAACTCTATTGTTTGCTTCATGAGTAGTGGTAAAGAGATTTTTAAAATAAATGGTAACATGGGACATAACACGATGTGGATCATTGATCCAATTACCAGCTTCGTCCTTAAAAAAAATTATTTTGTTACGTCTCCTTCTATTGGTGGCACAAATGTGGTAATACTTAGTGTTAGCGTCACCCTCATTGAGCCACATTATCCTTGATTGAATTTTCCAGTACTCTTCTTCAATTAAGAGAAGGTTGTTGTACTCATTTTTTAATTCTTTTTCCAGATTTTGAAGGAAAACACTGGTTATATAGTGGCTAGAGTTTTGGATTCCATTTAGACGAGCCAGAATGTAACGATTTTTTCTCATATAATCACCAAACGTTTTGGTTTTCCAAATCTTAATACAATCCACAAAATTTTGATAGTTTCTAAGGTAATTTGGCTCGCACCAATTTTTGGTCGCTAGGGGTTGGAATTCTGGATAGTTACACTAATACGTTTCAAGTATAAAGGGTTTGCTTGTGGAGTAATCTAGGTCTTGGAATAAGTTCGATTAAAATAGGATTATGATCTGAATGAGTCTTGGGTAAATGAACTATAGAGCTATTGGGAAATAACTCAATCCATTATCATTCCCAAATACTTTATCTAACATTTCCATTATTAAACATCTTTTCTTGTGTTTATGATTTGACCAAGTAAATTTACAACCCTTAAAGCCAAGGTCGACTAGATAGACAAAGATAATTAGCCCGGGAATTTTTTATAGTCTACCACAAAACTTATCGCTAGTAATAAAAACATCATTGAAATTCCCTCCCACCATCCAAAGTCCTATTTGTTTTTTACTAATATTTTCTAGGTTTTCCCATATAGTGTTCCTATTTTGGATCAAAGTACTAGCATAGATGGTACTAAATAGCCAACATTTACGTATAGGAAGTACCTCAATAGTTGCATGTATTTTCTGGTTCGTACAAACAAAGTTCTAAACGGTGACCACCTCCTGGTTGTATAGTATAACAATCCCTCCTGCTTGGCCATCCGATGGAACTTCTATCATTTCTGTAAAACCAAACCCATTGAGTAGCTCCACGTGACTTCCCATTCTAGTTTCCAGGAGAGCTACCATGCAAGGTCCTTTCAATCATTTCTCTAAAGTTTCACCTAAAGTTCTCGTTGTTACCCCCTCTTATGTTCTAGATAATAATATTTATGGGACGATTCATGGAAACATTAAGGTTGTGGTTTGTTAGTTCCCCGTTTTCCCTCACATTCCCCATTATGGGGTTCCTTCTTAGGGATGGTACTAAGATCATGGCCATGTTCCCTACCGTAGGGTCCTGTAGTGGCGTGATGTCCATCGAGCATTTGTATAATGCTAGAGGACAGTTGAGTATGTGCCTTTTCTCTTGCATCTCCCAGAAGAGAAATACCTTTACCACGTCTAGGTTTGAGAACTTTAGAATTTGTTCTAATATTATATTGAGTGGCTCCCCTTCCTCCATTTCTGCCTCTATTGGCCCTTGATTTTGGGATTGTTGGTGAGGTAGTGGGGTGTCTGTTGGGGTGGCTGAGGGATGAACTGCTCTTGGGCTGGTGGTGGATTCTCCCAAGGCATGAATATGGGATTGAGTTGGGATACTGTTTCTGGAGAAAAGAACAGGATGTCCAGTAAAGCATTCTGGTATGGGGTTGAAGTGAGGAGGTAAGTTCCACTGATTTCTCATTGCATGTATCAGTTGGGGATTCATTGATGGAGCTAAGGGTTGTAGTACATTGTTTAGCCACATTTGGTTGAGATAGTTGTTTATGGCTAATCTGATGCCCTCCGTTACTAATTGGGCTAAGTATTGAGTGTTGTGGAGAATGAATACTAAATTCTGGCCGTTGATTTGCAGGTTGAAGGATATTGCATGGCCCATTAGTCTTATTTCCATCAATGATATTGGTTGGTAATATTATGCCTGTGGTGATTGTACAAATATTACCTGAGGGTTGTCTACATGTGGTGTGAATGGTGGAAGATTCTCCATGGCAATGGCTCTGTGTTGCCTTAGAATTTGCATCAACCTAGGTCGTCTCCTTATAGTTGAGGGGATTCTGGGCATTTTGAGAAGACAAGGGGATATCAAGGGCCGCTAGCTTAGGCGTGTGGGGATGGCTAGAGAAGGGTTGAGAGGAATTGGTTGGTAGGCCAATGATTTGTTGTTCCTTTTGCATGGAGTTTGCTTGCCCAATGCCATGGTTTATAGGGGTTTCTTCCATCCGAGTAGTATCCATATGTTGGGTGATTTGATTGGCTAAATGTGAGGCTTGGCCATCTCCCTTTTCCATTTGGCTTGCATGCTCAGGTGGATCAAGATTATGAAATCCTAAGGCAAGGATTTTGTCTAGATTTTCGGTTAAACTCGTGTAATTACCAAAAGTGTTGTTCTTATTAGTATGAGAAATGGTGGGGGTAGTATTACTGGGGAGGGTATTAGGATCATTTTTTCTTATTTTATGCATGGGATTAATATCACTTTTTGCTAGTTGAGCCACGTTAACATCCAACATCGTATTATCCCTGTTAGTGTTGGCCATTTGTGCCTCTGCATGGATGTTTAGTTTATCTTTAAAAATATTATTAATATTTTTTTTTTCATAAGGGATTTCTTCTAAAACCATGTGCTCATTTTCAAGAGTATTAAAAATATTTTTAACTAGGAGAGGGGTGGTAATTTTGGCAATGGTTGCCGGGTTTTTGATCATGGTGTTACCAGTGTTGGATTTTTCCGATTTAGAATTCCTAGAGATATGAGGATCCTTTGATTTGTATTGTAAGAATGTGGTATTAAGGTATTTACGTATACTTGCATTAAACATTTTGACGGGGATACTTGGACCTTTGGAGTTGTGGATTGGCCTGGTGGCATTTTGTTGAGAGCTTCTATGTGGTGACCTTCTTCCCTTATTGAAAGAGACTGTTATCCACTTCTCATCTTTTTTGTCCATAGTTGTTGTAGCAGTTATTTGAGTTCCAGTGCTTTCCTTATTGGTTGTGACTTCCATTTTGATGAAAGAGCATTGGTTTTTGTGTGTCCCAACCTGCCACAAACTGCGCATAGAAAGTTTTCGCCCTCGTAGTGGATTTGTTGTGTGTGCTGACCTACGTATAGGAATTGTTGAACTGGTATTTTCAAGGGCAGTTCCACACATAGTGTTGGATATCTTCCCCTTAGTTTAGTTGAGGTACAAACGTCTACTTTTAGTAATCTACCAATTGCATTGCCAATCCTTCGTAGTATTTCCCCATCATAGAACTCTATAGGCAATTGTGGTAGTCTAATCCAGACGGCTGTAGTTGTTAACCTTTCGTTGGAGGCTACAAAGTTTGGTTTCCACTTAATGATGGAGAGGAAATTGCCATTAATAAACCACGGACCCTGCTGAAAGGTCTTTTCCATGTTATCCCTTTGATTTGAATTTGATTATATAATAATTTCCCCCAAGTCAATCATTTGGAGATCCTCCGTTGGTCTCCAAAGTTCTTGAATTTTCTTTTGCAAGTAGTGGTACATCATACGTTTGCCCATTAATTTAATTATGATGGCATTCTTCCAAGGTTCGTATATCATTTGTCTATCTTCTTCCGTCAGAGCAATGACCTTTATAACTTTTATGGAGAATGGTTTCAGAATGGCATCCCTCACTTCCTCTTGAGAGATATCAGTTAGTTCTATGTTTTTTGCGATTAAATTTGCATCAAAAGTTGTAGGATTGGATGTTTTTAGCATATTCTTAAAGGAAAATTTGAGATCAAGTTTGAATTATCTGGAAAAATCCTGCTCAATATCTGAAGGTTTGGATAGTTTTTGGCTTTGATTTTGAAGATTCATGACCATGACATTATGTTATTGTCTTGTGAGACAGAGAGACAATTCAACTACAAGGAAACGTCTAAAGAATTTGAAATTTATTTAGTAAAATGTTGTAAATAATTTTGTCTTTTCATGGGCAATTTAAATGATTTTGACAACTTACTTTACCTATTTACCACATTTCCCACAAACGGTTATCTATTAAATTTAGGTAATCTGATAGTATAAAATAGAAATTTACTATCAACATATCAAGGATTTATGTTATATCATATAGAAAGTATAAAATTAAGAAAATAAGAGTAATTTAACCACTAATTAGATTGTTGTTTTTATAAGTGTCAATTGATAAAAGTTTACTCGCACATTTTATCATTAAATCATATTAATTCATTCATATTTTTACCTTAATTTATAACTTAACCAAAGTAACTTAGTATTATAATTTAGTGTAAATACACGATGTAAGTAAATTTTTATTAGTATCAATTAATGTTTATAAATATATTTATTTTAAGCAGCAACAACAACAATCCAGTATAATCCCACAAATTGGGTCAAAATATATTTATTTTAAACCTTGATTAAAAAATAAAAGAGAGACCTTGGCGTAACTGGTAAAGTTGTTGTCATGTGACCTGGAGGTCACGAGCAGTATCTTGCAAAAATGCAGGGTAAGGCTGCGTATAATAGACTAGGGGTTTTGACATAGTTACCCACAAAAACAAAACTATTTACCCTTGTCTACCTATTTATTTTTCTACCCATAAACTAATTACATTTCCTACCCATAGTAGTTTTTGCGGAATTTGTTTTTCTTTATTCTCCAATTCTTTTTTATTTCTATGCTTTTTTTTCTTTTTTCCTTTTTTCTTTTCTTTTTTCCTTTTCTTTTTCTCATTTTCTTCCTTTTTTTTTTCTCTTTTATTCATTTGTTTTCGCCCAAATCGTATTATTGTTATTTTTATCCTAACTTATTTCACACTCTAATTTGACTCCTTTTTTATTTTTATTTTTATTTTTTTCTTTATTTCTTGTTCCTTTTTTAATTCACGTGATTGCCATGCAAACCTTGTTCTCCTTCCCTATAAATATTAGTACATACTCTACCATTAGCAGTAACACCAACCAGTGATGGAGCAAGACAATATAATCTACGGCTACTAAATTTCCATATATATAAGTTAGAATAGAAATAATAATAAAATAATAGAAAATACAATAAAATATAAGTAGCAAAAAAGACTTCTAGTACCATATGATACCAATATGGTATACATGTATACCAACAGAGTATATGATTGCTCTAGAATATTGCTGCAACTATCTGTGACTAAACTGTTGTACCCAAACATTAAAGGATACAATAAAGTATCAGTAAATTACATGCTCGCATTGCAAGCTAAATATTCGCAAAGAAACTTGCTCATTCCATATACTAACAGGGTATATAGTTGTATGGATCGTTCCAACAATTTCCTATAATTATAAAAACTATTACATAATACACATAATCTATATCCATCAACACAAAAAAATTTCAGCACTGCAAATCACGTTCATATAAATAATTTTAAAATAGAATTCACTTAAAACTACAGCCAAAACAACCAAAAAAATGTTCAAACTACCATAAGATACTAATATGGCATATAATTGTACCAATATGGTATACAATTTTACTGGTTAATTTTGGCAACTATATGATTATACTATTATTACATAATACACATGCATAAAGAGAAAAATTTAAAAAAAAATAGTGTACCACATATTAATGTAATAAAGTATTTCAAGATATTGAACTATATTACTATTATTAAAAGAAAATTAAATATTGTACTAATAAATACAACAAACAATCAAAAAATGATTCAACTAGCATATGATACCAATATAGTATATAATTATACTAATAGGGTATATAGTTGGAATAAATTGTATATCGAAATGGTATACTTGTATACAGTTGCAGATCCAGGATTTAAAAGTCATGGGTGCTCGCCGATTAAAATTTCAAAAGAAGAGGAAAAAAGAGTTTTATTGTGGGTGCTGACTCAATATTTATCTAAATATTTGCATAATTACCTATGTAAATTACTAAATATGATCAAAAGTAATGGGTGCTTAAGCAACCGTAATTGTGTATGTAGATCTGCCAATGTTTGTGTACTATTTGAGTATACAATACAAATTCTTCTTTTTCTCTTGTTCAACTATATTTTAACCCAAACTTCTAAAATCTACTACAAAATCTCCACCAAATTGACCAAAACTTTAGATACAACCTCTAATCAACTTTCCAAACAAACTCATATAGGATCGGATCAAAATAATTAAAAACTCAAACAAACCAAGTTATGAGTTTCAAGTTTCAAGGTCCTTCAATGGTGGATTTAAATTTTTGTACAATAAAATCAATCCGCCCATAATCACTGAAGAACGCAACAACAATTCACGAAAATCATGAATATCGGCTGATTTTTTTCGGCATCTGAATAATTAATTGCGGTAACTATTAAAATTATGAACACAGTATAGGAGCTGAGGGTGGTAGAAGAACTTGGAACAGCCTGATAACCATGAGCATAATATTCAGGTGATGATGCGGTGACGCCAAGTGGAGGAACTAGCTGAGGAAAATCGATCACAGTTTGATGTGGTGCGTAACCAGTAGGTGCTTGAAAAGTTCCATATTCAGGGAGAGGAGACGGGTAAATAGTTTGGGCATCATAGATAGGAGTAATAAATAGTTTAAGTATGTGTATTTAAGGGTAAACAGTCTGAATTTAATGGGTATAAAGCAAAATTTTCTTAATAAAAATAATTATAATCCGATTATTCTGTAGACCCCGTACATAATAATAAGTTAATGGCTGCCGTTTAATCTATCTATCTTTCTATATCTATATATAATATAATTATATATTTGTGGGCAATAGAAAAGTGAGGTGGCACTTCTAATTAGCATTGTCATTTATCTTTTTCTCCTTTTTTTGCTATTTTTCTATTTTTTTGCAATTTACTAAATCAATGCTTAAAAGTTCAACCCGTCAATTCTAAAAGGTACAACCGTTTCAATGTTTAAAGACACATTCCGTTATGAAATTTTAAAGAGGCAGCCAATGATAGAGGTCACTCTGTAATGACCTTGGATGAATTTTTAAATATACAATTCATCCAAAATGTATCCTCCCCCGGCTTTGTTACCGAGAACTTGTGCGGGGCAAAGATATAACAAAATTGAATTTTTTTGGCTATAAAAATCTGACAGCGAGTTTCGATGCCATCGGTAAAATTGTTCTTTTTACGTATTGTTTAACATAAATTTGGTATTGTTATGAAATAATATAAGGACAAGAACAATAACTCAAGAACAAGAGCAAATAGAGAGAGAATAGGGAGAGAGAGAAGTATTCTTATTAATACTTGGGGTGATTTACAATGGGGTAAGACTCCTCTATTTATAGGAAGAGGAATGACTTAGCTTCAAGCTAAAACTCTTAGACATTCACTCTAAATAGACTTCTATTTTATAACACTCCCCCTTGAATGTCTATTCAATAATGTGCCTCATAAAACCTTAAAACCAAAACCCATTGGGAAAAATTAAAGAAAGGAAAAAGAGTACACATGTTTGAATATGCGCCTATTGGTTGCCTCGTTAAAAACCTTGCAAGGAAAACCCAGTGGGAAAAAACCTTGTAAGGGAAAAAGAGTGCAACGCGCATTGACTCCCCCTAATGAGTACATCAATTTATATCCTTGAGCATTTGCATTCCAATCTTGTGCATCATCTTCAAAAACGATCTTTGGTAGAGATTTGACAAATCAACCATATTGACTTGAGTAAATATTCCGTACCTTGAAATCATCATTCTTGATAGATATGAACATCTTCATATAATGTCGTGGAATAACTCTTCAATATCTTCATAGATGCATTCTCAATGCCATCATGCTTATAGTTTATAGCAAGATACATATGTACACAAATTGTACTTAGGATGTGGTACTTCAAGACCAAGAATTGCATATGCTTCAAGCAACTTAAATCTTTCAAGTTAAGTCATATAAGCCATATAATAGACTTTAGATGCATATCAAGTTTTCCATGTCATGCTAGACAAACAAGATATCGAAAACTGATTATACATACCTTTGACTTTATACTTTCAAGCATTTGAACTATAGGTTCAAAACTACATGTCTTTCATATGGAATCAATTCTTCTTGAATTGTATCTCTTCCATTTAGTTACTTTCTTTGGGTCAGCAAATGCGTATAGCATGCTTTGCAATATGTTGCAATTGAATTATCCCTTTTATGAACTTCAGGTTCATATCATGATATTCGGGGATATACATATACAAATGATAATTCATCCCATGTAACCTTTTCTCAAGTGTTTATCATGTCTCCCCCTCATGTTAGTAAAGCTAACTTGTTTCCTCAACTTTGGGAAATCATCTTTGTGCATTATCATGTCAATATACACAGCACATTAATAATAAGATGAAATTATTTGGTTCCTGACCCTGAACCACTTGTGAGGGGAGAATATACTCTCGTATACAACTTATATCAAACTGAGATATATAACTTTGTTCTCACAAGAAACAGTTTAGCTATTAAGTGGAAGCACTCAATAATTATCTTGCTAAACCAACTTTGATATAAACCAACTTATCAAGATGAACTATCTTGAGTAGAGAATCTGGAAATTATGCTCGAAGTTAGATTACTGAGCAATTTACCTCGCAAGCACCGGCCAGGCTGCGGGTTAATAACAATTGCGCATGTAACCATTTCATAGATGCATCATATGTGGTATACATGGCAGGTGAATGGGCCCATATTCACCTTTGATATTTCCAGAATTTATGGGTTTCAACCCGAACTCTTTAGTTGGTCAGTTCATTAATGAGAACAAGTGATACAAGAGAATTCGTAAAGAACTTTCTAGTTCTTTGATATTCACCTATGTGAATTTGCACATCATACTTAAAATGAGATGGCTAACACGAATGCCAACTGAATAAATTATCAATATTGGTAAACTTCAAATTTACACCATGACATGTGCACTTATCAATAAACTTCGGGTTTATTATGACATGGGCTTTTATACCAATAGATATCCACTTTATTGTTTCTTTCTTTTGTGTAGTACAAACTGGAGAACAAAGCGGGTAGCTTTTCATATGCGAATTACCCCGCTACAAGTTGTAGTAATAGGAGATATCAAAGCCTTCCTTTATTTATAGTCTCAATATAATCAATCGCTTTCGCGTGTACTTTGGAAACTGAATAAGTTTCTTTGAGACTTACTACAGCACAATACTCAATTGTGTTTCTCCAACATAGTAATAATTGGCTCTTCTAGAGCTCTCAATTAATTTTGTACTACCACAGATTCATCAACATTCATGTGGTGAATATCTTTCTTAAAGAGAAAGTTATACCATTATGGTCATGTCAAACTTATATGCAAGATAAGTTTCTTGCATTATCGTTGTCCTTTAATAGTCATATTTCCAAAATACTTTGGTGTACAATAGGTACGTGACCAACGATCATTCATGCCATATATCATCTCAAACCTCCTTCTAGGGGTGAGTGTGGTATCATCTCAAACCTCCATCTTGGGGTGAGGGTGGTATATTCAATACCAATTTCATGTTCATATTCTTCCAATAATGAATATGTATTCGTGAATCAAATGTTGTCACATTCACTTCGAGGATATGTGATTTTGTTATCCTTTTCAAATCTATAAATGCGTCAGGCATTTGATTTGCTATTCTTTGCAAATGGATAATCTTTTGTGCCTCTTTCTCACAAATAGAGGTGTGTGGATCAAGATGAGATAATGATGCATTTTTCCACAAAATTTCCCGTTTGGTTTCACCAACTTCTCCCCCTAATTTTGGGAAAAGTGTCTCATCAAATTGACAGTCTGCAAATAGTGCAGTGAACAAATCTCCTGTCAATGTTTCGAGGTAGCGAATAATGGAGGACGATTCAAACTCAACATATATTCCTAACCTCCTTTGCAAACCCATTTTGGTGCGGGATGGCGGTGCTACAGGCACATATACTGCGCATCCAAAGCTTCTTAAATGGGATATATTGGGTTCATGACCCAAAACCAATTGCAATGGGGAATATTTGTGTCAATTCGTCAGTCAGAGACGAACTAGCATTGCTGCATGCAACATGGCGTGACCCTAATCCGAAGCGGGCAGCCGACAAACTAGCATTGTTGCATGCAAAATGGCGTGACCCCAAGCCGAAGCGGGCAGCCGACAAATTAGCATTGCTTTATGCAAAATGGCGTGACCCCAAGCCGAAGCGGGCAGCCGACAAACTAGTATTGCTGCATGCAAAATGGCGTGAACCCAAATCGAAATGGGCAGCCTGGTTTTCATGAAGAATTCAAGATTATTCTCATCTATTGTCTCAATATGATATCCATTTTGAATGATATCTTTAAAACTCAACAAGTTCCTTTTAGACTTGGAGGAGAACATTGCATTCTCTAAGATAGATTCTCAAAACTCAACAAGTTCCTTTTAAACTTGGAGGAGAACGTTTTGATTGATATCATTAAAACTCAACAAGTTCTTCTTAGACTTGGAGGAGAACATTTCTCAATGATTAACGTCATGCCTTTGGGCAGAGTTACATTTGCTCTTCCGGAGCCTTCAATCAATTTACTTCCCATGGTTTGGCATACAAAAGGAATACACAAACATAAGAATAAACAAGTTCAATTCGTTTGTGTCACATAATATTTTCAAAATCTGCTGCTAACAATTGACTAACAAAATCAGATATGTTATCCATAATCAATTACTTTGCAGTTTGAAAATTTCAGCGTTTTTCATAAGACAATCGATTATTAAACACACACAATCGATTGTTTGAACATAGACAATCGATTGTTAAACACACACAATCGATTATTTGTTATTTTTGAAAAACTTCAGATCACACTGTCTTAAGACAATCGATTGTTAGACAAAGACAATCGATTGTGGATGATTTTTGAAAAATTCCAGACCTCACTGTTTCAAGACAATCGATTGTTAGTCAACGACAATCGATTGTGGATGATTTTTGAAAAATTCCAGACCTCACTGTTTCAAGACAATCGATTGTTAGTCAACGACAATCGATTGTTGATCAATTGTTTTTCAACTTTAATGCGAAAATAGTTGATAATCGACTAGTTTTTCAGGCTAGTCGATTACCCCCACTGGAAAAAGTTTTATTGATATTTGAGCATATTGAAGATATTCTAAAGAACTACTGCTAACATTGCATCATGAACTAACTAATACGAGCTAATACTAATGACTATTAGTTTATTCACTAACTAATACAAATAAGTAGAACAAAATCAAATAACTCCATCTTCTTTCATCATGGTCCCATCGCCGATTAGGTGGTCTATTTTCCCCTCGGGTTGCTCAAAGAAGTCTGCCACATCCAAGTGGGTGATGTCAAAGTTGTCGTCAGAGACAAAATTCGTTTCAGGGCGTTTACTCTTTCGAGATGCTTGGTAAAGGTCAACCATACGGCAATCCTTTGACCAGTGCCCGTTTCCACCGCAACGATAATATATAGTTTATAAACTATTTGCTTTTGGATTCTTATCGTATCGTGCTTGTGGCAGAGTGACCAACTTCATGTTGTCATCTCTCTTCTTTAAGCCTTTCCACAAGATGGGTGAATCCTTGATGTTGAGATATTCAATCTTCAAACTTTCATCAAAGTGATGGCGCAAGAAAATCAAGGCCTTCATACAGTTTCAAACCTTCATCAAGGTGATGGCGCAAGAAAATCAAGGCCTTAGCATAGTTTTGGGTGGATGCACTATTTCTGTCTTTAATGGCGTCTCCAAGACCCATAGCATCTAAGTGGATTTCATCATCCAACACCCATGTCATATAATTCTTGCCCGAAATTTCGAGGGCAACGAACTTTCTTTTCATATGACACAATTACATCAAGAGCGTGTTCATACTTACGGGCTCTATTACAATTATCACATTCACTTCAGGGAATGGATCAAAATCATGTGCTTTACACAAGCTGCTACCACATTCTCTAAAGGGAATGGAGCAAATTCAATTGGACGGAATTCTTTGTCACGTCCACATTCATTGATACCTTTACGGTAATTAGTCTTCTTTCAGACTTATCACATACTGCTACCACATTCTCTAAAGGGAATGGAGCAAATTCAATGGGACGGATTTTCAATTATTTGCCCACAATCATACATGAATTTAATCATGGCAGGACATAGAGATTTAACCACTTCATGTGGTTATAATTTCTTACAAACTCCATTAGAGTTATAATCAAACTTTGTTTGTATATTAAATCAAATCGTAGAATTTCAAGAATTTGAAAGGGAAAAATAAGTTACTTACCTTTAAGGTATACCAATTATATTTTCAATGTTTTCTTCCTTTTCTCTTTGTTTTTCGTTTCTTTTCCTCCCTTTTTTTTCGTTTCTTTTCCTTCTTTCTTCATTCTTTCTTTGAAGCAAAACCTTGCACAAACAAAAGTTAATCGAAAATTAAATTAGGAAGAGGGAAATACCTTAGATTTCTCGAGAATGGTTCTTGAGACGGTAGAGTCTCGTGCTGATAACGTGTTATGAAATAATATAAGGACAAGAACAATAACTCAAGAACAAGAGCAAATAGAGAGAGAATAGGGAGAGAGAGAAGTATTCTTATTAATACTTGGGGTGATTTACAATGGGGTAAGACCCCTCTATTTATAGGAAGAGGAATGACTTAGCTTCAAGCTAAAACTCTTAGACATTCACTCTAAATAGACTTCTATTTTATAACAGGTATTGATTTATTCAAATTTATGTTTCCTTTATTTTCTTCCTCGATCCTTTTTTGTTTGTTTGTGTTAATCCTCTAATTAATCTATATCTATATATTTATATTTGTATACATAACAACAATAATTACTACTACTCAGTATAGTCCCACAAAGTGGGGTCTGGGGAGAGTAATATGTAGACGGGCCTTACCCCTACCCGAAAGGGCAGAGAGACGGTTTCCAATCGACCATCGGCTCAGTCAAGGAAAGGGAAAACAAAAACAAAAACAAAAACAAAAACAAAAGAGCATTAGTAACTCCAGCAGAAATAGCGTAAATAATTATCTAAACAAACAACAACAACAACTATCCAGTATAGTCCCACAAAGTGGAGTCTGGGAAGGGTAATATGTAGACGGGCCTTACCCCTACCCGAAAGGGCAGAGAGGCTGTTTCCAATCGACCTTCGGCCCAGTGGAGGAAAAAATAATTATCTAAACATAAGAACCATAAATAAAATAGCCTGCAATAATATCAGACAGTAACTACCATAAATAACTACCATAAGGGAGACACAATCCAATACACAAAATAGCCCTGCCAAGCCTCACCCAACCCCGGGTGAGGAGTACGAAAAATTCTAGGGGCATCTATCCTATAACCCTGATACTAGACCTCCAGACTTTCCTATCAAGGGTCATGACCTCGGAAACCTGCATTCTAGCCATGTCATGCCTAATGACCTATCCCCAATACCTCTTAGGCTTCCCTCTGCCTCGCCATACGCCGACCATTGCCAGCCGCTCACATTTCCTCACCGGGGCATCAGGACTTCTCATCCGCACATGCCCGAACCACTTCAGCCTCGCTTCTCGCATCTTCTCATCCACCAGGGCCACCCCCACCTTCTCTCGAATAACTTCATTCTTAATCCTCCTGGTGAGCCCGCACATCCATCTGAGCATCCTCATCTCTGCAACATTCATTCTCTGAACACGAGAGTTCTTTACTGGCCAACACTCCGCCCCATACAACATGGCAGGTCTAACCACATCTCTATAAAATTTCCCCTTGAGTTTCTGTTGAACTTTCTTGTCACACAGGACTCCTGATGCAAGCCTCCACTTTGACCACCCCGCTCTTATACGATGAGTGATGTCCCCGTCAATCTCTCCGTCCCCCATAATCACCGACCCAAGATATCTGACATTGTCCCTCTTGGCGATGACCTGAGGTCCAATCATCACGTCCCTGCCTACTTCGCTCGGCTCAACGCTAAACTTGCACTCCAGGTATTCTGTCTTAGATCTGCTTATTTTGAAACCCTTAGACTCGAGAGTCTGTCTCCATACCTCTAACCTCTCAATAACACCGACCCTCATCTCGTTTATCAAGACTATGTCATCAGCAAATGGCATACACCAAGGCACATCCCCTTAAATATGTCGGGTTAGAGCATCCATCACCAAGGCAAACAAGAGGGGGCCAAGCGTCGATCCTTGATCGAGCCCCATAACCACTGGAAAATGGTCTGAGTCGCCACCCACCGTCCTAACCAAAGTCTTAGCTCCATCGTACATGTCCTTGATTAATCTGATGTAGGCTTCCGGCACGCTCTTCGCCTCCAAGCACCTCCCTTGGGACCTTGTCATACGCATTCTCCAAGTCGATAAGCACCATGTGCAGGTCCTTCTTCTTATCCTTGAACTGCTCCACCAGCCTTCTGACAAGGTGGATAGCTTCTGTAGTGGACCGACCCGGCATGAAACCGAACTGGTTCACAGATATAAATGTCATCTCCCTCACCCTCGCCTCGATCACCCGCTCCCAAACCTTCATGGTATGACTTATTAATTTGATACCCCTATAGTTGTTGCAGCACTAGATATCCCCTTTGTTCATGTACAAGGGCACCGCTCTACTCCACCTCCACTCCTCCGGCATCCTTTTAGTCCTGAAGATCGCATTGAACAACCTGGAGAGCCACTCCACTCCTGACCTACCCATGCATTTCCAAAACTCCACTGGGATCTCGTCAGGCCCGATCGCTCGACCCCTACTCATCCTACGCAAAGCTCCCATGACCTCCTCCGCCCTAATGCGCCTGCAGTACCCAAGGTCTCTATGTTGCTCTGAATGCCCCAACTCCCCTAGCTTTATTTTTTGATCCCCCTCCTCGTTAAGTAAGTCTCGAAAGTACGCCTGCCACCTCTGCTTGACTTGAGACTCCCCCATCAGAACTCTACCATCCTCGCCCTTGATGCACGTAACTTGATCAAGATCACGCGCCTTCCTTTCCCTTGCTTTAGCTAACCGGAATAACTTCCTGTCCCCGCCTTTCTCCCCTAATTCCTCGTACATGCGACCAAACGCCGTATTTTTAGCTTCCGTAACCGCCAGCTTTGCTTCTTTCCTCGCCTTGTAGATCTCTCTGTTCGCTCTCCATTCTTCATCGCTTGTGCTCCCTGCCAGCTTAGCAAACACCGCCTTCTTCACCTCCACTTTTCCTTCGATTACATTGTTCCACCACCAGTCACCCTGATGTCTGCCTGAATAGCCCTTGGCTACCCCGAGCACATCCCGTGCTACCTCCCTAACCAAGTTCGCCGTCTCTGACCACATAGCGTCCGCTTCCCCAAAACTTCTCCAAACTCCGCCCTCAGCTAACCTTCTCTCCAACTCATATGCTTTCTCCTTAGTCAAAACACCCCATCTAATCCGCGGTTGTCCTCGAGCACCCCTCCTCTTCCTCTTCACCCAGAGACCGACATCCATCACTAGGAGTCTATGAAGAGTCGAAAGGAACTCTCCCGGAATAACCTTGCAGTCCTTGCACATACCCCTATCGCTCCTTCTGGGGAGGAAGTAATCAATCTGAATCCTCGTCGCCGAACTCTTGAAAGTGCCATGTCAATATTCTTTTTACCTCTTTTATATTTGTATATATATATATATATATATATATATATATATATATATATATATATATATATATATATATATATATATATATATATATATATATATATATATATATATATATATATATATATATATATATATATATATATATATATATATATATATATATATATAAAAGAGGGAAAAGAATACTGACATGGAACCTCTTATTGTCCAAGATTCATCTTTATCTTTTTGCTCAGATTTTTTCTTTTTCTTTCCTTCATTTTGATTTTGAGTCTTTCTTTGCCGCCTCTTGCGTCGAGCCTCCGTGTCTTCATAGAAATGGCATCCAATTCAAGGTATGTTACTTTTCCATTTTTCTTCGTACTCTTTGTAATGCTTTTAGTTTATTTTAAATTTTCTAAACATATAAGGATTTCTATCGCATCTTCTAGAAATTGCTAACATGTTACTAATTTCATGAATTTTTTTCCCCCAATGTTTCCGCAGAATAGCAGTATTAATGGATCTTTTTCATTAACTATGATCTTAAAGTGATTGAATAACAGTAGATACTTTGTGTTTCACGGTTCTAATCTACAGGTATAAGTGCTAATAACGAGTGAATCAGTCTCTATCCCATGTTGTGGGATGTATGGAGATTATTTGAAATCATATATTTGGTGAGACAAAAGCTGCTCTTCGAGTTCGTGGATGTATTGTAACTATTTTTATGGTACGTCATGCTACTAATATACTTCCTCCTTTGTATGTTGCTATTGAGTTAGTCTATGAGTTCACTATGTGTTGATTTAAATAATATGTTGACAGTACTTGGATATAGTTAAACGACATAAAAGGTTTTTTACGTGGTGACTTCATTGATACTGTAAAATTGTATAAATAAATTATTTTTAAATGAAAATAAAATATTTTTAATTTTTGAAAAACCTACTTTTTGGTTATATGGACTCCCTTCTTCTATTCTCATAATAATCTCTTCTACTGCAGATTACAAAGAAGAGAGAAGAAGTATAATGCCGGAGAAAAAAAATCCAACAGATATTGGCATCTTCTTAATGAATTTTATTGTACCATTCTCTTTTTAACTATTTTTGTTTTCTATTTATTTAGAGTTTTCAATATTGAATTAAATGACTTGCTTCATATATTGTCCGGAGTGTTGGTTTCATTTAGATTCTTGATTAACCTTGCACTGTGGCCCGGACCTGAACTGGATCGGACCGGGCCCGTAGCCCTGGCGGGCCTACTGGGTTAGGTGGGCCGGTCCAAGCGATCCTGGCCTGGTGTTACATGTAGGCCCCTGACGGGCCGGCCCGAGACCAATAGACTGTGAGCCCGGGACCGCCAGGCCCGAGACCGTCAGTCGGGCCTGGGCCGGTCCTGGCGGGCCCAACGGCTATTTTTCAAAAAAAAAAAATTTAAAATCAGTAACGGCCATATTTAAAATATAACTGTTTGGGCTGAAAATATATCCATTTGGAAGTTTACAAAATGGCCATTTGGCCCCCAAACTTTAATTAACCTCAAACTTTATATAATTATATTTTTTCTCATTTCTCAACTATAAATACTCACTCATTCTTTCATTTTTATTGACCAATTCATCAATATCTCTCAGTCTCTCTCAATCTTTCTACTACAATTGCTTAATTTATAGTTGAAAATTCGTGAAAAATTGTGAAGTTGTTGAATTGAAGTTTTCAAGTGTTCAACGATTTTCAATTTTCAAGAAGTTGTTCGGCAATCCGGTAAACTCGTTTCAACTCTTATGCTTTAATAGTATATTTTTGTGTGATTTAGTTTGCATAATTATAACTAATATGGCATTTTCTTTGGAAAAAAATGCTTGGTAAAGGAAAAGGTAAAAGCGGTGAAAGTAGTGGCCATAATACTATCCTTTCCCCGGCTCCCCGACCTACAAAAGATAAGCAAGTTGAAAGTAGTCGCCAACCTAGACGTCCTCCTCCTCCTCCTCTCGTAATGCTTGATAGTGATCACCCTTGTTTTCAATTTACCGATAGTGAATTTTTACATGATGTTTCAGTAGGTGATAGATTAGATGATGAAATTATGAATGTTCTTTATCCTAATGAACCTATCTTAGAGGAAAATGAGGATGATGATGATGATGATGATGATGAAACCCAAGCACCAGATTTAGGTGATACACCTACTAGTCCTGTTCATAACTCAAGTAATACACCGGCCGTCCCACCTGTAGAAACTCCAACTTTTAATAGACAACCTGCTAAACGCCAAGAAACATCATTAGTTTGGATTTTTTTTATTCAAGTAAGAGAACTAAATAAGGCTAAGTGTAAAATTTGTGGGAAATTACTGGTTCATAAATTTACTGGAAACCGTAGCGACACGGGTAGTTTGACTAGGCACATAAAAACACACCCTAGAGATAAGGCTAGATTTTTTAAAATGCAAGCACAGCAAAAGGGGACAAGTGTAGATTCTGCGGTTAACCCTAGTACAGGTTCAAATCTAGTTCAACCATGAATTAACACTGTCACCGGAGGTATTTTATTTTACGATCCGAATAGAGATCGTGAAGAATTAGCAAAGATGATTACTGTTATGTGCTTACCTTATACTTTTGCTTCTAATCCTAATTGGGTTCATTATATTAGAAGAGTTTTTAATCCTACCTATAAAGGTTGGCCTCGCGCAACAGTTAAGGCCGATATTTATAAATTCAAAAATTAATATGAACAATATTTGCACTATTTATTTACTCATATATCTAATTGGATTTCTATTACTACTGATATTGGTAGAAGTGGTAATGATTGTGATTATCTAACTGTTACAAGTCATTGGATAGATGAGGACTGGACAATGCAAAAACGTATAATTGTGTATAGAATAATTAATTCATGTAACACAGGTAAGTTTATAGCTAATATTGTTTCAGATATTTGTAGATATTTTTGCTTTAGTGATAAAATAATGGCAATTTCTATGGATAATGCTTCTAGTAACACTAGTGCTATAGGCATGCTTACATAAACACTAAATCCTGCATTTACTAATATTTTCCATGTTAGATGTATTTTTCATATTTATCATTTAATTTTCGGTGATGGTATGTGAATTTTAAACATAGAAATTGAAAAGGTTCGAATGGCTCTTAATTGGCTTTTTTATTCAAACCGTAGAACTAGACTTAGAGAGTATTTTAAAAAACATGATGAATATGGCCTTAGAGAAAGAAAGGTTCCTAAACCTTGCCCGACTAGATGAAATTGTATTTACGAAAGTTTAGTAGTTGCATATGAATATAGAAACCCTATTAATGCAACGTTTAATTCTCGGGTAGGTGGCGAGGATGATGATGAAATGCTTACTACCCAAGATTGGACGAATGTTAAAATTCTTTTAGATTTTTTAGAACATTTTCAAGTTGCTACAAATGCATTTTAATGGGCAATATTATCCTAATATTTCAAAATGTTTAGTTTATATTGCCGCACTAGCTGATTTGTTTGTTGAATTTGGTGAGGGTGGGGATATTTATGAACTTGCTATAAATGAAATGAAACAAAAATTTTAAAAAATATTTTCCCTATCCCTCCTATTTTTGGTGTTTAAATCCTACAATGAAATTTGGAGGTCCTCATTTTCGGTATTCAAATATTTATAAGGCTTTAGATCTTTCAAACGAGGAAGTTGTTACACTTGCAGATGCAAAAGTATCAATTACAATTAATGCTCAAACAGTTTATAATGCTTATCAACTTGCCTTAGAGCATGCTAGACCAAATATTCCAACCCCTACTTCGTCTAGCTCACAATCTTCTAAAAGAGTTGCGGGCTTAACAGCTCTTGAATCTTGGACGGAGTTTCGGGGTTCTCAAGGTGATAATTATGATGAAACTTCACATCTAAATGAGCTTCAAGTTTACTTGTCTCGGGGACTTGAAAAGAAGAATCCAGACGGCTCTTTTGATCTTTTGGAATGGTGTAAGTCAAGGGAAAAATATTTTCCGGTTCTTGCAAGGATGGCTCGGGATATTTTATCAATTCAAGCTTCAACTGTTGCATCGGAGAGCACTTTCAGTCAAGCAAGACTGCAAAAAGGTGATCATAGAGCGACGATGAGGGATAGCTTGAAAAAATCGGTAACTTTTAGAGATTGGATCTGCGCGGAAAGAAGAAACTTTGGAATTCATAATCACAACCGCCGATAGATGAAGCTTATGAAGAAATGATAGCGAAACTTGCGGAGAATTGGGCTTCGCCCGGAAGTGGTGATGAACAAGCTTCTTTTCCACCACCACCAACACAACATCCTCCCAACCTTGACGAATCTATGAGATTTGTTAGTTATACAATGTAGATTATGATGTAACATGTACTTTGGCACATCATCTTTTAGTTTTTTTTTCCTTTAATGGTGGTATTAGTACTTTGTTGTGCTCATTCCATTGGGGGAAGAAAGACTAAGAAAGATATGCCATTTTGGGTAATAAAAATTATAAGACATACCCTTGAATATCTTTTTCTCAATATTTCTTTGTCTTTACTTCGAATAATTTATAAGCTACAATATATATATATATATAAGATACATATATATAACATACAATATATGCTAACAAGAAAATATATAAGTAATAAAATATATACATAATATACAATATATATATATATATATATATATAAGAGAATATATATACATTATACATAAGAGATACAATATATATATTACAACAAAATATATAACTATATAAGTTAATATATATACATAAGATACATATATATAACATACAATATATATTACAAGAAAATATATATGAGAATATATATACATACAATATATACTACAAAAAAATATATACGAGAATATATATACATAACATACAACCTAAACTACAAGAAAATATATAAGTAATAACATATATACATAAGATACAATATATATAAGAGAATATATATACATTATGCATAAGAGATACAATATATATACTACAACAAAATATATAACTATATAAGTTAATATATATACATAAGATACATATATATAACATACAATATATACTACAAGAAAATATATAAGAGAATATATATACAAAACATACAAGAAAATATATAAGGGATTCATATAAGGGAATATATATGTACATAACATACAATACATATTAATTACTATAATACAATATACAATGAAATATATATTATATATACTATACTAATAACTAGTATACTATATAAATAATATTTATATAGGCCCGGGCCCGGGACGCATGCTAGTTATTCTATACTATATTAATAACTAGTATACAAGATATTGCCTTAAAAAAACTCGTCAGGCCCACCAAACCCGGCCCGCTAAGCCCAAGATCATATGGGCTTAGGCCTGTCATGGGCTGGTCTCAACCATTGAGCCCACAAATACCAGGACCCTCAGGCCCGGAACCGCCAAAGCCCAGGCCCATGAATCCCGGCCCGCGAGGCCCGTTTAGGCCCGGGACAAAATACACCCTCATTCTTGATGTAGAAGAATTTTATATATAGTATATTAAAACATCAATAAGAATTTCTTATCACTGAATCCTCTAAAATTATGACATTAATATTCAATCATTTTAAAAATTTTACAACCGGGTAGGTACACTAGTTAAAAGAATATAAAGAAAAGTAAAGTTTTTCTTACATTTTCCAATGTGTAAATATTAAACCTCCCATGAAAATTGGAAACCTCAAAGCCGTTGACGAAGTACCAGCTGAACCCCAGATCGGAAACTCAGAAGAAAAAAAAGGTTGTCCGATCTGAGAGAGTCTTCTAAACTGATGACGGCAGATTTCAGTTTGAGATATTGGGGGAAAAATTTTGGCCCCCACAACATTCTTAGCGGCCGATGGTTCACAGTTTTTGCTTCAATCTTGATCTTGTCTGTTTCTGGTGGCACTTACTTATTTGGTCTTTATTCACAACATGTCAAATCTTCATTGGGTTATGACCAAACAACCTTAAATTTATTGAGCTTTTTTAAGGATGTTGGTGCTAACGTAGGAATTATAGCTGGGTTAATTAATGAAGTTTGTCCGCCTTGGGTTGTTCTTTTAATTGGATCAGTGATGAATTTTTCAGGGTACATTTACTTGTGGTTAGCAGTCAACGGTGATGAATTAGTCAAACCACAGGTTTGGCAAATGTGTTTCTGTTTAATGATTGGTGCTAATTCTCAGACTTTTACTAATACTGGTGCTTTAGTTACTTGTGTTAAGAATTTCCCTGAAAGCAGGGGAATTGTAATTGGATTATTAAAGGGTTTTGTTGGTTTAAGTGGTGCAATTATAACACAGTTGTTTCATGCATTTTATGGGGATGATGGGAAATCTTTAGTCTTACTTATTGCTTGGTTTCCTCCATTTGTTTGCTGCATTTTGCTTAAATATGTTAGGGTTATGAAAGTCATTAATCGTCAAGAAAATGAGGTTAAGATTTTCTATCAACTTCTTTACATATCACTTGGTCTAGCTGGATTTCTCTTGGTGATCACTATTTTGCAGAATAGTATAGCCTTTAGTTTGGTTGAGTATAGATTGAGTTCTTGTATCGTGCTACTTTTGCTGTTTGCGCCTATAATTATTGTAGTCGGAGAAGAATTAAAACTCGGGAAGAGCAGGAAACAAATTTTGGATGAGTCTGTGCCATTGAAAGGAACAGAACAAGTGAAGTTACTTTCAAGAAATCAGGGAAAAGGAGTTTCATGGTTCAAGAATGTTTTTAAGCCACCAGAGAGAGGTGAAGACTATGCAATTTTACAAGCACTTTTGAGCATTGATATGTTGATTTTGTTTATTACTACTATCTTTGGAGCTGGTGGAACGTTGACAGCTATCGATAACATAGGACAAATTGGTAAGGCATTAGGATATCCTAACACGAGTATTGCAACATTTACTTCACTAGTGAGTATATGGGGTTATCTTGGAAGAGTAGTTTCTGGATTTGCCTCTGAGATTTTCTTGACAAAGTATAAAGTCCCTCGTCCGTTGATGCTTACTTTGGTGCTTCTTCTATCTTGCGTTGGTCATATTCTTATAGCAATGGGAGTTCCAAGTGTTCTTGAAGTTGCATTAGCTATACTTGGGTTTTGCTTTGGAGCTATGGCACCGTTGATATTTTCAATCATATCTGAACTCTTTGGCCTAAAACACTATGCTACATTGCTCAATTTTGGCGGCGCAGCAAGCCCAATTGGGGCTTATTTATTCAATGTTAGATTGGTTGGTCATTTTTATGACAAGGAAGCTCTGAAGCAAATGGCAGCCTTGGGACTTTTACGGAAGCCAGGGGACCATTTGACATGCATCGGTATCGAGTGTTATAGGCTTTCTTTTCTGATAATTGCTGCAGCAAGTTTTGTAGGGTGTATTGTATCATACATTTTGGTATTTAGAACAAGAAAGTTCTATAGAGGTGATATATACAAGAAATTTAGGGAGCAAGCTTAACTCCTGGAGGCTCAGAGTAAGCTTGGCCGAAGAGTGTATTCATTTCGTAACATGCTATAATTTATAGCTAATAGTTCAAGTCCTACTGATCCATTATTGGGGATATGAAATATGAACTCATGTCATACTCTAATACATTATACACAAACAAGAAAGTAGATTGACTTGTTGACAAATATCTAGGATTCTTGGCTCATGATATTTCTGTTGCAGTTTGGCGCATACAAGGTTCTTGTACTGGATTACTTCTGGATGGATTTTATTAAGAAATTTTTTGCAAAACCAGGTTATCTCTTGTTCTCTTTTGCAGCTTCTCCTACGTTTCATGTAACTCTTTTTCTTTTCTTTCTACAATCTCTGGAGTTCCTCTCCTCTTTTGTTTTTTCTAGACTTTATGCAGCTTTTCTTATGTTCGTTATAACTAAAGTTACATTATTCATAGCTTCTATAAATTTTACATTGCCCTTTTAATGCTTATCTCTTGCAATAACTGGCCTTCAAGCTGAGCAAGAGATGACAATGTAAAAGAATGCTTGATGGATTTAGATGAGCTTAAATGGAATAACATAGAATTCGTATAGTCAACCTCAACTTCACTTGGAATTGAGGGTGGTTGTTGAGATGAATATGGCTCAATCAGATGTAATAGCCTCAACAAGACAAAACAAAAGTAATGAAGCCACTTCACAAAATACTAGAAACACTATACAAGTAACTCAAGTGGTAAACTGACTTGGATCTTGAACAACCAACAGAGGGTGGATGCATAAAATACAGGTTACTAAGGGATGAAGTTTTATATGCCAATGAAATTCCACCGCTAGAGACTAAAAAAGAACCTTCTCCGTATACATAGCTTCTATTGCAAACAAAGCAATAACTCTGGTTCTCTACGTCCAAAAATTAAACTAATATTACCAGAGATGATCAACAAAACTGGAAAAGAAAACAATTAAAGAACGCTAACAAAGTATAATTGTTTCTCTGTTTTTGGGACAGAGTTCAATGCAAGTACGAAACACATTAGCCAAAAGATATGCAGCATCCATCTTGTTCTTTTCTTCTTCTTCTTCCTTCGCCACCTTCTCCAAAACCGGCAAAAGTCAGTCGGCCCTTGGGCTGCTGCCACTTGTTGATGGCCTTTTCCCAGAATATTTCTGTTGCAATAACAAAAGAAACAATATTACACACTTCCTCAAAATGAGAATAGTAACCTAAAATTGCCTGCATCAGCAGCTCGAATACTAGTTGAGAGATAAAACCACTCTTAGCTACTGAGTTACCTGCTTTCCAAGGTTGAATGGGATGTATCTGTATTTAATCATGTGCATAATTTGTCGTCTCATGGTAAGGACAAAAAGAACAATCCAGTAGCACAACAATATAGGCCAGAACACAGGAACATCAAAAAGGGAGAAGAAAGTCATGACAAATGCCACACAGAAAGCCTTTGTTATGGCATACCTGAAAAAAATAAAGGAACAGTTTATATTGCTGCTACACCAAAAGGTTCAAGAAAGTACTATAAACAACCTAAAACATGCATAAAACCTCTCCTATTCTATGTTGATTATATAACAAAAGATACAGGGAAGCTTCACATCCAAACTGGTTAGGGTTGCTACTTTCTAATAAGGCTGGCTGGGGTCAGCTAAATGAATTATGGTATTTATTCAGGCCTGTCTGATAATGACCAACTGGAGGAAAAACAAATCTTCTCCTTTCTTCAAGTCCTGTTTCTTACATGCAAAAAATAAGCCAGCAGCACAAGGTCTTATGCAAAAATGTAGCAGCGTTTCACAACAGGAAATTCATGCACAAGGGACATAAATGACACATCATTTTAATTTTGAGGTGGTGGAAGACCTTCTAAAGGACCACCAAACAGAAGAAATCAAGTAATAGGCAAAAGATTACAAATAAGCAAGAGCCAAAAGAAAAAAGGATAAATAGCTGTAGGCGCTAGGCTCAATATTCTCTCTTTAACAACCATGACAGACTTGGGCTAAATATTTCTTTGAAATGGTTTAGTAGCCAATCTGCAATCTCCTGATTCCCGAAGTGCCGATACTCTTATTGGACAGACACATTCATCAAAAATCATATCATTGGCCAGTACACTTTAACCGGTGAAAATTAATCAAAATATCCAAGACCTTGTTGCGCAGGGAAAATGATCTCAGGTTCTACTACTTACGAGATCTTTGAGATACAGAAATGGTGCAGCAACTTAGCAATAATGAAAAAGAATTTGTATAAACAGAACCTTATGCAAGGTACAACATAAATGTTGAAACTGCTAAATCTACGGTCATGGTGCTGTTTCGAGGTATAATGAAGATGTTCGTGTTGCCATGTCAAATACTAAAAGCTCCAAGGGACAAAATAAGTGCAATGGTGACTATTATAATTGACAAAACGCAAATCAATTAAGAGTTACTTCAAATGCACATATGCGATGAGGTTCTAATGCATCAATAAATAGTATTCAAAATTGACCAATAGAAACATTTCACAACGAGATAAAGCAAATTGAAGCGATGATAATACAAAATGGAGAGATGGCAACACTTTCTCCTTTAAAATTAGCAAGGCAAAATCCATATAAAGCAGGAACTATTACCAGAACTTGAATTCCGGGAGGCGACGTATGAAAGGCTTGAATTCATCTGAACCTTTAGTTGGCAACAAAGGTCCGTCTGAAGGTTCCGACTCAGGGTCAACAAGAGGTGACAGGAAACCGATCAGCAAATTGAGTATATAGATGCCCAAACCATAGGTAACAACATAGAATCCTTGAACATAATAAACCCGCAGAGCATAAAGCAATGCTAAGACAAAAGTTCCAATCCACCTATATGTAGCATGAGGAGTAGTTTTATCTAAATAGTATTGGAAAAGTTTTGAAAGTTCAAGCCTCTGTTTGTTCAATGCTGCAGCCGCTGAGGCACCATCACCCTCCATAAAAACTCAACTTTACAATCCTAGAAGTTTCATAGTACAATGCAATAAGATTAACACAAGCAAGACATTGTGCTAGAAACAGTTAGATACACATTGCCAACTGAGCGACCTACTTGATCAAGTTAGGAAACAGAAGAGTTAGGACTTTGAATTCTATAAATGCTTAGACCACTAGGAAATTAACACTGGTAAAAAGGCTGATCGCTCATACCACACACCGTAATATCAATCATTGACACATGAACAACAATACCACCTTCTTATTACTAGAAAGTTGCAATACACTCCATGAATTCATTAAAAGGCACCCAACTGTCACACTTTCTATTTTAGATGTAGCTGGCAAAGTGACAGGCTAAAACAAAACCCATAAAAATCACATGTATTCCTGTTCAATGGTAGTTGAAATGCAAGTCAAGAAGGAAAAAGAAGTTTGCAAAATCAGATGAAACACACTAGAATCTCTTATGGGCGGTCAATTCTAACCCAGACATGTGTAACCTGCCAAACCCGTCAAAACTAGTCGTGCTTCAGTTAGTGATGTACTTATTTAAGACAAAATTGCTTCAACTTCAGCTAGTAGTCACAACCCATTATAGTTTTGTGAAAAATTAGGGAAAATTTGACTTAAAATATAGGATATAGTTTCATTTTATCATGCAATTATTTTTTAGTAACTCATTTGTGTAGCTAGAATTAAAAGAAAAAAAAAACAATATAAAATGGAAAAGTGATGATTGATTTCGAAGTTGACCAAAGCAAACTTAGAGGAGTTGGGACTTGAACTGACTCACTCCATCATAATTTGATACCCTATAATCCTCCATTAATAACCTTAAAGTCAAGTTCGTCCAATAGAACCCAGCTGTAAATTACTATTAAAAACAACGCAAAGAAAATAACTCTTAACAAATTCTTAATTATCCTAATCATAAAGATACCCAAAGCTATGATCACATTAACAAATCGTTCCTAAACAAGAAAAGATATTATATATATATATAATATCTTTTCTTGTATATATATATATATATATATATATATATATATATATATATATATATATATATATATATATATATATATATATATATATATATATATATATATATATATATATATATATATATATATATATATATATATATATATATATATATATATATATATGTTTCAAACAGCAATAAGAATCAGATCCGAAACTGGAAATTAATACCATAAAGAAAAATCGCCGTACGATACGACAATAAAATGGAAATTATACATAAATGTGTGGCAGTCCATGTTAGCTATTCGGGTTAATAGAAAAATTAGGGCTACAGAATGACGAACGAACATGTGAAAAAAACACAAAAAGTACCTTCCCTGAAAAGCAATGAGGAGATTGAGTCTTGAAGAGGGCGGGCAAAGGAAAAATTACGATCGGATCTGTGCTCTTACTTCACTCAAATGGGCCTGCCGACGAACGGAGAAATTTTACTATTTTTCAGTTGATATTTGTGCTTTGTCCCCCTTTTCACTATTTGTCATTTTATATTCCCCTACGTTTTCCCATTTCTTTTCTATTTTGCCTTTTACATAATTAATCTGAACTAAACTAAAAGTCACTGATATTTGCATTTATGCCACATGATTGTATATATATTTCCTCCGTTTCATGTTATTTGAGCTAATTTTACTTGGTATGAATTTTAAAATTAAAAAAATTAAAATTTGTGGTCTTAAAAATTTAAGAGGTAAAAAGTTTGTGGCACCATATTATTTATGAGCAAAAATGATTAAATGAAGAGTTTAAAGTTGAATCATTCCAAATTTAGAAATACGTCATTTATTTTGGAACAGACTAAAAAGAAAAATAAGTCATTTAATATGAATCGGAGGGAGTAAATAAATAGTATGTATTGTGCTTAAGCCAAGTGGCAAGTTAAAATATAGCCACTTGACAATTATATGACAACGTTAATTATTAGAAATTATAAATAGATATATAATTAAGGAAAATAGTTTAATAAATCCTATACATAAACTAAATATATCTTAGAAAAATCTAAACTATATATATATATATATATATATATATATATATATATATATATATATATATATATATATATATATATATATATATATATATTAAAAAGAAGGTAGTGAGGCACGAAATTAAGCCAAATGGCATATTTAAAAAATGTCACTTAACATTTTGAAGACATAATCTAAATAGATTTTTAGATATATTCAATAAGTATTAAAACAACTTAGATTTGATCAATCTAATTTATGGTAGACTCAATTAAAATGGGCTCACATTCTTATAGTAAATAAATTCGATAGCTTTCCAAATATAACGATTCACTAACCAATTGTTCGGTTTTCTTCATTTCATAATTTTATTACTTTTAGAAATAGTGCGTAGAAAAATAAAATGATAGTAAAAATATTATCATTAGATATAATGTGTTCAAATAAATAAAAAATTAACTTTTATGATTAATACAATAATGAGTGAGGTAGAAATAGATATTAAATTAAACAAACTAATGAAAGCCACATAACAATGTAATAATATTATGTATTGAATAATAGAATAGCAAAAATAACGAATAATATAGAGAATTAATCAAAATTTTCATCATAAAGAAAAATGATAAAATTATTCAAATTTAAAATGAGAAAGTTGGTATTCATCTATTATGATAAGAAAGATGATTTTGTGAATAATACCACGCAACTTATGTCTAACAAATAAACTAAGAACTTTAAAATATTAAAAATAAATTAGATATAATGTAAGAATATTTATGCTAAGAAATTAGTTTAGAAAATAAAATAAAGTGAAATAAATTACTTAAAAATACTATCGATAAATTTAAATAACTTAAGAATTCAAGCAATATTTTAAAATAAAACAGATATTTATTTTAATATTAAAAAGCTTCTGGATTTACCTATATTATATTAAAGGATAGTAATGGATAATAAGTAAAGTGGCACCAAAAATTAAAGTCTTACTAGATACAGAATTAAAATTTAAAAAAATATAAAATAAATATCTAATATAAGTAATTTTAGTAACTAGATTAAAAGTAGAGATTTTCTCTCTCTAAAAGCTCTCGGCGCAGGATAAGCAGGACGCTAACCTGCGCCTCCAGCCATGGCAAGAGGAAGGAAGAAAAATCCTGTGAAACAGGTGATACCGGAGATGGAGAAAGTGGAAACACCAGCTGTGAATAAGCCTACTCAGTGGCTAACTGGAATGGGTTCGGCGCCGACAGTTTTCCACAACCCTAGCGAAAATGGAAAGTCCGGGACGCATAACGCCTGAAATCGATGTCCAGCAGAGGATACCAGTAACGTTTGGCAGTTTTCTACCGTTGAAGTTCCAACCTATCAGTGAGGAAATTGTTGAAGGCGAGGGTTGCAGGAACTGGAACGAGTTGATTCAGTTCATCGTCGGCTCCATTTCTCTGCTCAAGCAAAGCAAACTCAGATTGCTCAGACTTCTGGAGTTCCTGTGACTGAAAATGGCAATAAAGTCACCATGGAACATAATCGAAGCCCTCAAAAAGGGAAATCACTAAGCAATGTACCACCTGCAATGCGAGATGGTACATTTGTGGTTCAAATTGATGATGATGATACTAAGGAACAGGAGACCTACTGTAGAAATGCATTGATAGGGTTTGTACTAGGGGAAGACCCGTATGAGCGAGCTATGGACAATTTCATTACAAACGTTTGGGATTTTGTTCCGAAACCTCAAATTCTGCATCATGACGAAGGGTATTATATTTTCAGATTTGATACTGATGAAGAAAGAGAACTTGTTCTCCATGCTGGCCCATACACTTTTCACAATAAACATTGGTGTTACAACAATGGAGTATGGACTTCAAGTACAAACCAGGAAATATGAGTGTAGTTCCTTTATGGGTCACGTTCCCTGGCCTACCTTTGGGATATTGGTCCACTGAAGCTCTTGGGAAGCTAGCAAGTGTAGTTGGGAAACCTATGTACACCGATAAAATCACTGCTGAACAGGAGTGGATTTCGTTTGCTAGAGTGCTGGTAGAAACAGATATTTCCCAACCTATGCCTGAGACTCTGGAATTACATACTAAGAGGGGGGTTATCAACAACAGATTAAATACGAATGGAGGCCAAAATATTGTAGTGATTGTGTTAGGTTTGGTCATAGCACTGAGGACTGCTGGTATAAAAAGAGGCAGGGCAATGAAGAGGAAGCAAAGATCAAACATAGGGCAGCAGGGGTAAAGCAGAAAGTGCAGAGTGAGATATGGCAATGGATACCAAAAACAAAGAAGGATAATGTGAAGGCAAGAACTGACAGATCAGTGGAGTAAAATAAGCAGAATGAAAATGCTGGCAGCAGGGTGAATGACAGAGGTTTAGTAAAAGGCAAGAATGTACAACAATGTGATGGTGCTTCATTGAACACAACCAACAGCTTCTCTTTGCTACAGATAGGAGATGATCTAGTGGACGCTGGCCCATCCAGCTTCACCCAGTCATGATAGTCTGCACATGGAACATTAGGGGTCTAAATAAGGCCCATAAACAGAAGGAGTTGAGACTCTTTCTGAATAAACATAAAGTAGATTGTGTGGGTTGTGTAGAAACTAAAGTAAAGGAAGCAGAGGTAAATCAGATTGTCACAAAACTGGGAAATGATTGGAGACATACTGGAAACTACAGTGAGCATGCCAATGGGAGAATATGGATACTGTGGAATTCAAAAGTGGAGATGCAGGTTTTGAAGGTTGATGAGTAATTTATTCACTGCGAGGTTAAAGAAGGGGTTCTACTTTCAGAACATTGCTAACAGTTGTATATGCTAATAATGAATTGAGCAAGAGACAGCAATTGTGGGCCAAACTGGTGACCTTAGGGGCTACTATTCAGGGCAGCTGGCTTATCAGTGGAGACTTCAATAATGTACTTCACACGGATGACAGGATAGGTGCCCTAGTTGTTCAGCAGGAGATTCAAGGATTCCAGGACACTCTCAATGCTCTTCAACTCTCTCAGTTGAAGAGCATGGGCTGTTTCTATACATGGTGCAATATGAGGACAAGCTTCAACACTATCAATTCTATGTATACTGAAGAGGGGATTAAACTATCTGATCCCAGGAAGGTGGAAGAAGAGTTTGTTGCATGTTTCAAGTCACTACTGGGGGGAACAATAGCATCATCCAATGTCCAAACACTAAAATAATTCATCAGGGGCCCTGTCTTACTTTACAACAGAAGGATTCTCTTGTGCAACCAGTAACAAGGGAGGAAATACTACAGGCAATAAAAGACATGCCACATGACAAGGCACCTGGGGTGGATGGTTTCCCAGTGGAGTTTTTCATCAGGCAGTGGCATATTGTAGGAGATGACATCTGTGAAGCTGTGACATATTTCTTTACAACTGGGAAACTACATTCTGGAGTTAGTAGCACTGCACTAACTCTCATTCCCAAGGTACAGAATCCAACCAAAGTCAAGGATTACAGGCCACTTGCTTGTTGCACAACTCTGTACAAGATCCTCACAACGATTATTATAGCTATGTTGAAATGTGTTATTGACTCTCTAGTGGGCAGGTCACAGTCAGCCTTCATCGAGGGTCGTAACATTATTGATAACATTTTATTCACACAAGAATTGTTCAAGGGCTACTCCAGGAAAGGCCTCTCTCCTAGGTGTGTGCTAAAGGTGGACCTAAAGAAGGCTTACAATCAGTTGAATGGGCTTTTCTTAGTAGATTGCTGCAGGATCTAGGGTTCCCTTCTAAATTTATAGGGTGGATAATGGAATGTATATCAACTGTAACCTATTCTCTCAACTTCAATGGAGGTCTCACTGCTCCATTTAAAGGGAAAAGAGGTATGCGACAAGGTGACCTGATGTCACCATACCTCTTTGTTCTGGCACTGGAGTATCTACATAGACCGCTTGTGCAAGTGATGAAGAGGAAAGACTTCAGGTTCCATCCTAAATGTAAGAAGTTGGGTGTAGCACATGTTTGTTTTGCGGATGATCTCCTCTTGTTCTGCAAGGATGATATTCAATCAGTCAGCCTACTGAAACAGATTCTTCAGGAGTTCTCTAAGGTCTCTGGTTTCACGCAAATGTTGATAAAAGTGCAGTGTACTTAGCAGGTGTAAACAACTGGCAGAAACAGGAGATTCTTCAGATACTAGGATTTCCAGAAGGTAGTCTTCCTTTCAAGTATTTGGGGATGCCTCTGGATTCAAAGAAGCTAGCCATTGCTCAGTGCTGGCCACTTGTGGAGAAAATTACACAAAAAATAAACTGCTGGTCGTCAAGGCTTCTATCTTATGCTGGTCAGCTTCAATTGATGAAATCTGTTCTGTTTGGTATTCAAGCCTACTGGTCCCAGATTTTTTTACTGCCCAAAAAAATTTTGAAGATGACAGAGGCCATCTGCAGATCCTATCCGTGGACTGGTTCTGCCACAGTCTCAAGAAAGGGCATGATTGCATGGGACACTATGTGCTTGCCTTACAGTGCAGGGGGTCTGAATGTTTTAGACCTAGCTAAATAGAACAAAGCTGCTGTGGTCAAGCATTTGTGGGCATTGACTAAGAAGAAGGATAGTCTATGGATAAAGTGGGTTCATACTTTCTATATCAAGAACCACTGCTTTGAGGACATGTTGGTGCCTGGGGCTGCTGCCTGGGCAATCAGGAAAATTTTTGAATCAAGGAGGCTGATTAATGGTATTGCAACACTTAGTGGAAATCTGGAAAACAGATTGAGGCAGGTGCAACAGGGAGAGTCCTTCAGCATTAACAAGCTATACAGACAGCTTCTTCCTCAATGCAGCAAGGTGCAGTGGAAATCAATCATATTACAGTTTCAACTACATCCCAGGTATAAGTTTATACTATGCCTGGCTTTACATAAGCGACTTGCAACTGTGGATCGACTCTAGATGCTAAATATTGTGGTTCCACAAGATTGCATTTTCTGTGGTTTGTATCGAGAGACATTTGAGCATCTGTTCTTTGAATGTTTGAAAACCAAAGATCTCTGGTATCGACTCCTCAACTGGTTGGGCTATAAGCGTACCATTGCCGACTGGCAGGAGGAATGTGCGTGGATTAGTAAGCTGGCGAAGAGTAGAAATGGTTAAGCAGAAATTACAGCTTGCCTATTTGGAATTCTGGTGCCGACGATATGGAGGGAGCGAAATAAATTGAGATTCCAGGGAGGCATGTTGATGAGCGACACTGTATGCAAGAAAATCGTAGTCCATCTCCATTGCAGAGGGGTTTCAAGGCATAAGTAGAGGGCTGTCTTACATAGCTTAGATCATTTTTCCTAGTCGTAAAATGAGATAGACATTCTTCACGATAGTTGTATCACAAGTATTATCATAGTGTGCTTTGTTTATCCTAGAATGATAATAGGATAGTGACTGTGTATAGCATACGAGAATAGATGGTCAGCATCTATGCTTTGTAAGTATACTTTTTTTGACGAAATGAAATAGATAGCTGTTTATGCAAAAAAAACTAGATTAAAAGTCAAATTTTGTAAAGAGAATTTTAAAATTTCATGTAATACAAAAAATAAATATAAGAAAATTTAACAGATTTAGAATATAATAATGAAAGAACTTATATATTAATATTTTATACTAATCAAAGTTACAACTTAAAGTCAAATATGATATCATTTTGATTACATGTAAAATATTAATTAAAAATTTCTTAGTACGTAAGAGACCGTATAAAGAAAAAAATAGATATAATGTGAGAATATTTATACTTTAAATACATTTACAGTAAAATAAAGTAAATAATTACGTAATATTTCAAAATAATTTTGATAGATTTAAATAGTAAAATAGTTTCGAATAAGAGGATAAAAGTGTAAATATTACATTTCAAGAATAAAAAAAATAATATTTATCGATAATTATTAAAAGTATAATAAGCAAAATATTAAGTCAATTAGTAAGCCAAAAAAATCACATGAAAGTATAATAATATTTATAATCAAAGAACAAAAAAATTGTGTAAAACTTCAAAGTGTAAGACTTATTTAAGCTTGAGATAAAAAATAAACTAATACTAATAATTTTATTAAAATAATATAATTTAATATGTTCAAACGAGACAAATTACCACATGATATAATTAGTAATTTTGAATATCGATAACGAAATGAAATTCAAGTACTAAAATTAACCTATTGGATTATATAAATATAGACAAGGAAAACAGGTTATCCACAATGAGATTTGCGAAATGGTTTTATGTCTTACTTCTTAATTAATATTTAATGATTATCTATAAATTTTATATAGAAGGTTTATATTTTAAAGTTATTTATACATAATTCAAATAAACCAAATCACAATCCGACATAATTTGTGTGTGTGCATCGTGCGGGTACTAAAACTAGTTACTGTTAAACCATCTAAACAAAGATTTTAGATTTATCCAGTTTTAACTAGTTCAGCTAATTTATAGTTTACGATTTACCATATTCTAATTGGATTAGATATGTAATAACTCCTAATTAAAGCACAATAACTAGCTTATTCAATTTGTTTGTAAAATCCATTGCGAGACCTAATTCTTTTTATTAACATAGTCATGACATTTAAATATCAAGAATTATATTTTAACTAGCCTTTATACACATTCGGGATGCACATGAACATTATTTTAATTATCTATGAGAAAAAATTCAAAGCTATTTCAAATAATTTCCACATTCGATGAGTTATATTTATTAGTCAATTACTGTACTCAATAGGTCGAGCTTAATTTTGTGAATGTTAATAGTTTTATTTGTTTTCTTTCCTTTACTTTGAAACACATGCTACTTTTTGTAATTATTCAGCGCTCAAAGTTATTAATCCGATACTTTTCCAGTCAAATTTCTCTATAACAGTCTCGTTTATTCCGAATATTTTTGAATGTTATAGCGAAATGTTGTTATAGTCCATCTTATACAACATTTGATTTCTTAATTAGAATTTAAACAAAGAGAACCACTTAAAATGAACGGGTATATTATAACATAATATGAAATTTGGTTCCGAAAAAGTTTAACTTTTATAGTGAAATGTTGTTACGTAGAAATACTGTTATAGAAAAGTCTGATTGTATCACCCTAACTTAATTTTATATGGAACGTAACAAAATAATTTTTTTCACCTAGAAATGAACAAGTTTGCCGCTCGGCTATTGATCTAATTCTTATTCTATTGTGTAGGAAAACTAAGTATTTATTGTAAGATATATGAATTTATATCTAGATATATGGACTTATATCTACATACATATGAACAATATAAAGATAAATTATATGTTATGTGCTATCTTTTGGTTTGGCCTAATTTTGTGGTCTTATGGACATTATGTTAAGGGGGCCAATGTGTTGTCATATAAAGTGTAGGACTAATGTGTAGATACCCAAAAGGGTAACCTTAGTTAATGATGGGCTAACTAAGGTTACATATATGTAACCATGGTTACAAGCTTGTGACTCTTGAGTTATGTAACTCTTGTGACTCTTGGGTTATGTAACGCATAGAGTTATAAAGTGGGGGTTATGGTTCCCACATTAGTGCAAGACAAGACTCTTCTTCCTCCCATTGAATCAAGAGCCAATATACTCCATTGTTGTCTTGCAAATAGTGTGGAAAGCCATATACCAAATTTGATCATTGTCATATTTTTATTATTGTGTAACAATTCACATATTGTTAAACCTTGTGGATTCATTCTTGTGGTAACATACAAACTTCAAGACATTCTTGAAGAACGGATCAAGAGGTTCAAAAGGACTCAAGGACAATTATCAAAGGAGGTTCAACACTTTCCGGATATGGATTCAGGTTAGCTTCCGCTCATGTAGTTTAATTCCGGATTATTCAATATGAAGGTTGTTATATTTAGTTGGAATCATAATCCTAACAATTGGTATCAGAGCCACCCTTCATTTTTGGATAGTTTGGATGTTCATAAGATTCATGTTATGTTAGGATTCATGTTTTAGTTTTATCAGAATTTTATTTATGAAATTCTACCATGAAATAGCATGATCTTATGAATGTTATGTTTTGTTGTAATTTGATGTTTTAATATCATGTTAAAACATTATGAATAGCATGATTTTAGTTGGTTAACAACATGTTTTTTATGTTTAAAATCCATGTTGAAAATCATGTGTTATTCTGGAAAAATTTTTTGGTCACTGCCTCAAGACAATCGATTGTTCCCTTACACAATCGATTGTCTTTGACGTTTAAAATTCTGGCAGTTATTTGGAACACCAGAATAATCGATTGTTAAAACCAGACAATCGATTGTTCTGGTCCAGTGAGTTGAAACGTTTTTAAATTATACCATACAATCGATTATCTATTGTAGACAATCGATTGTCATGGTCCAGTAACTTAAAAGTTTTTATCCAAACCAAAATAATCGATTGTCTGGTTTTGACAATCGATTATGTTGGTCCAGTAACTTAAAAATTTTTCTTAAAACCAGCATAATCGATTATATGGTTTTGACAATAGATTATGTTGGTCCAGAAACTTAAAAAATTTTCTTAAAAACCAAAACAATCGATTGTCTGGTTTTGACAATCGATTGTGTTGGTCCAGTAGATGAAAAATTTTTTTTCAAAGATAATCGATTTTCTATTGCATATAATCGATTGTTTTTGTCCAGTAAGGTTAAAAACGTTTCATCTCTCTTAAGTTTCAGTGAATGTTAATTGTTTTAAAGTCCATCAATTCTAATATTATATGGAATTGTCCTATAAAGTAAATAACAATTAATATTCAAGTGTTACATATCAACATATGTAACATATTAAGTTGAGATTCATAATAAGGCTTAAGGAACTAAAGTTTATAGCATCTAATATTTTAATTATTCAATTGAAGCATTATGTTGCCAAAGTAACCTCTATTGTGTAGATTGATTAATTTTGAAATATAAGATGACTGTGGATGTTAGTCTTCCATGCGTTTAACACCGGCCCAAAGGAAGGTGTTATTTTGCAGGAATTCGAACATGCTTGTGGTGGTAAATATGAGATGATTTTTTGGTTTTCCATGTGAATATTAAATCGGCCCAAAGGAAGGTTTAATATTTGACAGGAGTTTATTGTCTATGTTTGATCACTACACCAAGAGTACCACTTACAAGTTATTTTTTTGTCCAAAGACTAAAATCAATGTTGTGCTAGGTATCTTGTAATGGGAATGCCTAATTTTGAATCTATAAAGTTAAAGTTCAAGTATTTGTAAGCATGTATTCAGTAATCCTTTTGTTCTATTTTCAGTAAATTCTTCTGCTTCTACGATCTCTGCCAATATCAATAGCATCCCTGTGCTTAACGGCACAAATTTTAAGGAATGGAAAGAGAATGTAATGATCGTTCTCGGTTGCATGGATCTTGACCTTGCTCTTCGGATTGAGCAACCTACTCCTCTTGAGGATACATCCTCTCCTGATGAAAAGAGAGCGATGGAGAAGTGGGAACGCTCGAATCGCATGAGTCTAATGATCATGAAGCGTGCAATTCCAGAATCATTCAGGGGCACTATGAATGATGAACCTTATGCCAAAGTTTTCCTTGAAAACCTTGAAAAGCGTTTTATTCAAAACGAAAAGGCGGAAACGAGTACACTATTAAGTAAACTTGTTTCCATGAGGTATAAGGGCAAGGGAAACATTAGGGAGTACATTATGGAAATGTCTCATCTTGCTTCGAAACTTAAGTCACTCAAGCTGGATTTACCTGAGGAACTGCTTGTGTACTTTGTTTTGATATCTCTTCCTGCACACTTTAATCAGTTTAAAGTCAGTTACAACTGCCTGAAGGAGAAATGGTCTCTTAATGAGCTCATTTCACACTGTGTGCAAGAAGAGGAAAGGATAAAGCTAGATAAGACTGAAAGTGCTCATTTGGCATCCTCTTCTAAGGAAACTAAGAAGAGGAAGGGTAAGGAAGTTGCGGTTGCAAAGCCCAAGAATAAGCAACATAAGGAACCTAAGGTTGAAATCACTGAATTAGGTTGCTTTTTCTGTAAGGGGACTAATCATGTGAAGAAAGATTGTACCAAGTACCATGCCTGGCGTGCGAAAAAGGTACATTTCTTTCTCTTGTTTGTTCTGAAGTTAATTTAATTTCGGTACCTAAGGATACTTGGTGGGTAGATTCTGCTGCTACTACTCACATAAGTATCTCAATGCAGGGTTGCCTGAACTGCCGAAAACCAAATGATGGTGAAAGATACATCTATGTGGGTGACGGCAAGAAGGTGCCAGTTGAAGCTATTGGCAAATTTAGGCTGTTGTTTAAGACCGGTTTTCATTTAGATTTGGATGAGACTTTTATTGTACCGTCTTTAGACGGAACTTAATTTCGGTTCCCCAATTGGACATATCTGGTTATAAATGTACATTTGGGGATAATAAAGTTAGTCTCTTTCGGAATTCAAATCTTATTGGTACTGGTGTTTTATCAACATTTGATAGCTTATATTTGGTTGATACAATAACTTCAAATAAAGAAACTTTGCATACAAGTTTAAGTGGTACTAAAAGGAAATTAACTAATGAGAATTCTATTTCACTCTGGCATAAACGTTTGGGTCACATATCCATTCAAAGAATTCAGAAACTCGTGTCAGATGGAATTCTTGATTCTCTTGATTCCTCAAATTCGGAAATTTGTATTGAGTGTATCAAGGGAAAACAAACAAACAAGACTAGATTAGGTGCTAAGAGAGCTTCGGACGTCTTAGAATTGATACATACGGATATTTGTGGGCCATTTCCTACTCCTTGTCGGAATGGTCAACAATACTTTATCACATTCATAGACGATTACTCTCGATATGGGTACCTATATCTTATTCACGAAAAGTCCCAATCCATAGACGTGTTCAAATCATTTAAGGCTGAAGTTGAAAATCAACTAAGCAAAAGAATTAAATCCGTTAGATCTGACCGTGGTGGTGAATACTATGGTCGATATGATGGTTCCGGTGAACAACGTCCAGGGCCTTTTGCTAAATTCCTAGATGAGTGTGGGATCGTCCCTCAGTATACTATGCCAGGAAGTCCTACGATGAATGGTGTAGCTGAGAGACGAAATAGGACCCTTAAGGATATGGTAAGAAGTATGATTTCTCGTACTTCTTTGCCAGACTCACTCTGGGGTGAAGCATTAAAAACTGCAACTTATATTCTAAATAGAGTTCCAACTAAAGCTACAATCAAAACCCCTTATGAACTTTGGACTGGGCATAAACCCAGTATTCGGCATTTTCACATTTGGGGTTGTCCAGCTGAGGCAAGGCCTTATAGGCCGAATGAAAAGAAACTGGACGCTAAGACGGTTAGTAGCTATTTTGTTGGATACTCTGAAAAATCCAGGGGTTTTAAGTTTTATGATCCCACTTCTAGAACTATTTTTGAGACGGGTAATGCTAGGTTCTTTGAGGATATTGAGTTTGGGGGGTGGGGAGATAAAGTTGTTAGAGATTTTGTCTTTGAGGAAGAACATGTGTCTTTCCCTCAAGTTGTTGATCTTGGTCTTCCTGACTCGGATCACACAACTCCAGTTCAAGACAATCTCGAAAATCTTTCCCATCAGGAACCTGATATAACTAATGAAAATCAAACTCAACAACCTCAAGTAACTGAAATGCCATTAAGGAGATCCACTAGAGAGAGGAGAAATGCAATTTCGGATGATTATGTAGTATTTCTCCAAGAACAAGAAAGTGATATTGGACTTGAGGAAGATGATCCAATCAACTTCCGTCAAGTCATTAAGTGTTCTAACTCTCAAAAGTGGATTGATGCCATGAATGATGAGATGAAGTCTATGAGCGATAATGACGTTTGGGAGCTTGTTACATTGCCCGAAGGTACGAAACCTATTGGTTGTAAATGGATTTTTAAAACCAAAAGGGATTCAGGGGGCAATGTTATTAAGTACAAAGCTCGTCTTGTCGCAAAAGGCTACACTCAGAAGGAAGGCATTGATTATAAAGAGACTTTCTCTCCAGTTTCATCGAAAGACTCTTTCGGGACTATAATGGCATTAGTAGCACATTTTGATCTTGAGCTTCATCAAATGGATGTTAAGACAGCTTTTCTCAATGGTGACATTGAGGAAACAATTTATATGGTGCAACCTGAAAACTTTGTTTCGGATGAATCAGAGAAGAAGGTTTGCAAATTAAAGAAATCCATCTATGGACTCAAGCAAGCTTCTCGTCAATGGTATTATAAGTTTCATGCAGTCGTTACATCTTTTGGTTTTGAATCGAATATTGCTGATGACTGTATATACCATAAGTTCAGTGGGAGTAAGTATATTTTTCTGGTTTTATATGTCGATGACATACTGCTTGCCTGTAACGATATACTATTATTACTTGAAACTAAGAAATTTCTTTCAAAGAAATTTGAAATGAAAGATCTTGGTGAAGCTTCTTTTGTATTAGGAATTCAGATTCTACGAGATCGCTCCAAAGGCGTTCTCGGTCTGTCACAAAAGGGCTATATCGATAAGGTTCTGAAAAGATTTGGCATGCTGGATTGTAAACCAGGCAACACCCCTGTTGCTAAGGGAGACAAGTTTAGTCTCAAACAGTGCCCAAACAATACTTATGAAATTTCGGAAATGCAGAAGACACCTTATGCTTCGGCGGTAGGTAGTCTGATGTATGCTCAGGTATGTACACGACGTGATATAGCATTCATTGTTGGGATGTTAGGCAGATATCTAAGCAATCCGGGAATGGACCATTGGAAGGCAGCCAAATGGGTCATGAGGTACTTACAGAGAACAAAGGATTACATGCTTACATACCGGAAATAGGACCAGCTTGAGATCATTGGGTATACCGATTCTGATTTTGCTGGATGTCAGGATAGTTTGAAGTCTACTTCAGGCTATATTTACATGCTTGCGGGTGGTGCTATCTCTTGGAGAAGCATTAAGCAAACTCTTACAGCCACTTCCACCATGGAAGCGGAGTTTATGGCATGTTATGAAGCATCCAATGAGGCATTATGGCTGCGGAATTTTGTTGGTGGACTGCGAATTGTTGATAGCATCAAAAAGCCGCTTAGGCTATTATGCGATAACAGATCGGCAGTCCTTTATGCTAATAACAACATTAGTTTGACGAAAGCAAAACATATGGACGTCAAATTTTGGGTTGTTAAAGAAAGAGTACAAAATGGACAATTGTGCATTGAGTACATTAGTACAAACTCCATGCTTGCGGATCCGCTCACTAAGGGATTGACACCAAAAGTATTTCATGAGCATATTGCTTGTATGGGTGTCAAATCAGATAAGGATTATGTATTTTAGTGGGAGTTTGTATTGCACATTTATGTAATTGTTCATTATATTCAGAAATTCAGTAATTCAGTTATATCTGCAGATATTCAGTTTTAAAGTTTTTTTGTACTCTTACAGTTTATGATTGATCTCAATAAAGAGAACCAGTTGGAAATAGACATTCTATTGACCACACTTTATGTTATTTCCATGCTACATACCTACACTTGATCCATGTCGTTGGTTATATTGATATACGTGATCTATGATTGGTTCTAGTTACGAATGAGTAACGACGAGCACTTAGTTCCTATGTTGGTATGATTGATGGACCGGATTGTTCATGACAATCTTATTGTGATAGCAATTTTGCGCAACTAATGTTATTTTGTATCATATAATGCTAAGGTTTGTACATATGTATGTGTATCTCGTCCAAGTGGGAGATTGTAAGATATATGGATTTATATCTAGATATATGGACTTATATCTACATACATATGAACAACATAAAGATAAATTATATGTTATGTGCTATCTTTTGGTTTGGCCTAATTTTTTGGTCTTATGGACATTATGTTAAGGGGGCCAATGTGTTGTCATATAAAGTGTAGGACTAATGTGTAGATACCCAAAAGGGTAACCTTAGTTAATGATGGGCTAACTAAGGTTACATATATGTAACCATGGTTACAAGCTTGTGACTCTTGAGTTATGTAACTCTTGTGACTCTTGGGTTATGTAACTCATAGAGTTATAAAGTGGGGGTTATGGTTCCCACATTAGTGCAAGACAAGACTCTTCTTCCTCCCATTGAATCAAGAGCCAATATACTCCATTGTTGTCTTGCAAATAGTGTGGAAAGCCATATACCAAATTTGATCATTGTCATATTGTTATTATTGTGTAACAATTCACATATTGTTAAACCTTGTGGATTTATTCTTGTGGTAACATACAAACTTCAAGACATTCTTGAAGAAAGGATCAAGAGGTTCAAAAGAACTCAAGGACAATTATCAAAGGAGGTTCAACACTTTCCGGATATGGATTCAGGTTAGCTTCCGCTCATGTAGTTTAATTCCGGATTATTCAATATGAAGGTTGTTATATTTAGTTGGAATCATAATCCTAACATTTATCTCCTCTATTTAAGCTTGCCTTTCCTTTTAATTTCTTTTCTAAAATACAATCCTTTTCTTAAAAGACGATATTTGCACCTTTTATTTTTGTTATATTTTTCAAAGCCTTTTTTTCCATAATTGAATGAAGGATGATAATATTAGACTCCTTATACAGTAAATATGAGAACATAATTTTGTTGTACAAATTAATAAGATTAAAATATAAGGATAAATTTGGCCATTTATAAATTACATCACAGCTACGTTAAACTTGAAAGAGGGGAGTTCTACATATTAGGTAAAGACACAAAGGATATATGTGTTACAAGCCAAAATCTAACAGAAATTTGTGCAATTCTCCCTCAGTTCAAAGCTATTTCGTAGATTAGTAACTAAGCGGCAGAGCTTTATAGGTAAGGATGAAGTAATAACTACTGCTTTTTTCTTAACTAGAGGTTTTTAGTTCGTATATATAAAATTGCTTTTCTTCGAGAAAATTTTATTTCTAATGTAAAAATTTTTGGCGTTTTCAAGTAATACTGATATTTAATATCGGGTAGCAAAAAAAGCTAGGTCATGCGGAATAATCCAACATATAAAATGGCCATGGATTTTCGGGGGATTTGCATCTGTATTCGCTTTTTGTGTCACGTTTTAATGTGTATATGCTTTGCAAAAAAAAATTGCAAGTGTACCCGCTTTTTTCGCATAACTTCAGCATACGGGGCTGAAGTAGCAAAGGTAAGCACGCAAAACTTTAGCATTCTAGTAGCCTGGCCTGAATTTCAGCTCTAGAGCTGAAGTTTTTGTTTTGTAACTGGCGAACTTCAGCTGTAGAGCTGAAGGTTTTGTTTTGTAACTGGCGAACTTTAACTTTAGCGCTGAAGTTTTTGTTTTTGTAACTCGCGATTTGTGACTGGCGAACTTCTGCTCTAGAGCTGAAGTTTTTGTTTTGTAACTGATGAACTTCAATTCTAGAGCTGAGGTTTTTATTTGTAATTAACGAACTTCAGCTCTAGAGCTGAAGTTTTTATTTTTGTAACTAGCGAACTTCAGCTCTAAAGCTGAAGTTTGCCAGTTACAACTTCAGCTTGAAAGCTAAAATGGCTCTGTAAAACGTCTTTACATAATAGATTTATGTAAACCACTTTCAATCAAGAGAACTCTCCTTCCAACCCTATCACCAGCAAGAATAGAAACTATTGAGTATAGTTATTTGTCTTTACATATATTTTTTTTATTATTGTGTATACTTAGCTAGTAGTTTAGTTAGTAGTTGATAATTAGTTTGGTCAATTGGTCAATGTATATAAACACTTGTACAGTTGAAAGAAAAATGAGGATTCACATTTATACAAAACATTTCCCTGCTTATCTGCTCTCTCTACTCCTCTCTTCTTAGAACCTTACAGAAGACTCCATAGGAGCTCTGCAAATCTAAGCTTTCTTGCTTAGTTTGTCATGGTATCAGAGCATGGGCGTCAGTTCAAGTCTTTCTCAGTGTTTCAAATCTAATTCTGAAGTTTAGTTGAGCTTCATCGGTCTTTAAAATTTCGATTGTTGTATTTCAACCTAATTCTGAAATTTGTCTCAAAATTGACGATCTCTGGTTCGATTAAGGACTTTACATCTCATGATTTCATCGAATTGAAACTTCACACATGGGTATCAATCAAGTTGAAGAAATGAGCCCTAGCGCGAGCAGAAACGACCAATATGTCATCAATATTGGTAATCCCCTTTACATTCACCCTTCTGACAGTCCGGGAATGACTCTAGTACCAATTCCGTTTGACGGAATTGGATATCGCTCATGGAGAAGGAGAGTGTTGCGAGCTTTGTCAGTTAAGAATAAATTAGGCTTTATAAATGGGGAGTCTATAAGACCTAGCTCTGATTCACCTCGATTCCGCCAATGGGAGAGGTGCGATGATATTGTAACCTCGTGGATCCTCAATTCCCTCGTTAAGGACATTTTCTGATAGTGTGAATATGTAAGTGATTAGGCTGAGTTGTGGAGGGAGTTAGAGGATCGTTATGACGAAGCTAATGGAGCGAAACTATATCAGATTTAGAAAGAAATCAATGACCTTACATAGGGTTCCTTAGATATTATTGCGTACTACACGCGAATGAAGAGACTATGGGAGGAACTGAGCACCTTGAGTGCTAAGTCTCAATGCAGCTGCAATTGCACATGTGGAGCAAAAGAGACCATGCACAAGACAGAACACGATCAAAGACTTATTCAGTTTTTGATATGGCTAAACGAAGTCTACACAATAGTACGGGGGAGTATCCTCATGATGAAGCCTTTGCCTTCTATGGCTCAAGCCTTCTCTCTCTTGGTACAAGAAGAAAAACAATGGGAATTCAAGCCCAATAGTCAGCTGAATCTAGACTCTACTTCATTGCATGTGAATGCAAATCTACAACAACAAAGTCCATTTGGAGCCAGAAACTTCAAGACACACTACACAGCTAAAAATGGTAACAAAGGTCATCCATTCTGTGATTACTGTAAGAAACTAGGAGATACAAAAGAAAAGTTCTACAAGTTACATGGATACTCTCATGGTAACTCTTACGACAATCGAAACTTCAATCGTGCCAATGCACAATCATACAACCAGGGGAACAACCAGACTTATAAATTCAATCAGGGAAAAGGATCTATGGCAAATGTGCATGGGACTCCGGTTGATATAGTTCATGAGAGTGGAGGTAGTCAAGATTTGCAGGATGAGAATCAGATTATCAACCTGACTAAAGAGCAACATGGGCAAATAATTACCCTGCTACACCATTTTCAAGTAGGAAATGTGGAAGGATCCCCCAGCAACAACAGCATCACTACTAGCAGTACAAACTTTGCAGGTATTGTTGTCTGCACTTCTTCTATTGATTTTGACAAGCCCTCATGCAAATGCTTTGATCAAAGACTGATCTTTGGATCATAGACTCAGGAGCATCTAACCACATGACCTTTAACAAACATGCACGCACTAATATTACCAGATTGCCTTATCCTTTATTAATAAGTCTATTAAATGGTTATAGGGTGAAAGTTCTTGAATTTGGAGATGTGATATTGTCTTCAGATATTGTCCTGTATAGGGTTCTTTATGTTCCATCTTTCAATTATAACTTGATTTCAGTTCACCTCCCTTGTAGTGCATCTTAAAAGCCTAGCATTGTTCAGTGATGCTCTTTGTCTGTTGCAGGCCCCTTTAGTGAATAGGCCTCAGGTGATTGGTAATAGCAAATATGGTCTGTATTATCTCTATTCCAGGTGCCTGAAGGGTAAAAGGACCACCTTACCTTCCACTGTTTCAGTTTCTCATTGCAACTGCATTCTTTCTTCCAATGTAAATAATCATGAGTCCATTAGTCATGCTCATTCATATAATACTCCTCAATTTGTAGATACCTCCATTTCAAGTAATAAGAATGAGTCTTCATGTGTGCTTGATAAACATAATGTGAATTTTCTATGGCATAATAGGCTTGGTCATATTCCTTTTGTTAATATGAAGGGTATATCATCAATCCCTACTAAGTTTGCACCAAGACAACCTTTCATTTATCCTATATGCCTTATGGCAAGACAGACCAGACTTTCATTCCCTCAAAGAACCACCACTACATCAAAATTGTTTGAGCTGGTCCACATAAGCATATGGGGACCTTACCATGTAACTACTCATGATAACTACAGATATTTTCTTACCCTCGTGGATGACTTCAGTAGGTCCACTTGGAAATATCTGTTGAGTTGTAAGAGTAATGCTCTTCAGGCTATAAAAGCTTTTGTAACTATGATTGAAAATCAATTTGATACATCTATAAAGACCATTAGATCTGACAATGGGTTGGAGTTTACAAGTCATGAAGCCTCTTCCTTTTACCAGCCTAAGGGAATCATACATCAAAAGACATATCCCTACATACCACAAGAGAATGGTGTAGTTGAGAGAAAATATAAATACCTTCTTGAAACTGCCAGAGCTCTCTTGTTCCAGTCCAAACTCCCAACCAGATATTGGGGAGAATGTATTCTGAAATCTACTTACTTAATTAACAGACTCCCAATAAATTATCTTAATAACAAATGCCCATTTGATATATTGTACCAAAAGAAGCCCAATTATACTCATTTGAGAAGCTTTGGTTGCCTTTGCTACCCCACTATACCCAAAATATATAAAGATAAGTTTGAACCTAGAACCAACCCTCATATCTTTGTTGGATACCCCTTTGGAACAAAAGGATACAAGGTACTAAGCCTAACTACCAAGAGAATTCACATTTCTGGAGATGTAATTTTCCATGAGAACATTTTTCCTTTTTCATTAAGTATTTCCTTCCCTGCTATCCTCAGAATAGTCTCATTCCCTAACTATTCTGAAGACAACAGTCCAGTTTCTCCTACTGATACTGTGCAAAGTCCTAAAAGTATTACATCTCCAGGAATAGAACACCATTCTGAATGATCCACCAATGATACACCCTCTTCTAATAGTGACAATTCATAGAGTTCATTTCCACATGAACAGTTAGAAGCACCAATTCTAAGAAAGTCCAACAGCACTCATCAAACTCCTACCTACTTAAAAGACTATGTTTATCAATTACCTAAGAGTGTCACACGGTTGTCTAATGTATCTCACTGCACCTCTTCACTAAATTCCATGTTTTCTAATCACCATCATATCACTCCTGATGCTCTATTTTTTGAAAGTCAGCACTTGATGCTGAGTGTCTGTCATGATGGTGAGCCATCCTCATATGAAGAGCCAGCCCTCAATCCTGTTTGGCAACTAGACATGACACAGGAGTTTAAGGCTCTCCATGCCAATCACACTTGGGACCTAGTTCCTTTACCACCTGGAAAGCAAGCCATAGGCTGGAAGTAGCTATATAAGATTAAACATAAAACAGATGGAAGTATTGAAAGGTTTAAAACTAGGTTAGTAGTAAAGGGATACACTCAACAGGCTGGGATTGACTATATTGAAACTTTTCCCCTATTATGAAAATGACAACTGTCAGAGCCCTAATCACAGTGGCTGTTAAGAAAGGTAAGGACATATTCTAATTGGATGTGAACAATGCCTTCCTCCATGGAGACCTACATGAGGAGGTATACATGGAAGCTCCACCAAGACTTGTGGTTGATCAGTCTAGTTCCAGTAAAGTAGTTTGGAGGTTAAACAAGTCATTGTATGGACTAACGCAAGCTAGTAGGTAATGGTATGCAAAGTTGACTAAAGCGTATTCAAAAGGGTATCAACATTCTGAAAATTACCACTCCCTTTTCTGCAAGAAAACTTCCACATCCATCATTTTTGTAGATGTGTATGTTGATGATGTTATCATCACTGGAACTGACTCAAAAGAGATTGCAAGCTTGAAGTTTTTCCTTGATCAAAGGTTCAGAATAAAGTATTTGGGCAGGCTAAATTATTTCTTATGCTTAGAGGTCCTCTACAAACCAGGTGGAATCCTTGTATCTCAAAGAAAGTTTATATTGGATCTGCTGAAAGAGTATCAGTATTTTGATTATAGTAATGTCTTCTCACCTCTTGATCCCACTATCAAGTTGAAGGCACAAGAGCGTAACCTCCTACCAGATCCCACATACTATAGAAAGCTAGTAGGCAAACTCAATTTTCTCACCAATACCAGACTGGACATAGCCTATAGTGTGCAGCTCTTGAGTCAGTTCATGCAAGCTCCAAGGGACACTCACCTGACTGCAGCATTCCACCTCCTTAGGTATCTCAAAATGACCCTAACCTGGGCATATTCTTCTCTAACAGTCCTGATTGTTCAATCAAGGCTTATTGTGATTCAAACTGGGCTACTTGCCTAGATTCTAGAAGATCTATCACTGGGTACACTGTTTTAGTAGGAGACAGTCCAATTAGCTGGAAATCAAAGAAGCAAGGAACTATCTCATTGTCCTCAGCTGAAGTATAGCACATATCCCTCAGGAAAGTAGTCACGGAGTTAGTGTGGTTGAGCAGGCTATTTGCTGAGCTTACTCTTGACCAATCAGAACCAATTTAGGTGTTTTGTGACAGCCAGTCTGCTATACACACTGCCCACAATCTAGTATTCCACGAAAGAACAAAACACACTGAGGTCGACTGTCACTTTGTGAGGAACAAGCTGCAAGAAGGCCTCATTTCTTTTCATCATGTAAGTACTCACAATTAACTGGCTAATATCCTTACCAAGGCCCTCACATGAGTCAAACATTCAGCTGTTCTAGGCAAGTTGGCTGTGAAGGCCTCACCTCCGACTTGTTGGGGGGGGGGGGGGGGTATTGAGTGTAGTTATTAGTATTTTCTTGTACTTGTACATTCTTTATTATTGTGTATACATAGCTAGTAGTTTAGTTGGTAGTTGATAATTAGTTCGGTCAATTGGTCAATGTATATATATAGTTGTACAGTTGAAAGAAAAATGAGGATTCACATTTACACAAAACATTTCCCTGCTTATCTTCTCTCTCTACTCCTTCTCTTTTCTTAGAACCTTACAGAAGACTCCATGGGAGCTCTGCAAATCTGAGCTAGCTTGCTTAGTTTATAAAAAAAAATGGTGGCAATAAAATTAACAGCACCAGTTATCACAGAAGACATAAGCGAAGCAGTATCGCCAAAACCAATCGTCTTAAAAAGAGCAGGTGTATAAAACATGATAACATTCATCTCAGTTAACTTTTCAAATGCAGGATTAAGTATAGCAAATGTCAATTGTGGCTATTCCTTCATTCGCGTATATTACTCCAAGTAATAAGCATAGCAAATGGAAGGAGAGTTCTCTTTATTGAAGGAAGTGGAGAAAGGGGCTTGAAAGAGGAGGAGAAAGAGGTTGAAGTTGTTTTAAAAGTGGGTACAAGTTAAACGTTTAAAAAAAAATAGGTATAGATTAAGTAGGGGCAACCAAATAGAGCGCCCCGTGCAATTTTTACTGGATTTTCTTATACGATCCATGTTTATTTTTAAAAGGCAACATCCATACATTAATGGGCTGCACGTGAATGCACCGAAGTTTAACTCGGGAATTTGTATTTATATCCGTTTTTGGGTCACGTTTTAATTTATACCCCCTTCGCACAAAAATTGCAAGCGTACCCACTTTTTCGCGTAACTTCAGCATACGAGCCTGAAATAGCAAAGGTAATCATGCAAACTTCAGCATTATAGTAGACGGGCTTGAAGTAGCAAAAATTATTGAACCAAGTGTGTTGGAGTTTTTGTTTGTAATTGCTGAAATTAAGCATTCCAGTGCTGAAGTTTAATTCTCTATTTGCTAAAGTTTTTATTTGTAATTGCTGAACTTAAGCATTCTAATAGCTGAAGTTTTGTGATGTTGAAATTTATTTAGTTCATTAGTAAAAACTTCAACATTAAATAAGCTAAAAAAATTTTTGTCCTGGATTCACTAGTTTTGTCATTAAGCTTTTTCAAAAACTTCAGCAGAAGATGCTGAAATAATTTAGTTCATTTGTAAAAATTTCAGCACTAAATAAGCTAAAGTTTTTTTAATCCCAAATTAGTTAGTTTTGTCATAAAGCTTTTTCAAAAACTTCAGCAGAAGATACTGAAGTTATTTAGTTCATTTGTAAAAACTTCAGCACTAAATAAGTTGAAAGTTTTTTGTCCTAGATTCATTAGTTTTGTCATAAAGCTTTTTCAAAATTTTCAGTAGAAGATGCTGAAGTTATTTAGTTCATTTGTAAAAATTCAGCACTATATAAGCTGAAGTTTTTTGAAAAAGCTTTCTGACATACTAGATAAATAATCACCTTATTCTTTCATAGTATATTACTACTATAAATTATTTAGATTGCAAACAATATCTAAATTATAAATTTTGGAAACAATAAATGTGAAAAGAACATAATTATCATGAAAAGAATCACTAAGTGTGAACTTAAACTCTCGTACGTGGATATATTCATAAATTATTGTCTACTAGCTTATAAAATTATCTATAATTTACTTTTAAATAATTTGATAAACATATTTATAAAAATCATCTCATGAACTGAAGTTCCATAGCAACACCAACAACAACAGAAGAAAGAAGAAGAAGATGAAAAGAAGAAAAAGAAGAAGAAGGCGAAGCAAGAGAAGGATGGGAGGAAAAATGGGGCTGAATTTATTTAAAAAGTGAGTACAAGTTAAAACTTTTTTAAAAATGGGTATAGATTAAATAGAGGCGACCAAATAGGACGTCCCGTGCAATTTTTACAGTTAAACTTGACCTTTATAGCTAAGGCCCTGTTTAAAACAAATTGTGCCCAAGTTGAATTGAACTTGGCAGTGCAATAAAATAATAAAGGAAAAATGATATTGTATAGCCTCAATAGTCGAATATATATATATATATATATATATATATATATATATATATATATATATATATATATATATATATATATATATATATATATATATATATATATATATATATATATATATATATATATAGATATATATATATATATATATATGTATATATATTCTGCATTTTAAATACAAAAATTATATAAATTTTATATACTTTTTCACCTACTGAATATAACTAATTTCTAGTCTTTTGCGCTTTAACAAAACCATTCGGAGGGAGCAAGTGCTCAACTATATTTTTTTTTCTTTTGTTTTTTGGTTTTTCATCAAGTGTCTGGTACCCGTATTGGACCCTGATTATATTGGGAGGGAGCAATTGCTCAAGTATGTCTTTTTTTTATTTTTTTGGTTTCCCATCAAGTGTGTGGCACCCGCATTAGATCATGGCTATATCAGAATTTCGCCGCATATGGCCCATTTTCTGGGGAAGCACTCCCTACCAAAAAAAATTTCATACTTAAGGCTCGATTACGAGACCTTTGGTTAAAGAAAGAGCAGTCTTGTCCACTGCATCATATCCTTTGTTTGGTAACTATGTCAAAATTATACACTCACATACATATATGTTGAACAAGATTTTTTGCTAGACATTTTAGTCGATATTTGATATTGTATTGACTGCTAAATTTACACTTCACACGTTAATTACCCATAATCAAGTGATTTACACAAGGGAAATGACACACACACACACACACACACACACACACACACACACATATATATATATATATATATATATATCTATATATATATATATATATATATATATATATATATATATATATATATATATATATATATATATATATATACCAAAATAAAATATGTAAGTTATGTATAAAAAATAAAATAATATTCTAGATAAATAATCTTCTAGTCTTCTTTCTTTCTATGTCTTCTACTTATTCTCTCTTTCTAAGTTTAGACAGTAATATCTAGAAAGACTAGATAAATGAATTTCTAGTATTCTGATTATAAGAAATAATTGTTTATTATATATCTACGCAAATTCTATGATTTTCTGTTATATAAATAAAATGTATAGCGTAGTCTACTATTGAGTAAAATCCGGTATCTACGTCTAAAATAAACTCTCGTAGACTTGAAGTAAGGCTTTTAGCAAAGCTTTGTGGGTATGTATAATTATTACGGTTACCAGACATTAACAGCGTAGTAAAAATATTTTAAACTTTATGTTGTAAAAATCCTACTCGGTACTCTCCCTCTCTTTTTCTGTAAACTTATAACGTTACACTGTAATCATAATTATGTACTAAGATTACCCCTTCTATACTCTTTTTTTTTACTCCGTTCATCTCTTCTCTCCAATTCTTTCTAGATTTAAATCCATTCTTAACTCTTTTTCCTTTAACCTCACCCTGGCCATGGTTAAGCACACATACCACTTGATTTATTTTAACCAGTTGTTTCCTGGGAATTTACAGGTTAATCCATCAAAATTGCTAAGAAATTGGAAAGATAACCATATACTAAGAGTGCTATTTAATTATTTACAGAATGACAAAAACTATGCATAATAAATATCATAAGCATAAAAAGGAAACATGGGTAATATCTTAGAACATAACTTAGATAAACATAAGTAACTTACATGTTTACAAGAGATGGGATTTTCCTTTCGAGTAACCCGAAAAGAGTTTTGCTGAACTTCGAGATTTAAAAACGATCACACCTAAGCATACGATCTATATTTATTTTACAAACTTAGAGGAAGAACAACTAGGATATTCGTAAAGGAATATTTTACAAAGTGGTTGGGATAGGTCTATTGGTTTTATGGAAAGGTTGGTTGAGTATACTTTTTTCAGAGTGTTTTTCTTCTTTTTTCTCGATGTTCCTTTCTTCTACTTTGTCTTGCTTTTATAGTTAAACTTTTGAGCGGATTTGAAATATGGACTTCAAATATTTTTAAAAATATTTGTCTTCTAGCCTTGTAGGGTACTTCATTGGGCCCCATTTTCGCATGGCTTGTGCAGAGATTCCATTTAGTCGTCCACGTTTTTCACATACATCTTTCTTTATGTCACGTCTTGTCCCTACTTGTTGTCTCCACCGTTATCGTTCTTTGTCTTTTTTCTTGATTCATTATTTCTGAAGAATAACTCTATTTTCATGTGTCTAAATTATGTAGTGCTACTGAATCAAAACTCATCCCTGAATCGTATCTAATAATATTTACAAATAAACTAGAAAATATTAAAGAACTACAAAAGTTTCTAGGAATAGTAAATTATGCAAGAAATTTTATAAAAGACTTGGGAAAAATAGCAGGACCATTATATTCTAAGACAGGATCTACAGGACAAAAACATTTTAATATAGAAGATATTAAGTTAGTACAAAAAATTAAAGAAAAAAAAAGAATATTTCGAATCTAACTATGCCATTAGAAACTGACTATTTAATTATAGAAACAGATGGAAGTTTTGAGGGATGGGGAGTAGTTTTAAAAACAAAACCAAATAAATATAGTAATAAGAATACAAAAAAATATGTGCGTATCAAAGTGGCAAATATAAAGAGAAAGGAAATATGAACAGTATAGACGCAAAAATTCTAGCTGTAATCTATGGATTAAATAGTTTTAAATTATACATATTAAACAAATAAGAAGAAATAATTAGAACTGATTGTGAAGCTATTGTCAAATTTCACCAAAAGATAAATTAAAAAAATAGTAGTAGAAGGAGATGGTTAAATTTTATTGATACAATATCAATATACAATTTAGTTTTTGAACATATTAAAGGAAAAGATAATAATTTAGCACACACTTTAAGTAGGCTAAAAATTATTGTTAATTAATAAATATATTTTACATGTACAGAATAAGACCAACAGTTCCCAAGACTGAAGACAAGGGAAAAGGCGTTTAAGCCTCACCCTCAAACAAATACTTGCAGACAGTATTGGGTAATCTTCATTTTAAGCCACAACCCATTATGGAACAAGATAATATAGAAAGAACAAATTTTGGGAAGCATAATTTAATATTTTTTCCGCCATCGAATATGTCATTTAGTGTTTTACCAGAATGTGTAATAGATAGACCCCAGAGATGTTTAATTGATAACCTATGGATAGCATATAATAAGAAAGATACTAAATATGTTATAGCAGCACTTAATGCCTTGGGGCAATATTTTACAGACAAAAATAAAGAAAAAAGGTTTAAATACTACGTGGTTGTACAAGGTAAGACAAATGGTATTTTTCTAACGTGGATAGAAGTATTAGACTCTATTAAAGACATACAAAAACCATTTTTAAAATTTTTAATGATTTTACTGAAGCACTAGATTACGCCAGAGGAATACTAGGACCAAATTACTATATTTCCCCAGCACTCAGATAAAACCCAAAAAAGATCCAATACAAGATCCAAAAAGACACATATACAATAATATTTTACGACCACTGCTCATCAATGACTGAAGCTTTCAGAAGGTTAAACCAGAAGAATGAAATCTTAGAGAAAGAAAAAACCAGACTTATGGAGCAGGTAAATGTTTTAGAACAAAGGGTGCATGCGTTTAAATTTGAAATAACGCAATCTCAGTCTCAAGTGGTTCTTCAACAAGATACGAGTTCTCCATATCAAGAAAAATGGATGAGAAGGGTGTGCATTCCCCAATGAATACAGAAAAATCCACTGTATCGGATGATGATACAGCTAGTCCGGTTCAAACGGTGACCAATAAAGACAAATCAAATCCATTTATGGCTGTCACTTTGCCAAAAAGTGAAGAATCATCAAGGCGAAGGCTACCCGGAACGTTAACACACGGAGACATATTAAAGAAAAAGAGTACAATTGTTAAAAAGAAAAAAAATGAGAAAATAAAAGATGTAATTAAACAGACACTAGAGAATTTCTTCCAGGAAAAGGAAAAACAAGACAAACATATGATAAAAAATGCTAGTCCCAATCCAGAAAGGTCAAGGTCCAGTTCAGAAAGATCTCAAATATCAGGAGGAGACGATAATGAAGACCACCTAAATTATCAGGATGCTCAAGATCCATATGAAGACTACGATTCAGGGATGAGTTTTGATTTAGTAGCACTACATAATTTGGACACGTGAAAATAGAGTTATTCTTCAGAAATAATGAATCACGAAAAAAGACAAAGAACGATAATGGTGGAGACAACAAGTAGGGACCAGACGCGACATAAAGAAAGATGTATGTGAAAAACGTGGACGACTAAATGGAATCTCTACACAAGACATGTGAAGATGGAGCCCAATGAAGTACCCTACAAGGCTAGAAGACAAAGATTTCTAAAAATATTTGAAGTCCATATTTCAAATCCGCTCAAAAGTTCAGCTATAAAAGCAACACAAAGTAGAAGAAAGGAACATCGAGAAAAAAGAAGAAAAACACTCTGAAAAAAGCCTACTCAACCAACCTTTCCATAAAACCAAAAGATCTTTCCCAACCACTTTGTAAAATATTTCCTTTACGAATATCCTAGCAGTTCTTTCTCTAAGTTTGTAAAATAAATAAAGATTGTATGCTTAGGTGTGATCGTTTTTAAATCTTGAAGTTCAGCAAAACTCTTTTCGAGTTTCCCGAAAGGGAAATTCCATCTCTTGTAAACAAGTAAGTTACTTATGTTTATCTAAGTTATGTTCTAAGATATTACCCCTGTTTCCTTTTTATGCTTATGATATTTATTATGCATAGTTTTTGTCATTCTGTAAATAATTAAATATCACTCTTAGTATATGGTTATCTTTCAAATTTCTTAACAATTTTGATGGATTAACCTGTAAATTCCCAGGAAACAACTGGTTAAGATAAATCAAGTAGTATGTATGCTTAACCATGGCCAGGGTGAGGTTAAAGAAAAAAGAGTTAAGAATGGATTTAAATCTATAAAGAATTGGAGAGAATAGATGAACAGAGTAAAAAAAATAGTATAGAAGGGGTAATCTTAGAACATAATTATGATTACAGTGTAACGTTATAAGTTTACAGAAAAAGAGAGGGAGAGTACCGAGTAGGATTTTTACAACATAAATGTTTAAAATATTTTTACTATGTTGTTAATGTCTGGTAACCGTAATAACTATAACTACCCGGGAAGCTTTTCTAGAAGCCTTACTTCGAGTCTAGGAGAGTTTATTTTAGACGTAGATACCGGATTTTACTCAATAGTAGACTACGCTATACATTTTATTTATATAACAGAAAATCATAGAATTTGCGTAGATATATATAATAAATAATTATTTCTTAAAATCAGAATACTAGAAATTCATTTATCTAGTCTTTCTAGATATTACTATTTAAACTTAGAAAGAAGACAATAAGTAGAAGACATAGAAAGACAGAAGACTAGAAGATTATTTTATCTAGAATATTATTTTATTTTTTATACATAACTTACATATTTTATGGAACTTAAGGAACTTAGAAGATTTAATAGAACAATTAAAAAGAGCTGAAATAACACCACACAAAGAAAAATTAAAAATAAGAAAGCCACAAAAATGGACCTTTTTCCAAGTAGGTCAAGAAGAACAAATCAAGAAAGATCAAGGATAAGTTTTTCAGAAAATAGAATAGGAAACAATATGCTAGCCAGAATTCTAACTAGAAAAAGACAAGAGGAAGATAAAAAATTAGATGAAATAATAGATATAGATAAAGATATACAAATTTTCCAGCAAAATCAATTAAGATTATTAGATCCAAAAATACTATATAATACAGGATATTTCTCGACCAATTCTCAACTATATAGACATTATAGAGAAGAACAATTGCCAGCTATAGAAATAAAGTTGAGACATTAAACTTAATCAATCCAGAAGCAGTAAAGCAAATAAAAAAATATAAAAGGAATTTAATGCATATGGGATTAATAGTAATTGGATTAAAAGGATTAACAAGAAAAAATTTATGAACTAAAGTATTAATAGTAGTATATGATGACAGATGGTCACATCAGAAGAAATCTATAATAGGTTTAACAGAAGTAGATATGACAAATAATGGAGGAATATTTTATATTAGCCCAGATTTTATGATAAATCTAGCAGAATTTGAAAAAATATAAAAATAGGAATACAGACTAAATGATATGAAGAAATGAATAATGGAAATAATCTATTAATATGTGTAGGTTTTATAGGAAAAATTGGCAACAAATAGCAATACAAAATTTAAAATTAAAGTAGACGATGTAGTAGAAGTAATGGGAAATAAAGGGATAAAATTATTAAAACCTATTAAGATAGACCCAGAAGAATACTCGGGATTAGAATGGACCTTAGAAGATTTCTCGAAACCAAAAATATTTAAACCAGAATCTCATTTGATGTATACAAATTCTAAAGGAGAAACGTCAATTAGGTTTACTGATTATAATTATTCTACTAATAAAGAAACGAATGATGAAGATGAAAATAATGTAGAAGAAACTGAATGTATGAATATTGAGATAATACAAAAAGAATTCGAAGTAGATATAGCGTTAGAAGAAGCAAGAAAATTAGTTAAAGAAAACAAAAATAGCACTTTCCAATGCAAAGGATGTAAACTAGGAAAATTAACTTTAAGAAATGTAGAAGAACATTTTAGAAAATGCGAATTAAGAACAGATAATTTGGGATATAGAAAAGAAAATAGGTTACAAGAAAAATCGGATAAATTTGATCAAATTTTCGAAGAAATACAAGATAGCTATGAAACAGAAACAGATTCAGTAATAAGCTTAAAAGAATTAATGGAATCAGTTAGTTCTAGCCCAAGCCCATTTCAGAGAACAACATATCAAAGTACAGTAGATACTAGTATAGGAAATGTACATAGAAGAAGAGTATACAGAATAGACCAGGAAACAGAAATAGAAAATGTAAGACCGTCAGGAAAAATGATCCCAATAGAAGAACCTATAAGATTACAAGAGGGAGGAAGTAAATGTAAAATATTAAATATAGCAGCCCATGATCCACAAATGTGGAACTCAGGAATAGACCTAAGGAAAGGAATAGTAGTAGCAGACTTCATAAAAACCTATAATGACACAGATGCAGAAACAATGTATATGGAAACTTTCCTATGAGAATCAACAAAGGGTTTATGGGAAGCCTATACATCAGAATTTCCTCAAGATTTTCAAAATTAATAGCAATGGGTGCAAATCCTTATAATTTTACAAATAAAATACATAGTCTGATCACAGGAGAAGATCCAACTAGTGTATTAGTAGTACTACAAAAGAATGCTTTAATAAAATTAGAACAATTAAGTATAAGTAGTTGGTTCCATATAAAAAAGTTTTTAAACGGTTACTTTTATTATTGTACTATTGGTGGAAATGCTTTTGATTAAGATTTAGGTAAAAAAATTATTCAATAAATTACCAGGAGTCTTAGGAAGAGAAATAGAAGAACGATGGTATAAAATAGAAGGTGTAATATAAAATCCAAATACAAAATGGTCTATAGGGCACAAAGTACAACATATTATGAAAATATTACAAGAAAAATGTACAAATTTGCAAATACAAAAACAGCTAAACCATAACAATATGAGTTTCTGTAAATCAACAGTATATACAACACAAAGTTATGACAACAATGAATACAAAAAGAAGAAATATAAAAAATATAAACCCCAATACAATAAAGAATATAATCAGAAAAATTATTATCTTAGAAAATCATCAGCTAGAAAATCCTATTTAGATAGAAATAGGCATGTTAGAAAGTATAGAACAGATAGAAACTATAAAAACAAACTAGAATGTTTTACTTGTGGGAGTGTAGAACATTTAGCCAACACCTGCCCAAAAAGAATCAATAGTAAAACAAGAAATTCACAGTTAATAGAAGATTTTCAAGAAACTCTAATAAATGTAGATGAATATATGTCAGACAACGAATGTATATATTTTATAGTAAGTGTAGGTGTAGACGAGACCCAAATAGAAACCTCAGAATCAGAAGAAGAAGAGTTAATAAATGAGATAATACTAGAAAAACTAGACCTAGAAGAAAATAACTTTGTAAATATATTAGAAGAATGTACCCATGAGTTTGAAATAAATAAATGTTTAGATAGCAACCAGTGTTTTAAATGTAAATGGTATCCCAGTAGAAATAAAAGAGCTAAATGTAAACTATACTATCTAGAAGGATGTATTTCATGTATACAAAAAGATTTTAAAATAAAAATAAATAAAGAAAAAATATATCAAGAGGAAAATAATTCTATTATATAATCTAAGAATAATTACTTTAGAAAATAGAATAAATGAATTAGAAAAAAAGAATACAAAAAATGAAAAAGGGAAAAGAAAAATTAGAAGATATAAGAGGAAGTACAACAACTGAAGAAGATAAAGAACTAGTGAGTGTAGAAAATTATGATGCCTTAATATGTAATGAAGATAAAAAATTAACTATGATAAATTTTTTTGCAAGAATTAGAATAGAAGACTACAAAATAGAAACATTAGCTCTAGTAGACTCAGGATGCACAAGATGTATAATAAACAAAAGGATAGTTCCACCTAATTTAATAAAAACATTAGATAAGCCAGTAGCAGCCATGCAAATGGATGGAACCCATAATATTTATAAACATTATATAGATAAATCACAGAAGTTTTGTACATACATGCTTAGACTTTTACAAACCTAACTATAAGGTAGATAAAATTTGGGTAAGAGATTTAAATATAAATGTAGATTCTGTATTAGGATTGAGCTTTATGTTACACAATAATGGTAGTTGTCTGCTTAGTAAAGATGTGGTAATATTCTTTAAAAATATTACATAAACACCAGTACAAACAATAGAAGCCGCAACTAGGATAAGGACAAGATTGAATGAAAACCAGAAAAACCTGCAAGAAAGCTAGAAAGAATGTTGTAAAAAGTGTAAAGATAACAAAACTTGCTGTAGGACTAAAGAAGAAACAAAAAATTTAATATTAGAAGAAAATGAAGATAAAGATATAATAGAAAAGGACTATACATTAATAGACATCGAAACAGAATTATACAATTTCAAAACAGGATTACAAAGAATAGGAATAATAAAGAATGAAAAAAATCTAGAGAATATAATAAAATTTTTAGATGAGATAGAAATAATCGGAGAAAAATCTTGAAAGCATTGGGAAAATAATAAAGTGATGTGTAAATTAGACATAATAAACCCAGAATATATAATTAAAATGGCTTCAATAGAAGCTACAAATGAAGACCTTGAAGACTTTAAAACTCAAATTAAAGAACTTATGGACTTAGGTGTAATAAGGAGATCTACTTGTAAACACAGGTCAGCAGCTTTTATGATTAGAAATCACAGTGAAATAATAAGAGGAAAAGCAAGAATGGTAATAAACTATAAAAGACTCAATGATAACACCAGAACAGATGGATGTAAGCTACCTGATAAAACAGAATTAATAAATAGAATACAAGGAAAAAAGATATTTAGTAAATTTGATTGTAAATCATGATATTGGCAAGTAAAAATGCATGAAAAAAGTATCGAATGGACATCATTTACTTGTCCAGAAGGGTATTTTGAATGGTTAGTAATGCCTTTTGGATTAAAAACAGTTCCATAGATTTTCCAAAGAAAAATGGATAATATATTTGGAGAATATAAAAGGTTTGTGTTAGTATATGTAGATGATATATTAGTATTCAGTAAAGATATTATAGACATAGATACCAGATTTTACTCAATAGTAGACTACGCTATACATTTTATTTATATTACAGAAAATCATAGAATTTGCGTAAATATATATAATAAACAATTATTTCTTATAATCAGAATATTAGAAATTCATTTATCTAGCCTTTTTAGATATTACTATTTAAACTTAAAAAGAAGACAATAAGTAGAAGACATAGAAAGAAAGAAGATTAGAAGATTATTTTATCTAGAATATATACATAACTTATATATATATATATATATATATATATATATATATATATATATATATATATATATATATATATATATGTATTCGTTTGGTACATGCACCTTTATGCATACATATTCTTCTCCTCTAAACTGCTGCCTACCAACATATTGAGGTGGTAGTTTGGAACAACAACAACTACCCAGTATAGTCCTATAAAATGGAGTTTGGGGAGATAATATGTAGACGAGCATTACCTCTACCCGAAAGGGCAGAAAAGCTATTTCCAATCGAACTTCGGCTCAGTAAAGAAAAAGAAAAAATAAAAACAAAAGCAAAAATAAAAACAAAAAAGCATTAGTAAGTAAAGTTTGGAACATTTCTAATGAATCCAAATCAATTGTCAGATTTTCGTGTTAAATAAATTTGACTGCATTGGTGCTAGAAAACTATGCAGAAAAAAAGTGAACTGCAATAATTTATGCAACAATTGCATCGAATTTTACAAAGACGGTACAGATGTTTGAAAGTTCTGAGGTTATCGGATCACGTTTTCCTTTTGTAATAGCCATTAACTCTATCACCATTATTTGGTTGAACTCCAGTCACCACTTCCGGCGTCTTCATTTTCGTACAAGTAATAGGAGCCTGAAATTTTGAATCTTTTTTTATTTGTTCATTTTCCATGATTCATTGCTTACAGTAGTCCTTGAAATAATCACAAAAATATGCAATTGGTAATGATCCAAGATAATGATTCATATTATAGCTATGCTCATGATTAATTTAGAATTTGATTTAGCCGGAAACAGGGGAAAATAAAGCTCCCACTTCGAGAGAGATCGGAAAAGAAAAAGAGAGTAACAAAAGGGGAAAAGTAAAGGAGATTGTTTGGCTTAAATGTACAAAACTATCCCTGAAGCAAAATAATGGAAATGTTACTTAAAGGGTAATAGGTAGCACAGTACGTGAATATATATATATATATATATATATATATATATATATATATATATTTGATTCTCCTTGATTTCTTCGTATGTCACTTATGAAAGATCATATCTGTGATATCGACAACATTAAATTCCAACTTACTGTTCCATAGAGAAAAGGCAGAAAAATGCCAAATTATTTTTGGCACATAGACCCAAATAGGTTAAGCACAATTGATTGAAGTTGAAGGCGGAGTAGATGGGATTGAGATTGAACAAAGATGACGTGGAATAACAAAAACCATCTATGTTGTCTGGTAGAATAAGTAGGTTCGTGGCTTTTAGAGTTGCCAAAGGAAAAAACCAATTATAGTCTGAGGTTATTGTTATGTCCCTTGGTGTCATTAGTCAATCAATAATGTGGATTGAAATTCCTTTACTCTTAGGCAAGGAAATTTTGATTAGTCGAGCTCTAAAAATAAAAAATCTCTTAATGCAAAATAATTTCCCACTTTATCCAATGTAAATTTAAATTTATCTGATTAATGAACTTCGAATATCACATGATTATAAACATTAATACGGGTTTTTGATATCAACTAATGATACAACCTTATAGCCGAGCCGAACCGAATCGATTAGATAAGTCAGCTTGATATCGTTCGGTGGTCTTAGGATTATGTGGAGATATTTCTGTGACAAAACTTAGCAGTCTGTAGAAGATATTTTGTGCATATGATGTGGTCTCTACAATTAAGCACGAGTAAGATGACATGTCATGGATTACCTAAAATCTAAGCACTATTCATTTCAAAAGATTATTCTATCTATCAATCCTACGCATAATATAATTTCTTAGTTAAAATTTAAACAAAGAAAGCCATTTAAGCAATCAAAATAAAAAGGTGATCAATAATAATTTCTTATAAACCTAAAGAATTCACTATCGATAAATATAGTAAAAAGAAAACAAAATTATGAGGGAGAAAAAGTGCAGACAAGTGGACCCCAACGTACACTTGAGACTTGAGAGTCTGAGACCATATGTTCACAGCTCAATAAGATGACTTTTAACACGAGAATAATAATTGGCTTTAATATTCTTTTTCCTTTTAACTTTTTTCTCTGGTCTTTTTTTCATTAGCTTCTGCTTTTCTCCTATATACGATGTACGACGAACTATGAATCCATGTGCTATGTTCTAGTCGCTTCAAATTCTGTCTTTTGACTTTCCTTTCATAATTATTTTCAAAGATGGTTTCTTTAGATGGATTTTTCTTGGGTTCTTTTGATGTTCTTGTTTTAGAGCTGGAATCATGGTCAGTTCTTGAACTTTGTTGCAATTTAAGTTTTCTATTGTTGCATTTTAAAACTGTTTTAGCTGACAAATTGTTCTGGAAAAATTCTTGTGGTTGTTAGTATATATGTTTTCTCTAAAAGAAAAAGAAATTGGGGATTTAGATTTGGTCAACCTAGATGTATTGATCAAAATTGGATCATTAGACGTTGGGGTGATACTTTGTTCACTATGTAATTGGTCAGATTTGATGTCTCTATTTTTCTTTTGATACTTGTGTAAGTAAAGAAAGAACCTTGGCGTAATTGGTAAAGTTGCTGTCACCTGACTAGGACGTCATATGTTTCAAACTTTGGAAACAGCCTCTTCCAAGAAAAAAATGTAGGGTAAGGCTATGTTCAATACCCTGTGGTCTGGCCCTTTTCCAGTAACTGGAGCTTAGTACATTGGAGGTCTTTTTACTTGTGTCAGTAAAAATATAGAGAACTTCTACTTTTGTTCTTATTTTTTTGTATGATATTGGTTTGAGATGAGCTTAAATGGAATGACATGGTCAGTGATTGAGTAGTAGTAGTTGTCGTCGTTGTTGTTGTAGTATAACTGTCTTTCCATCGGAATTGAGTATTAACACTATAATCTTTTTTATTTTTTTTATAAGCACTACAATCTTCTCTAGCATCTTACTAACAACAGTGAAAAGCATTATGTGCTTAGTATTATCTGATCTAGGGCTGTTTTAATTCACTTTCCTAGGTAAAGGAGACAACCTCCTGATGAAAGACTGAAGGGAAACTAATATTCTAGTAAAATCCAGAGCCAATTCACAATGTGCGATCGTGTTACACAATCGTATTCAGATTGTGATGGAAGAGCTGGGAAGTCTATGCATTCAGTTCAATCTGTTTGGATGGCGCATTGGACCAGAACAAGCTACGATGCTACAGCAGAAACATACAATCACGCGCCTAGTGCTAGCTCAAACAAGGAAAATGATCAAGATTCTAAGCCTCCTCAGTCAATTGTTAAGCTGGAGACAGTGTCTAGGCTTTCTAAGTCCATTAAAAGATTAAGAGAATCCGAAACTCAAGCATTTGAAGTTGTTAACGAGACCCTCAGAACAAGTTCAAGAACCATTGCAAATGAAACTCTAGGCTGTCGCAGCATTGTTGCATCGAAGCCTTTGCCTGATAATCCTATCCAGTATATAACTAGAGAAGGAGAAAAGACGCGGAATCCATTCATAAGATCATTTCTAGCTGCAAAAGGTGAAGTGCCAAGATTGGGAATGTTAGAGCCTGAACATTATAATTATCACAATAATTCAGCATCTTTGGTCTGTGAAGAGAAACTGAATGATCAACAAAAGTTACCACATCTTTTGCATGACGTAGAGACAGCGAGAATAAGCAATATTATGGACCCTGTAATGAGACTAGCTGGATATTATCCCCGCATTTCTCAGACAACTCATAGCTTATTAATCACAAAAAGATCAGATGCTAATCTGTTGGAAGGAAACAAAGTCTGTGGTAATTCACGGATGTGGACTGAATTCAATGGGAAGAATGTACCATTAAGTGATAATGATAGCGCATCCAAATCTTTTGGTCATTATAAGGGAGGAATGAAGCTTCAACTTCTAGACTGCTCCAAAGGCAGTGAAGGAAAAGAAAGTATTGAAGCGAGTAAGCGTTGTAAAGTTGTGTTAAAAAATGAATCTTCAGCTGAAACTGATACTATGGACATGGATGTGTTCCGGGAGAAGAATCAGCTTTGTGGTATGTACTGTCGTGTGCTGTCTTTAGATCTTGAATTCTTGATTAAAGCTGCCTTGTATATCACTTCTCTAATATAAGTGGCTTAAATATTATTTCAATTGTCAATTTGCTAAGGTGTTAACTGATCAAAGAATTTCTAATGCTTACTCTGAGTGTAAGTTATCCTAAAAGAAAAGAGAAAAAAAGAGGCTTAATCTGAGATATACTGTTTGAATGTTAATTTTACTTGTATAATGAATCTCTCTTTCCTGTGGCTTTTGCAGGTACGAGTTCTTCCATAGTAAAGAAGGTAATCTTGGGATTTCATTAATTCTTCGTAACTTCCCATCTTTTAACCAGGTTTTCAAGAGTGGACTTGCTGCATTGTCAGTTTTATGTTGTTAGTGTTACGACAAAAAATCAGGTGTCATGCGGAAGCTAGTAAATCAAACCTTCAATGACGATAAATAAGACAACAAAAGAGAAATATACCAAAAAAGACACAAACATTTAACGTGGTTTGGTCAATTGACCTACGTCCACGGCGGAGATGAGCAATCCACTTTATAAAAGAAAGTATAAAATATCAAGAGAACAACCTCACGAAAAGGCAAACACTAGTGATACACTAACACTTGTCCCGTAAAGCTCTCCCCCTAAACACGACTCTCAAACCCGATATAGCTACATTGTGGATGTTGACGAATGAGAAGGAAGGATCCTCAATTTATAGAAGTCGAAACATTTTCCTATAAGAAAAGAAACTAGCCAAATATGGGAGATTTATAATTTCTTTCTACAAGAAAAAAAAACAATTATGGTAAACATGTAGCCCTTTCCTTCGAGAGATACGAAAACTAACTATGTTAAGAAAATTAGGACAACACCTAACAGTTAGCTGCTCTTGTGTTTCTCTTCCTACCAGCTAATTGTGAAGTATAATGTGAGAATTCAGGGAAATCAAGTAAAGTTAGTTCCAGACACCCAGTCATTGTATAATAAGTTTAAAACCAAACATGTTTTTCAGCAAATGAGAAATGTTCTTGCTGGTGTTGTCAGATTCAATTCCTTTACAATGTCACAAAGTGGGCGAATTTCCTGTCTTATGTGCATCTTGCAGCATTCCTGGTAGACTACTGATGAGGGGAACACATTTTTCTTGTTTGACTTACAGTCTGGAATCTTGGTTCTAATAGCAGAAGCAACATATCTCAATTTCGACCACTTGATATAACTTGCAGGTGAATAAAATGGACCAAAAGTCACCTCCTCGGTCTGCCCTTGACTGCTCCAGGAAAGAAGCTGGACGCAAAAGGCTCAACTTGGGTATAAATTTGGAGCTCCCTACTCCAACTGATAATGCGGAGCCAAGTTCTTCCACAACTGAAAGTTTGGACTTGGAATTAGTACTCGCCCATGCTAAACGGCCCACTTCATCAAGAGCTGATCTCTGTCCTGAAGGGCTTCTTGGACAGGGCCCTGGTAGTAGATGGGTGAAGCGCCTCAAAGTGGGCGCTTCTGGTTCTTTAGCTTTCGGTACTAAAAAATCCAGTTTAATAGGGGAATCGTCTCATGAGAAAGCACACAAGTTCCTTAGAAAAATGACTAAAGCGACCTTAACTAGTTACGAACCAACATCTAGTAAACCTCATGGTAAAGAACTGATGGCTCACGATAACTCTAGCTCCTCTTCTATGAGCGTTATCAAGAAAGATTTGGAAGTATTGACTTCACAATCTTGGATTCAAAGGTTGCTTCTTGATAGGGCTACCTCTGCACGAAAGAGGCCGGCACAACCAGTGGTGGTTTGTGAGCCTCAAAGCTCAAAGTTGGAGATTGATGATTTCCAGAAGCAGCAGCTTCCTAGTCTTGGCGCCATGGCTCTCATGGGAAAGGCAATGAATGGTTTTCGGCCATGTGAATTTCGCAGAAGAGGCCCTTTAGTTGTTTGGAACACCGGGAGTTTCTGAAAACTACCTAGTAGAAACAGATACCAGAGTGCTCTGGTTGAGTGACCGGGTGCATTTTGGCGCTTCATGTCAAATAGTTGGTGCTAGTAAGTACTTTTTTTTTTTTTTTTGTTATTTGGCTTATGTAATTTCTTAGAAGGTGTTACTTTGTATTTGACATAATGATGAAAGCACCAGACATCTTGTTTCTTGAACAGGCTACTCGCCTGGCTGCTTTCATCTGCGTGTATACAAACTAGATACTGCAGTAATTACTTGCCAAAGAGGTTTGGAGTTTTCTGTTATCGTGATTGGATTATGTGCAATCTTGATTAGTGTGGCTGAAACCGAGTTCGTGAGACAGTTGAACTATGCCTAACTTTACTTTCCGGAACACCAGTGGCTGACAGCTTGACGAGTGCTCCTCTATTCAGCTCGGATAGTATAGGATTAACCTATAGGAAGCATAATCTGTTTGAGTTCGTTTCTTCCATATCCCTCTCTGATAATTGATCATGACTCTTGTTAAAGATTTGACTTTTCCCTTTGTATTCTGTTTCACCTGGTTTTGCAATGCCATGTATATCCAACTCAAATATTGGAAATTTGGTTGTTTAAGATTCCCATTTGTCTTTTTGTATTTCTTACCTGTTGACAGTAACTTGTGTTTTCCAACATGAGGACCATCTGATGTTAGACCGTACTTGTTAAAACCAACATCATAAATTCTTAAATCTGTATTTCACAGTCCAGGGGATAAGGAAAACATTATTGGTAAATGACCCCTGGTGACTTGGCTTTTGGAAAATCAGAATAAATCCTAACTACGTCACAATGGCCAACGATATACTTACATTGCAGTAACTGAAATAGGGGATGATACACATTACACTGTGATTTTGACTCAGAAGTACAGATTTCAAGAAATGGCAAAACTATTCCCTCTAGTAAATACATCACTAGTGGTTCACATTTTGAAAGACCAGAACGAGTCCTAGTTACATCACAATGGTCAACAGATATGCAATACAAAGATGAATAAGGTATATCATGGCACAATTACTACAGTAAGCTTTCCATTACTTAAAAGTGCATAGAAGAAGTTTAACATTTGTTCTTTGAATGATTATGCAATAGAGCATCCATCACATTTTTTCTGCTACTAAATGTAGAACGACGAAACATTTAAAGAGAAGATAAGTACACAATAAGAGGTACATCGTAAGATATTCTTTTAACGTAGAGTTTTTTACAGTACTAGAAGTGTAGGTTGTGTAATAACTATTATTCTTCAGAATACGACACCTATTACATTGATCTTACAAATATTTCTCTTACAACATGAACTAGGTATCTAGAGGTGCAGCTTCAGTTTTATTTTAGATGAGTGCCTCGATTATGCTTCCTATTCTTACAGAGCTCAGAAATCTTCCTTCACCGAGTCCAGCTGCTGAATTTGCTTGGTTGTGTTGGGAAATAGGTCACCCTTGTTCTTATTCAGGTCCAGATTATTTCCATGAATCTAGTATACCAACAAGAGATGCTTCTCATACTCATATGACAGTTCCATCTTTAATTGTAGCTTTCTCTGCTACAATTGTTAATCCTGCCCTTATGTAGAATCCTTCCTCCGGTCTATCTGCTTCTTGAACACCCTGAGTTCCAAAGTAATAACGGCAGTGAGAGTGCAACTCTAAAAATTTCGCTCAATCAATCAATTATGCCTCAATACACCAACTAATTGCTCAGGGATATAAGTCCTTTGTATATTCCGCTCTGTAACTCCAATATTCTACCCCTACGGAGTAGGGTAAGGTATTGTGTACACTCTACCCTCATCAGACCCCACTTGTGGGTTGTTGTTGTTTCTGTAACTCCACTATCTTTGCTAATTGAAAATCAAAATGCATATAAGCTATGTAGCTCGGGCTCGGGTACATATCCGGTACGGTTACATCAAAGAATCAGATAGGGCTACATCAAACTTTTTTGCTAATTTTAAGTGTATTTTGAAGAATCTGAGCTAAGTACCCCCACCCTTATCACGTAAGTTTGGACAAATGAAGGTTCCACACAACATAGTATAAAAGAAGGTCCACGGTAGATGGGAAAAAGCTTACATCTTTATTCATGATCACAACATCCTTTCCTATCTTTGCATTCTTGTCAATGATACAATTCCTGTATGAGGAAAACCATGATCAAATTGTAAGAATTTTTTAGTGTCGTATATGTCTCCTGAAAAAATCTGCGTTGAATTCAATGTCCATTTACCTTATTTTTGTGTTTTCTCCAATTCCAATTGGTACCTTCCCCTCTGCTAGCAGCGACGCAATCTCAGATTCTGTTTGGTAATAGTCTGCTCCCATCATTAGGGTATCCTGAAATGGGAGTAAAACTGGTGTTTGAGGTCCATACTGCTCAACAAACTGTACAAGAAAGAAGGGGCGCATTTTGCACGAATGAAAGAAAATAAATGCATATGTAGGTACATGCAAACCTTCAGTTCAACACCACAATCTAAGCGCGATCTTTCACCCACTATGGAGTGATCAACTGAACATTCGCGCAAGAAACACCCATGAGAGATTATGGCATCCTTAATCTGAAAACCAGCAAAAGAAACATCAGAATCTGTAAAAGAACTGTTAATGCATAACACTTGCTCTATTTATCTACTTACCTTACAATTGTCAATCTTGGTTGGTGGAAGAAACCTAGGAGATGTGTAAAAAGGTGTTTTTGGGTCGTAAAATTGGAACTTTGGAGACTGCAATGCAATGGAAAACCAATCAGTTGGATTATGCACTAATGTAAAATCATCTAAGATAAATTTCTGAAAGATGAGGCGAGTTCATTGCATATGATGAGTAGCATAGAGGGAAATTTGCAACATGCCTCTGCAGTGAGGGCCAAGTTAGCATCATAAAAGGATTTTATTGTTCCAATGTCCTCCCAGTAGTCTCTGAATATGTATGCCTGAAAAGATAGCATAAATTAGATAAAACTACAGCTAATTTTTCAGTTGAGTAACCAATGTATTCATAGAAACAAATTATTTCAATGGGAAGATCCACGATTCTTTACTTGAACATTGTGCTCATTTATAGCTGCTGGTATAATTTCAGAGCCAAAATCATTAGCTGTAGGATATCTCAATTTCAGCAGCTTCAACAATACATCTGTCTTGAATACATACACCCCCATTGATGCGATATAAGGGGATCTCTTCGCTTCTTGTGGAGATAGTCCTATGAGAGTAGTATCCACTTGCTGCAGCGCGTAAAAAGAAAAAAGAACAGTAATCAGGTCAAGTCTCATGAACAGTATATGAATTGAATTATGGAGGAGAACTAGTCTGAATATTGAATTAGATAACTTGGTATCACTAAATTGAGTTTTCCATTCTTTTGTTTTCCCAATCTCTCATTGATCACAAAGAAAGGGATTAGGTTCTAAGAAATTGATCATAATTCATATCCTGCTATACTTTACGCTGGTTGATTTAACTCTGACATGTAAATAGGAATCAGCACACGTCACAAAAGAAATAGAGTTCAACTACACCTACCATTGCTTTTAGATCAAAACCTTTTGGTTTTTCAGCAAATTGGACAACTCTGCCTCTACTGTCAATTTTGACCAGCCCGAAATCTGATGCTCGACTGAAAAACATAAAGCTTAATCTCAGCTTAACACAATCACAATAAGGTTTAAAGGAAAGCTACGTCTTTACTTTAATGTATATTGTATCAACACGAATATTAAAGGAAGAGCATTCTTTCTCTCTCTTATTCTGATCACTCAATTCAGAGAACGTGAAACAACCATCGCTAGTTGCTTCGTAGTAATGAAGAAATATCAATTCAAAAGAATATAAACAAACCTGTCACCAGCTGGTGCACATGAAAGAGTAACATCAGAATTCCGGTCAATATGGTTCTGTTTGAAGATTGGAGACAGTGAGAAATTTCTACTTAAAACAAAGGACGAGGAGGGATTAGGGAGTTAAAATGGACATACCTGCACCAAGTCCATATAATCCATCCTATAAAGATGATCTCCTGATAATATAAGGATATTATCGACATCTTTGTTCTTGGCCTCCTGCAAAATAAGTGGTTACAATTGTCATCACAAAAGTACTGTACATAATAACTAATTCAAGAAAAAAGTAACAAAAAAATTTCATAAATTATATCAGGTCAACAGAAGAGTAGTGGTGGATTAATGTCCTCAAAAGTTTTAGAGACTAACCTCAAAAACCCATATAAATTGTCTAACAGCATCTGCAGTTCCTTGAAACCATTTTTTCCCTGTTTCCCCAGGTGTCTGAGTTGCAGCCAACACCTGTTTTATGAAGGAATTCCTTTTCAGTCAGTAAAACAAACCAAGAACACAAAAAACAAGAGTAAATCATCCGAAATAGTTGCAAATTTAGTTTGAACAAATCAGTTGGGGCACTAGAAAAGTCCCATATTTATTAGCTCACAGGTAACAAACACGACAAAACAAACGCGGGACTCTACCGGGTTCTTTCAAGAATTTAATACAGTCTCTAACCTCAACAAATCCATCTCCAAAGCTCACACCATTGCCAAAATATGTTCGAGCAATGTGACGATTCAAGGGAGCAGAATTGTACTGGGTCAGCACAAATATCTTGTTAATACCGCTGTTGATACAGTTGCTCATTGGGATGTCTATTAGCCTGTAGCATCCCCCAACCGGTACCTGAAATCACGTGGCACAAAATATCAGAATCTTTAACAAAATGACCGATATAGAGAGCATCAACTTGCAATCTTGTACACCTATTCTCCATCTATTTCTAATCGATCTGTTTAAGATATAAACAAATAATATAACATGAAAAATCCTAACACGTCTAAAAACAAAACCGTAAAAGCATGAAATACACAGATGGTCCAGTCTCCCTTAATAAAGTTCAGAACAATAAATTCAACACAAGAGATAAACAGAGACAACTAGGAAGAAATATCAGAGATCTAACTAGGACATTAAGTCATCTAAAACAAAAAAGCAAGTTCATGAGCTGCAAAAGAATATCTTACAGCAGGGGTGGCAGCTCTACTTGTCAGCGGGAATAACTTGGTTCCAGCACCTCCTCCTAGTATGACTGAAGCTACATTCTTTGGTTTTGCCCGTCGTCTGTCAAAACGTGGAGCCTCCACAGTCTACACATATCCAGCAAACATTCACAATCAGAGGCTGAAGGAGGTTATATATTGTAGGCACAACCGAACACAGTGTTCTCAACATGAACCAAAATATATAGTAAAAAACTAGTACTAAAACTTCAACAAATATTATTCGCCAACACATTATTTCAAAAGTGCAGTTATTTCATATCCCACATATCAACCTGTTTCAACATGAAACACAAATACATAGCAAAAAGCTACTAAAATTTCAACAAATATTAAACAAATTTGGAACCCACTATTTTTGGAAGCACAGTGAGGTCAGCGCTAACAATCTTAAACGTTGGACCGATCAAGTTTAAATCTTGGATCCACCTCAGTTCATAGTATAGTTCATATCACATATATCAACTTATTTATACTAAATCTACAACACTACTGTAACCTTTAGTTGAACCAAGACATGTCCCAAAGAATAAAAAGAAATGATTGTTACCAGAGTCTCTTTGCCATTGTCAGTAGTGATAACAGAGAAAGCAACCCCAGGTTTGATCTTGCTTTCCTTCTTCTCAAGTTTCAAACTTTTCGACAAATTATTAACCCTGAGATTATTGTTGTTTAAACTCCCTCTAATCTGCTCCCCCAAAAACTCCTTGTCACCATTTTCAAAGCCACCCTTGCTCACTCTCCCCAAATGGGCAGTAGATTTCAAAGCCACACAGCAAGTATCCATATCAGTTGATTACACTTCTGCACCAAATCAAGAAAATCAGAAACCCCAAAAAATTATGATTATCAATGAGATCCAATTCAAGTAGAACTATTCTAATCCCAATAAAGTGGGAGAGTGTAGCTAATTTCTAAGCAACCAAGAAAAGTATAAAATACATAGAGAAAATATCACCAATTAAAAGAAATGGTCAGTGACCCAAAACCCAAGCTAGCTATAATATGCTTAGTACTAGTACTTGAAAGCATTACAATAACATTTCAATAATATGAACATTTATTATCCTCCATTAGGACCCCCATTAAGTTCCATAATATAGCACTAAAAGCTTCAAAATAAAGGAAAAATAAAAAAGACTAGACTTTGAACCTGGACACTGATGATCTTGGATATTGCAGAATTAAAGGGTCAAGACAAGAGTGTCAGAGAAGCACAGATCATAGAAGTAACCAAACACCAAAAGGAAAATGAAAATTCCTAGTAGAATCTTGAAAAGTAAGAAGAAATTTAGCAAATGGGAAGTAGAAGAAGATCTATAAGTGAAGAAATAGAGGAAGCATTTGGAATCACAAGTTCCCGAGTGATCAAGTTGGAATGGTGGCGTAATGGCAATGGCGGTCAGCTTTATTGACTTGTGAGCTCTCACGAGAAACCTTGCAATCTTTCTATTTATACTGCTTTCTTGAAAAATTTATGTATAATACATGTATTACATGTGTAATCAATGCATAATTTATATATACTAACTATTACTACAACAACAACACAGTATAATCTCACTTAGTAGGGTCTGAAGAAGGTAGTGTGTACGCAGAACTTACCTCTACCCTGGAGTAGAGAGGTTGTTTTCAAATAGAAACACGGCATCCTTCCCTCCAAGAACTTGTCATCTTGTTCTTGGGAAGAGTCGAACGCACAACCATAGAGCAATCTCTCTTGTCTAAAGTAACTACAAAAAGTAAATAATGAAATCGACCAGCTATATATGAGAAAATTATCAATTCATATCATTTTTAATATGTCATACCAAATAATCATTAGAAATAATGTTATCATAACTAATCTTTATATTATTAATATTTATATTTCTAATACACCCATATTTAGAACTATTCTTATATACCTTCTCGATTGACCCTTAGCGTCTAAAAAGTATCTATACCAATTAATGTTATCATACTATAAATGTCTATGTAATATATATATACTAATAGAGCATAAAATATTTACGTTTTCAATGTAATTTAATTAGTTATAGTATGTTATTATTTTTTATTTTTCTTATTACTTATTAGACTGATACGAAAAATTAACCCATTTATTGTTAGAAGTTAATTTTATCAGCTGATATAGAAACTAGTAGTATACTGCAAGTGTACGGTACTTAAACTTTATAAAGCTATACGTAATGATCTCATAATAACTTGATTACGTCAAATTTGGTAAGATTATAGTACAATGAACTTAGATTATTTTAAAATAAATCACTGAAAATTAGACTTGAAAAGTAGTGCATATGTGATCTTCCAAGATTATTTGGCAGGAACCGTCAAAGTATATGATGCAGTGGATATGACTGTTTTTTCTTTAATTAAAGATCTTGAATTCGAGCTTTAGGTATGAAATTTTTTTTGGTAAGGAACAATCCCCCCTCCCCCAGAAAGAGACCTTATATGATGCGAATTTAAATATAATTAGACTCTAATATGAATACCGAGCATCATGAAAGGCGGGAGAACATAGTACATGTGTATACAAGAAATGGACAATAGAGACCCATTACAGCCCAAACACTTGTCTTTTCGATGCTATGGCAAAATCACTATATGAGTTGCAACAAATAGTAAAATATGCACATGAAAACTACACATATGTTTGTCTTTTGGTTAGGAAAAAGCAAGTTGATTTTCCACCTACGGCTGAGATCTTTGTTACCTAAATTTTGGTGGGGTCCAAGTTAAACATTATTGAGTTGCAGATTAGCCGACAATCCTAGCCCAAAATCTTCAGCAACTTGTGTTGATAATGATATTCTTTATTGTCTAGATTTTCCTCTGATCAGAAAGTAAATTGACATTAATGTGATGTTAATGTCGTTTCCTAATTGAAATCTTACCACTATCTACCAATACGGAGCACCTAAAAATCTTTTCATTCTTACACAAATCTTGCATTTTAGGACAAAATATTGGTTGCCCTAGTAACTCGATTCCGCCCCCCCCCCCCCCCCCCTCAAGATTGGGTGTTTAATTTTTGCGCTTATATACGTTAATGAAGCATGTGAAAATAATTAAATTAGATAATTTATTTTCATCTATTTAGGCCTTATCGCCTAGATGTAAGGTAATAGAGATGCAGTGGGATAACCTAGGTGCATCCAGGTTGACTCGAAACACAGTTAGGGTCTGTTTGAAAGCCATTAGATAATTGAAATTGGTGTAATTATTAAGATAGTAATTACACAGCTTAGTAATTATAACAATTTATTTATTTATCGTAGTGTAATTACATTATAATTACAAGTTTACTGTTTGGTTGCACAAGTGTAATTACACAGTTAGATTAGATTTAAATGAAGTAATTACCAAAACTTAAAAATTAATATAATAAATATATGCCCATAAATCTTTATAAGTGTAAATGATATTATATTTGATAAGATGTATTTTTTGTGAATATACATTAATTAGTAATCATATATTTATAATTAATAATATATATATATATATATATATATATATATATATATATATATATATATATATATATATATATATATATATATATATATATATATATATATATATATATATATATATATATATATATATATATATATATATATATATATATATATTCTAAATACTTAAATATTTAGTTTAGATACTTACAAAACTAAAACCATATGTTTTGTATATCATGGAATTCATGTTTGATAAAATAAATTAATATATATAAATATAATGTCATAACATTATTCAAATGTTTGACACAACTAATCTATCAATTTTAACTAAAAAAATAAACAATATGCAATGTGAGTCAATACTACTAAAATAAGTAAATTGGAACTATGAATATAACATAATTTTAAAACATACACAAAAAAATAGTTTAATATATGTCAAATTCTAACATAATAATAATAAAATCTACTACAACTTAAGATTAGGAAATATAATAAGCTTATAATTATAATTAACAATAAAATTTTACTTTAATTGCATCACTCATTATATGTCAAGTTTGTTAATGACTCATTATTTTCATTATCAGGAGGTATAGTTTCAAAAAATAGAATAATAAAATAAATAATAAATAAATAATATGCAATTACATGGGACAAAAAAAATTCAAATTTCAAAAAAAAATTAAAAAGTAAAAATAAAATTGATAAAATAGAACTAAAATTTATACAGAAAATAAATTAAAATAAAATAAATGGGAAAGAAACTAAAAAGCAACCTTGTAATTACTATCAGTTCTCACCCTGCCCTTGAGAATTAGAGAGTGGAATTACACTTTTCTAATTACACACAATTTCATGTTAACTAAGTAATTACTTGGCCAAACAAATATACCAAAATGTATAATTACATCTAATTACATACAAATTCAATTCTAAAGTGACTTTCGAAACATGCTCTTGAAGAAAGGAAATTAAAAAAAAAACTAGGTATTTGTTGAATTAGAAGCCATTAAAAAGAAAAAAAAAAGAAAAAATCTTAAGATTGCAAGCACTAAAGATTAAGTAGGAGAGGTTTGTCGAGGAGGCAGTGAGACAGTCCATGTTACAGGTTAGTTACATAATTGAAGGTTTGATTGTAAAAATGTGTTTGTTTTCTTTCATAATTTGGGAGATTCATCATTGTCCGCATGCTTTTCATATTTATGTGTCTATCAGTTATTCATAAAGGCGTGGAGTATTTACCTTAGTCACTTGACATTGGTCGCAAAATTTTATTAAAATAATGATTATTAAAAGACAAAAATAACTAGGACTAAATATAAAGTGATGACTTTGACACAAATAATTGTTCGACTCTGTTGGTCGGGCGCCATAGTCTCAAAAAAACAAAACTCATCGAAAAGAATTGTTATATTTGAGCTATATTTTATAATATGATTCGGATTGTGTTATTTTTAATATATATGATATTGTTAGCAGTGTTTTTTATTTGTTCACGATTAAGGTATGATATCGCTTATAAAAAATTGTGTACGCTAATGTTCAACATATGAGCTAACTAGAATGTCACACTTCTCGGGCTTTATCCGATGCAAATCAAGTTAATATTTTTTATCATATCATTTATAAGAGCTACCGATGCCATCATATTATTACAGGGCCCGTATGATATATTCACGATAAACATATGGTCACACCCTTAATATTTGAATATACCTAAAAACAAAACTCAATTCATTCTTTTCATATTTACTCCATGGGACTTCTTGTTCATATGTGAAATTGGTATTGGTCTCTGCCCTAATCTACACTCATGTCAGTAGTCCCAACATCATACTATGTAGTAATAAAGTTGTCATATTTGGTTGTCCCGTATAAGAAGAATAATCAGCATAAAATTTTGCTTAACTTATACAATATTTGGTTTGTAGCATAAAGTTCTCCATTACTAAATAACATCTGCACGACTATAAGTTAAAGAACCCTGGTATTTCCATTAATAATACTAGCGACGTAATTTATAAGAGAGTCGATGTATATTTTTTTATGTAATAGCATATGAAATAATAAGACATCTTATTAGCAATATACGGACAAGTAAAGTAAACAATCTAGGAGCCCGTTTGTATTGGTTTATTTTAGGTGTTTTTAAGCTAATTTTACAGTGTTCGAATAAAGTAAAAAAGTATTTTCAACCGCTTGTTTATTAGCTAAACTGACAAAACAAAGTCAAAAGTCAAAAACTAAAATTCCTAACTTATGGCTTAAAAGTTATTTTGGCGTAAAAGTTACTTAAAACAAATTTATCTAAACGGGCTCTAAGTCATAACAGTCCGTCTATTATTAATTTATGCTGCTAAGAGCCAAAGACAATCTCAACATCATTATTTAAAATTAGACTTTTTTTTTTACTTTATGCACAACATCTCAGCTTCTACAACGATATGACATATACTCCATATCATATCTTGATTAGTACTTTAGACGCAGACCTATAGAAACAAAAGAAACAAATTGCAGAAGAATGGAACAACGGTTGAATATTGAAGTTAAGACTTATCACATGCCATCATCTGTGCAAAGAGAGAAGCGTCAACGGCTGAAATCAGCATCCATTACCTAACTGGAACCCTATGAACGGTTCACATAAAAGAAGCCCATTGATGAGTCCCTATCATTTGCAACCTTCTTTTATTTTATATTCTGTGCTTGTATTGATGTTCAATTAAATTCAAATTTTATGCTGAAAAATCCCACGGTAGGGGATAAGCGCTCCTAAGGAAGGAACTTCATATCGGAAAGTCGAACTTAGAAACATTTCATTAATAACTTGTTTGGATTGTTGTTACTTATCGTATCGTATCATATTGTTATTTTAAATAAGGCTGTATTCTGTCTCGTGCCCGGGCCTAAACGGGCCTAATGGGCCGGGCTTCGCGGTCCCGGGCTTGGTGTGCCGGGCCTGGCGGTCCTCACGGTAGAGACCGGCCTGTTACGAGCCTAAGCCCACTGTGGTACTAGGCCTGGCGGGCCGGGCCTGCCGGGCCTGTCGGAGTTTTTTTTTTAAGTCAATATCTTGTATAGTAGTCATTAGTATAGTGTAGAATATATTTTATATGGTGTACTAAGTTATTAGTATAGTATATATTGTGTTGTAGTAATTAGTATATATTGTATGTTATTTATATATGGATATATGTTATGTATATAATGTGTTGTAGTAATTAGTATATATTGTATATTATGTATATAGTGTGTTGTAGCAAGTAGTATATATTGTATGTTATATATATATAGATATATGTTATGTATATAATGTGTTGTAGTAATTAGTATATATTGTATATTATGTGTATAGTGTGTTGTAGCAAGTAGTATATATTGTATGTTATGTATATATGGATATATGTTATGTATATAATGTGTTGTAGTAATTAGTATATATTGTATATTATGTATATAGTGTGTTGTAGTAAGTAGTGTAAATTGTATGTTATGTATATAGTGTGTTGTATATTATGTATATATTGTGTTGTAATAATTAGTATATATTGTATATAATACATATATATTGTGTTGTTGTAATTAGTATATTGTGTTGTATGTTATATATTGTATGTTATATAAATATTCAAGGATTGATTTCGAAGTAAAGACAAAGAAATATTGAGAAAAAAGATATTCAAGGATATGATAAAGAGCATATTTATTGACCAAAATGGCATATCTTTCTTAGTCTTCCTTCCCCAAATGGAATGAGCACAACAAGGTACTAATACCACCATTAAAAGGTAAAAAAACTAAAAGAGGACGTGCCAATGTACAAGTTACATCATAATTTACGTTGTATCTCTAACAAATCTCATAAATCCGTCAAGGTTGGGAGGAGGTTGTGTTGGCGGTAGTGGAAATGAAGCTTGTTCATCAACATTCCGGGTGAAGCCGATTCCTCAGAAAGTTCTGCTATCATTTCTTCATATGCCTCATCTATTGCCGGTTGTGATTCTACTATGCCAAAGTTTCTTCTTTCCACGCGGATCCAATCTCTAAAAAGCACTGATTTTTCCAAGCTCTCCCGCATCGACGCTCTGTGATCACCGTTTTGTAGTCTTGCTTGAGTGAAAGCGCTCTCCGATGCAACAGTTGAAGCTTGAATTGACAAAACATCCCGAGCCATCCTTGCAAGAACGGGAAAATGCTTTTCCCTTGACTTTCACCATTCCAAAAGATCGAAAGAGCCGTCTGGATTCTCCTTTTCTAGTCCCTGTGACAAGTAAACTTGAAGCTCATTTAGATGGGAAATTTCATCGAAATTATCACCTTGAGAACCCCGGAACTCCGTCCACGATTTAAGAGCTGTTAAGCTAGCAGCTCTTTTAGACGATTGTGATGTAGACGAAGTAGGGGTTGGAATATTTGGCCTAGCATGCTCTAACGCCTGTTTATAAGCATTATAAACAGTTTGAGCATTAATTTTAAGATGCTTTCGCATTAGCAAGTGTAGCAATTTCGTCTTCTGAAAGATCTAAAGCTTTATAAATATCAGAATACCAAAAGTGAGGACCTCCTAATTTCATTGTTGGATTTAACATAGCATCTACACTAAAAATAAGACGGATAGGAAAAAAGTATTTTTTAAACCTTTGTTTCATTTCATTTATTGCAAGTTCATAAATATCCCCACCTTCGCTAAAGTCAACAAACAAATCAGCTAGTGCGGCAATATAAACTAAACAGTTAGAAATAGTCGGATAATATTGCCCAGAAAAAGCATTTGTAGCAACTTGAAAATGTTTTAAAAAATCTGAAAGAATTTTAACATTAGTCCAATCTTGGGTAGTTAGCATTTCATCATCATCCTCACCACCTACCCGAGAATTAAACGTAGCATTAATTGGGTTTCTATATTCATACGCTACTACTAAACTTTCGTACATGTAATTCCACCTAGTCGGGCAAGGTTAGAAACCTTTCTTTCTCTAAGGCCATATTCGTCACATTTTTTAAAATACTCTCTAAGTCTAGTTCTACGGCTTGAATAAAATAGCCAATTAAGAGCCATTCTCACCTTTTCAATTTCTATGTTTAATATTCGCATACCATCACCAACAATTAAATGATAAATATGACAAATACATCTAACATGGAAAATATTACTAAATGAAAGATTAAGGGTTTGTGTTAGCATGCCTATTGCACTAGTGTTACTAGAAGCATTATCCATAGAAATTACCATTATTTTATCACTAAAGCAAAAATATTTACATATATCTGAAACAGTGTTAGCTATAAACCTACCCGTGTGCCGTGAATTAATTACTCTATATGCAATTATGCGTTTTTGCATAGTCCAGTCTTCATCTATCCAATGACTTGTAACAGTTAGATAATCACAGTCATTATTACTTATGCCAATATCAGTTGTAATAGAAATACGATTAGGTATATAAGTAAATAAATAGCGCAAATATTGTTCATATTCATGCTTAAATTTATATATATCGGCCTTAGCTGTTGCGCGAGGCCAACCTTTATAAGTAGGATTAAAGACTCTTCTAATATAATGAACCCAATTAGGATCAGAAGCAAAAATATAAGGGAAGCACATAACAGTAATCATTTTTGCTAATTCTTCATGATCCTTATTTGGACCGTAATATAAAATACCTCCGGTGACAGTGTTAATTCTTGGTTGAACTAGATTTGAACCAGTACTAGGGTTAACTTGAGAATCTTCACTTGTCCCCCCCTCTTGTTGCGCTTGCATTTGAAAAAATCTAGCCCTATCTCTAGGGTGTAATTTTATGTGCCTAGTCAAACTATCCGTGCCGCTACGGTCTCCAGTAAACCTATGAACAAGTAATTTCCCACAAGTTTTACACTTAACCTTGTCGTGCTCTCTTACTTGAGTAAAAAATGCCAAACTAATGATGTTTCTTGACATTTAGCAGGTTGTCTACTAAAAGTGGGAGTTTGTACAGGTGGGTGTGCCGGTTCATTACCTGAGTTATGAGCAGGACTAGTAGGTGTATCATCTAAATCTGGTTCTTGGGTTTCATCATCATCATTATCATCCTCATTTTCCTCTAAGATAGGTACATTAGGATAAAGAGCATTCATAATTTTATCATCTAATCTATCACCTACTGCAACATCACGTAGAAATTCACTATCGGTAAATTGAAAACAAGGGTGATCACTATCAGGCATATGGGAGGCGAATTAGGACGTCTAGGATGGCGACTACTTTCAACTTGCTTATCTTTTTTAGGTCGGGGAGCCGGGGGAAGGGCAGTATTATGGCCATTACTTTCACTGGTTTTACCTTTTCCTTTACCGAAATTTTTTTTCAAAGAAAATGCCATACTAATTAGAATTATGCAAACTAAAAAGATACAAAAATATATTATTAGCACGTAAGAGTTGAAACGAGTTTACCGGATTGCCGAACAACTTCTTGAAAATTGAAAATCGTTGAACTTGAACACTTGAAAACTTCAATTCAACAACTTCACAATTTTTCAACAATAAATTAAGCACTTGTACTAGAAAGATTGAAAGGGAGCTTGAGAGATATTGATGAATTGGTGAATAAAAATGAAAGAATGAGGGGGTATTTATAGTTGAGAAATGAAAAAAAATGTAATTATATAAAGTTTGGGGGCCAAATGGCTATTTTTCAAAGTTCCAAACGGCTACTTTTTGCAAAGAGCCGTTACTGAATTTTCAAAAAAAAAAATTTTAAAAAAAATAGCCGTTGGGCCCGCCAGGACCGGCCCAGGCTCGCCAGGCGGTCCCGGGCCTGACGGTTCAACGCGTAAGACCGTTCTGTCACGGTCTTTTGGGACCGGTAGGACCGGACCGCCAGGACCGGCCCAGCAGGACCAGCAGGCCCGCCAGGACCGC